>JABBOT010000020.1:3969564-4370344 GCA_016165875.1 Acanthopleura granulata | reverse complement strand
TGGCAGTTATGAAATTCATTGAAGAAATTCTTCATACGTTGCGAGTTTTAGCCAGTAACATATGCATAATTTCTTCAAAGTGTTCCAATTATTTTCATATAAAAAGAATACGAGTATAAGATTCTCTATAGGCTGGGACTACTAAAAGATGAAAAAAACAAAAGCTGAAAAATCAAGCTCGTTGACATTATCCGAATATAAACAAACTGAAACCTGGCTCAGACGGAGCACTGCAGTCAACAGTAACATGACTACCCACGAACATATGGTTTGACCTGGGGTCTCCATGGCTCAGTTGGTTTTAGCGCGCTAGCGCAGGATAATGACTCACAAGCCTGCCACCTATGTTGGCGCTGTGAGTCCAGCTCATGCTGACTTCATCTTCTGCTGTCCATGGAGGCACCCTGAAGACGTATTACCATACATGTATATAGTACATGACATGCAGTTATGGGGTGTATACATAAACCACATGGTCGTATTATACCTAGAGTGCAGTTTATTGGATATATTACGGCTAGCCGCCGTCGTATGAGTGAAATGTTCTTGAGTGCAGCGTAAAATACTAATCAAAGAAATAAATACATATAGTTTCACCATAACACCGTTGTACAGTTTTAGTTATGTTCACACAGGGTTCACTTGTGGGGTATATACATACATTGCATGGCTGTAAAGGACACGGAATGCAGTTAGCAGGTGCATTCATGTACATGTACATGTATATGCAGTACATGTCGTCGTAGTAGACAGAATGAATGAAATGAAGGGGTATCATTTTATTTATTGAGCTCACATCCACCGCATCGGTGAGAGGCACGGCGTCATAACGATGCACTGGCGCGCTAATCCCCTCGGCCAAGGAAGCACCCTGAAAAGGTATTACCATACATGTATAAAGTACATAACATGCAGTTATGGGGTGTATACATAAACCACATGGTCCTAGTGTACTTAGAGTGCAGTTTATTGGATATATTACGTATTTTATATGCTAGTGGTAGACAGAAAATATTTAGAGCGTGAATGCTTGGGATTTAACGTAGTACTTAACAATGTTTCAGTCAGATTAGCCCCTTTGGTGTGTGCATACAGTATGCCTTCTTATGGCAGAGCGAGTCTATGGCGCAAAAGTGCTGCTGTCATTGGAACACCATACCGAAGACACCAGACATGGCACCCCACCTAGTCACATTATGCTGACGCCGGGTCGACCGGTCCTGTTTCCTTGCCCTAACCTCTCAAAGCTGAACTTCAAGCGAGGCAACAACGACTGACATTTTTGAAGTTTTTGGTATGACCCGACCTTGGCTTGAGAGTGGATCTCCCGACCTCGAAACGGACGCTCTGACCACTAGAGCATCGAGACAGTCTCATTAAGCACTGAGGGGAGAAACGTATGGTATATGGGTTTATAGGGCAAGAAGTACAGTTATGGGGTATATGCATGTAGCACATGGCTGTGATAGACAGTGTTCAGTTACGATGTATATAAATACAACATATGGCTCTATTGCACAAGTATGAGTTCAGGTATGGTGATATATATATAGTGCAATGTTGTAGCGGACACACAGGGGATTTATCTGTTATATGCATACACATATAGTATATCGCTGTCGCGGTACACAGTGAATTTGTGGATCATGAACATATAGTGCATGCCTCTAGTTGACACAGAATGTAGTTATGGTGTATATGCAAATCGCTCATGGCTGTAATAATACAAAGTGCAATTACAGGCTGTATGCATATAATATGGCTCTTGTGTGCCCAGTAAGTTTTTAGGGCATTAGCATAGTGTAGATGGATTGTATAGTAAAAGAAGTGGAGTAAAGTGGTATGTACATATAGAACATGGTTGTATTTATTGATTTATTTGGTTGGTGTTTTACGTCGTATTCAAAAATATTTTATTTGAATACGACGGCGACCAGCATTACGGTAGGAGGAAACCGGGCAAAGCCGGGAGAACATCCACGGCCATCAGCAGGTTGCTGTCAGACCTGCCACGTACGATGGGAGAGAAAGCCAGCATGAACTGGACTTGAACTCATAGCGACCACATTGACAGAATCAAATTAAGGGGTATAAACATACAGTACATGACTAGCCGACAAAGAGTGCAGTTATGGGGTATATGCATATAGAACATGATTGTTAGTAAATCTATACAGAGTGCTTGCAGAGGTTACATACATAGAGGATCTGACACGAGTGTTCATATGGCAGTTATGAAATTCATTGAAGAAATTCTTCATACGTTGCGAGTTTTAGGCAGTAACATATGCATAATTTCTTCAAAGTGTTCCAATTATTTTCATATGAAAGGAATACGAGTATAAGATTCTCTATAGGCTGGGACTACTAAAAGATGAAAAAAACAAATGCTGAAAAATCAAGCTCGTTGACATTATCCGAATATAAACAAACTGAAACCTGGCTCAGACGGAGCACTGCAGTCAACAGTAACATGACTACCCACGAACATATGGTTTGACGGGGGGTCTCCATGGCTCAGTTGGTTTTAGCGCGCTAGCGCAGGATAATGACTCACAAGCCTTCCACCTATGTTGGCGCTGTGAGTCCAGCTCATACTGACTTCATCTTCTGCTGTGCATGCAAGAACCGCCAGTAAACTGCGGATGGTCCTGCGTTTCTCCCGGGCTCTGCCAGGTTTCCGTCCACCATAATGCTAGCCGCCGTCGTATGAGTGAAATGTTCTTGAGTGCAGCGTAAAATACCAATCAAAGAAATAAATACATATAGTTTCACCACAACACCGTTGTACAGTTTTAGTTATGTTCACACAGGGTTCACTTGTGGGGTATATACATACATTGCATGGCTGTAAAGGACACGGAATGCAGTTAGCAGGTACATTCATGTACATGTACATGTATATGCAGTACATGTCGTCGTAGTAGACAGAATGAATGAAATGAAGGGGTATCATTTTATTTATTGAACTCACATCCACCGCATTGGTGAGAGGCACGGCGTCATAACGCTGCACTGGCGCGCTAATCCCCTCGGCCAAGGAGGCACCCTGAAAAGGTATTACCATACATGTATATAGTACATGACATGCAGTTATGGGATGTATACATAAACCACATGGTCCTAGTGTACTTAGAGTGCAGTTTATTGGATATATTACGTATTTTATATGCTTGTGGTAGACAGAAAATATTTAGAGAGTGAATGCTTGGGATTTAACGTACTAATTAACAATGTTTCAGTCAGATTAGCCTTTTTGGTGTGTGCATACAGTATGCCTTCTTATGGCAGAGCGAGTCTATGGCGCAAAAGTGCTGCCGTCATTGGAACATCATACCGAAGACACCAGACATGGCACCCCACCCAGTCACATTATGCTGACGCCGGGTCGACCGGTCCTGTTTCCTTGCCCTAACCTCTCAAAGCTGAACTCCAAGTGAGGCAACAACGAGTGACATTTTTGAAGTTTTTGGTATGACCCGACCTTGGCTTGAGAGTGGATCTCCCGACGTCGAAACGGACGCTCTAACCACTAGTGCATCGAGACAGTCTCATTAAACACTGAGGGGAGAAACGTATAGTATATGGGTTTATAGGGCACGAAGTACAGTTATGGGGTATATGCATGTAGCACATGGCTGTGATAGACAGTGTTCAGTTACGATGCAGATAAATACACCATATGGCTCTATTGCACAAGTATGAGTTCAGGTATGGTGATATATATATAGTGCAATGTTGTAGCGGACACACAGTGGATTTATCGGTTATATGCATACACATATAGTATATGGCTGTCGCGGTACACAGTGAATTTGTGGATCATGAACATAAAGTACATGGCTCTAGTTGACACAGAATGTAGTTATGGTGTATATGCAAATCGCTCATGGCTGTAATAATACAAAGTGCAATTACAGGCTGTATGCATATAATATGGCTCTTGTGTGCTCAGTAAGTGTTTAGGGCATTAGCATAGTGTAGATGGATTGTATAGTAAACAAAGTGGAGTAAAGTGGTATGTACATATAGAACATGGTTGTATTTATTAATTTATTTTGTTGGTGTTTTACGCCGTACTGAAAAATATTTCATTTGAATACGACGGAAATCAGCATTACGGTAGGAGAAAACCGGGCAAAGCCGGGAGAACACCCACGGCCATCAGCAGGTTGCTGTCAGACCTTCCACGTACGATGGGAGGGGAAGCCAGCATGAACTGGACTTGAACTCATAGCGACCGCATTGACAGAATCATATTAAGGGGTAAAACATATAGTACATGACTAGCAGACAAAGAGTACGTAACATGGCTATGGTACATACAGTAAATTTGTGGAGTTTAAAATGGTGAGTACTAGAATGGAGTGGACATATATAATATTTGTGGGCTATAACCATATAATACATTACTTTAGTTGAAGTTAGGGACACATACACTGAGTGCGTGGTGGTAGTGCAGGTATTGGATATATTATACATTACATGGGTGAAGTGGACACGCAATACAGTTGTGGGGTATATGAGTGTGGTACATATCTGTAGTAGATACAGAGTGCAGTTATGGGGGTAGATGAGTGTGGTGTATGTCTGTAGTAGATACAGTATGCAGTTATTTGGGTATATACATATATTACATGGTTGTACTGGGCAGAGGGCAGTTATGGGGTATGTGCGTACACATGTGGTACATGGCTGTAGATGGTATTTATTGGGTATATGTGTAGTACATGGCAATATATGCAGTTAGGGGAAATACAGTTAGGGGAGTGCAGTTAGGGGACATACACATATTATACGTGATTGTAGTAGTCAGAATAAAACTTAGACACATAAACACCTGGTGTATGACTGTACAGGACACAAAGTGTAGTTATCAGGCATATGCACGTAGCATATGGTTGTTGTAGACACAATGTGCAGTTGTTATTACATTTCGTATGAAGAAGGGAGTTTTCCGATAGGAGGGCTTACCAGCTGGGGCGAAAATTCATTGAATGCTGGAGATGAGACTGATATAAAATGTCCCCTTATCTTTGATAGGTGTACATGCGAATTACAGATGTGGAGTTTTTACAAATTTAAAAATCTGGATGAAGTATGTGGTATTTGGAGTCATACTTTCATTACGCGAGAAACGAAATGCCAGATGTATTGGCTAAACTCATATATGGGATTTATGTGAGAATTAAAATGTGGGTTACTTAGGAATAGTTCCTTACATAGTACATTTGAATTAGTCAGTGGATGAGCGCTTGGAGTTTAACGTCTTACTTAAAAATGTTTGAGTCATATAACGACGTGTAGTCCTTCTTGTGTGTGCAAAATAGTATGTCTCCTTGTGGCAGGGCGTGTCCATGCCGCCACTGATACATCATGCCTAAGAAACCAGGCATGACACCCCACCCAGGCACACCAGTCATTACACTGACATCGGGCCGACCAATCCTGTTTCCTTGCTCTAAGCTCTAAATGTTGAGCGCCAAGCGATGTAACGATAAGTACCATTTCTTTGAAGTCTTTGGTATGACACGACCCTGGCTTGAACCTGAGTCTCCCAACCTCGAAGTGGAATCTCTAACCACTACAACACCAAGGCGGTTACATTTGAATTCTGAATACAGAGCATGTGCGCTGATTGTATCTGTAGCCTGTAGCGAGGACCTTCATGCGGCGGCAAATCTAGGCTATATTTGCTAATTAGACTGATGAACGTATAATGTACATTCGTATCAATCCTCGATTGTCCCTTTAAGCTATTTTCGTTTGATTTGACTACGCAAAATTTGGAGTAATTCTAAACCGGTTACGTCTAATAAATATTTTCCCTACATGTAATTCTGCTTAAGTCATGTCTCTCCGATGTCATTAGAAACTTCCGATTGCTCAGTCTATTCTCTACCGTTTATAACTATATGCATTTTTCTAAATGAAACTGGTCTGTGGACATTTGATTTTGTGCTTTACGTTTATTTATTTATTTATTTATTTACTTATTTGATTGGTGTTTTACGCCATACTCAACAATATTTCAATTATGGCACGGCGGCCAACATTATTATGGGAGGAAACCCGGCGAAACCAGGGAAAAACCCGCGACCATTAGTAGATTAAGTTTCATATTGTTGTGCCGGTCTGTGGCCTGAATTGTTATTTGAATACATCGCTTAATATGGTGCTAGAAAACGTGTAAATTCCTGGTACTTAAGAATTCACATGAAGAGTTAAAGAAACACACTGAGATAAAGTGATAAGTGACTACATTTCACCAGTTACGCCTGACCAATTGACCGTCATCGTCACTGCTGTGGTATTATTCTATATGCTGTAGTCTTTTATGTTATATTACACCTACAGATCTAGTGTATGTGTTCAAGGCACAGTTATAGGCTGTATATGAATCTATAATTATGGGGTATATAAGGAACTCACAAACTAGGCACATGCGTTGACTAACACTTAATACACCCCGTATCTGCGCTCTGTCGGCTACTTGGCCTAAGGGAGGTAACCGAGTCAAGTACTATATTTATTTCGATGTGAAACCCAATTTTTTATTCAATGGTCATGGTGAACGAGGGTGACCTGTGGGGGCTGCCAGAGGGCTGACAAATACGGGGTTTTTTGTAAGCCCCACATTTAATTTCATGCCCCACAAGAAAGGTTTAATATAGGGAAATGCCCCGTATGTCTCACAATGTCTAAGTATATATATATATATATATATATATATATATATATATATATGTATATGTATATATATGTCAGAAATATATCATTGATTAGACGCGATTGAACAGTATCGATTATGATCGATACTCGGGTGACTGTTAGACGTCACGAGGATCTGTTATCATTAACGCGTGCATGTGCAAGGTACCGGTGTCCCCATTGTCTGCGTTGTGTTGTTCACATAGCATTCTGAACTAAACGCTTGCCTATATTAGATACCGCCTGGTACTCTCTAAAAAAGATTTATTTGATTTATTTCTTTATTTCATTGTTGTACTCAAGAATACTTCACGGCCAGCATTATGGTGGGAGGAACCCGGCGGAAGTAAAGAACAGCTTGCACAGTCAAAATGAATGACGCGCACAAAATGTGTCAGTGCCAATTGTCTCCCAGGCAATCATATCGTCTTGACCATTGTCACTGTGGATATCTTACACAAATTGCTGCTGGCACACAAAATTATGTGGATATGCAATTTACTTCTTCAATAATTAGAGTTATGTATTTCACGTAATTAGATATAGGCACTGCATTTATTACACGCATGGTAATTGGATATTATGCATGGGGATGCATGCTCTGTTAGAGGACAACTGGAAACGATCTGCTGTTGGTAAACTAAAAGTATCGCGGAGGCTTGGTCGCTTTGCATTGTTTTCATGTTACAGTTCATTAAATGTTGTTACAGCGCGCCATTTTGCATAATTTTAGACCAGTGATGTCTAATGAATTGCACTTACCATTACCGTATTTTACGTAATTCAGCTGTGGCAATGTAGCCAGAGGCTGCTCAGGCGTTGAAGTTTACAGCAAAAATGACGCAGTGGTCAGCGACACTCAAATTTCACGTCTAAGGCCCACCTTATGCTCTACTCTGCGGCAATGCGGTCTGGCTTTTAGACCGGCCTTCTACGTCTAAGAAAGGTGCCTAGCATGAGTCTAAATTGTAATAAAACTACTCACTGAAAACCTTGGAGACTACAATCTAGTTTATTTAGCTTATATAAATTACTCCGGACTCCGTTACCCACGTAAAGCATATCCAAAAGAACTCCCTCTCGGTTCGCTTAAAACACTCCGACATCTTGAACGCGTAACGACAATGGACAGTTTTCTCACAGCTATCTCTTGCGCGTACCAGTCTCAAACTTTAAATCTACCTTAGGTGGGCTAAATAACATGTTATGTAGTCATCTATGTTTCCAGGCAGGAGTTTTATAAGAGTTTAAGCCCACGTTAGGCTTGTTTAGCGGGAGAAGAGGACCGTTGTGAAAGTCAGACCGCATCGCGCAGGTCTCAGACGTGAAATTTGAGTGTCCCAATGCATCCTAATGCAAATTTCAACGTCTGGGAAACCTCGGACAACGGCAGTGGCGCTAGCTGACAATATTAGTTGCTCGGAATTAGGCATTTACGTGAGCTGTTGGAATAATTGAACCCTGTATATGAGGTAAATTGCCAGGAGGCCGTATTTCACCGGTTAAGTACCTGACACTATCGTCACTGCTCAGATTTGGTCATTGTCATCATTTCTAGAAAACAAAAATGGTTGCGTAAGTCTGAACAGAAACGCCACATTGCATTGCGGAATGCAGAACTCAGCATCCAATTAACCGCACACTGTTCGAAAAGTCCTTTTTTTTACCACATTAACTTTGGTACTTCCATCCGTGTTTTACCACTACTGTCGCTTTAGTAGTAAAACACCCTTGATAACAGAAACACGGGATCTGTGTGAGGTTCACATATTATTCCACGCGATAATATTACGGTCATTAGGATCGTTATTTTACAGTGAAAATGCCTGGCAGCTTTTTTTTTATTAGTAATTTTACAGTTTATAGGCTAAGTTTAAGTGTACATAAATTCCGAACACAAAGTATACTTTTATATACGTGTATATGTCAAAAGTAAAAGAACAACAATGGCTGTGCTATGCTTGACAGGTTTTATAATTACGTCATTGCCAAAGAGAATATGACAAAGGCACACCTGCACAAAGACATACCTGCACAAAGGGAGCTCTCTTCATAAGACAAAATTAATGCAATTTTACAGGCGTGGAACTTGTGCATAACACAGTGTATTACGTGTTGAAATAAAGCACTAGAGAAACAGATGCAGATTTATTGAAAGGAAGCGGTTTGAATATTAGCGGAACGAACAATGACGCCTTCATTGAAAGTATAAGTAGGTAGTTCTCAGAGCCAGAGGTTGATAATTTTGGTGAAGAGAGTGAAGCTTGGATTATGACCTGGGTAAAAACCATTGTCCCCCATTGTTATTTATTTCATCGGTGTTTTACACCGTATTCAAGGATATTTCACTTATTCGACGACGGCCAGCAGTATGATGCAAGGAAACCGGGCAGCGACCGGGGGAACCCACGACCATCCGCAGGTTGCTGATATTTAATATGAGTTGGGACTGAAGCCTTGCCCAGAAATCAACTTCTCTGCATGTGAGGTTTCGGTTTCCCCAATGTACGTACATAAACGATATGCGGTAGATGGTAATTGTAAACTGGTGCATACTCACGCCTTCAAAGCAGTATAGGGAGTGAATAGTGTATTATATTCTATTATTCATTTCGACTTTTACTGACAATGTCCAGATATTATTAGTGACATGGTTACTGAGTGAAAAGATTCGAAACTATATGAGGCTTATTGATCCCATGTAGTTTCATATCCTTTCACTCAGTAACCATGTAACGACTTTATCCCGCGGAAGACTGTAAAAACATTGAAATTTGTCGCTTGGCAAACAAAAGAAACTTCAACAGTACTTTCCTGTCGGCTCGACCACCGTTGAATTACCAAGGAGTGGCCTGGCAATTATGGCGTCATAACATTATTGAGAATGATGTGTTAACATTCCTTTGTGACGTTGTGTCATTGATGTCACATTGTAGCTATTACGTCATCGCGTTCTCCCTACTGTTTAGTCATCAGACGCATATATAGCATCTGCTGCAGGTTGTAGAGATATACTCGTCTCCCACGTGACCATTGCTCTCCAATCAAAGAATTTTGTCTGATCCGGGATAAAGACGGTTACACTGTTCTGGCACACAACAACATAAGTTGATGCCGACGTTTAAGTCTTAGTTCTGAGCTCAGCTGGCCGTTTTCCCGGCTTTACCGGCTATTAGTTTTAACTATATATTATTTCCAAATGTTATGTTGGGAAGAATAAAACAGATAGCAGATTTAACTGACCCTTCGGACCATATTGTAATTTATTTATTTATTTCATTGGTGTTTTACGCCGCACTCAACATTATTTCACTTAGGCCTATGCGAAGCGGCCAGCATTATAATGGGAGAAAACCGCGTAGAACCCGGGGGAAACCCACGACCTTCCGCAGGTTGTTGGAAGACCTTCCCCCGTACGGATGGAGAGGAAGCCAGCATGAGCTGGACTTGAACTCACAGCGACCGCATTAGTGGGAGGCTTCTGGGTCATTACGCTGTGCGAGCGCGCGAAGCGACTGAGCCACGAACCCCCCCCCTCCCCCCCCCCGTTGGAAATATGTGTTGGTCTTCAGTGAACATATAAAATCGCACAAACAACCATTCCCCCTGCAGCATCGTAGACTGCTTGTTTCCACCAAGGCACGACGAACAATTTAATGATAATGAAGGGATGTGAAAATCCATAGTTTCCATCTGCCTCCCAAAGAAAGTGTTGGCTTAATCTTGTATAGTCTTAGTGACTCATTCATAGTCTTAAAAAAATACATCAGAATCACGTATCAAGGTACGAATCAGCAGTCTATAGCTACAGGCAGTATATTATTTGTGAAGGAAAATGTTCCAATAAGCGCGAAGTTTTCAAATCACAGTTCAGGCCGCCAACCGGTAAAGCAACATCCAAAGTCAAATATCCAAAGACTGGGGCCCACTTGCACGAGGCCCACTTAACGTTACGAGCGTGTAACTGCAATGACGACGTAATAGTTACAACGCTGGTTAGCATTCATGGTGTAGACAGGCAAAAATTGCAATTTAGGTCGACTCATTCATTCGAGGTAAGAAAATCGCTCTTTAACCACATAAAACTTAAGTGCCTCGTCGGTTTTATGTCTGGTTTAAGAATGTTTTCCACTCTTCAGCTCTACAAGTTTTTAGTAGGCTACCCATCGCAGACATAAGCCGTGTGAGGACGCCGATGTGACAACTTACCGAGAGAGCTCATGTTACACATTATTAGAAGTGAGATTATGCTTTGATCTTCCATGAAACCTGCGAACAATCTCAAGAAAATGATAGGCGATAACGGACAGCATTTTGAGCTGAAAATGTGATGATCATAACGGGTGGCTAGCATATGATATACCGGGCACATGCGCATGTAGATTGTAGGCACTAGACACTGGACTGTTCAGATTTTAAAATCTTGTGTTCAAAATTATATTACCGCTTGCTGTTTGTTAAGTTTGAAGTCTGGGGACGGAAATCTTGCTTGTTTTAACCTGAGTGCAAATGTACTTGTAACACTTTTGACTTCTGTAAATTTATAGTTTGACTCTATCTTTCAGCTGTTCGTGTTGTGCACATCTGAGAATGATTAAAGCTTGCATACAATGCTTGTCATAACCTAAACTTTCACCGGTTATTTGGTTCTTTTATATAACCAGCTTTTCTGAATATTCGGATAATCTAACAGGATCTAACTGTGTCAGAAAGCAGGTGTTTTATATAGACTACATGGGCGACAGGAACATTCCATGATGTAAATGTATGAGAGAAGTTGTTATAATATGTGTAGAGTATCACTTAGGCCTAAATAGAAGGCCTACTTAGTTTCGTATACCCTTTATAAACAGGAGACCTAAATCTGGCGCTTGACTTCAAAATATGCCGCTCTCTGGAGAGATGCTGCCACCTCAGAAGAGGTGTTTTCAGCCCGGCTGAATGCCAAACATCATTCAGCACGTGAGAAGCCCTCTCTCTAACATAATGTGAAAGAAGATTTTTTTCTGTTTTTCAATTTGTATCACATGCTTTTGTAAATTAAACTTAATAAACCTAGATTAAATAATTTGACATTTACTACGTAACCTAGTTTAATATTTTGCCAATTCATCCCATAACTTAAGCTAAACATATCATGTACAAAATTTTGAAAAGATATATATATATATATATATATATATATCTACATCACATATATTGGATTGCCTTTGGCGCTTTCCAGTGCTTCATCAAGAGGAAGTTCAATGAGTCATTTTATAAGTTTTGATACCGGTAGATTTTGGAGAGACTTGTATGATGCTTTATCATGGACGGTCGCATCGTGCATTCACTTGTTATTTTATGATCTTTGACTTTCAGTCAGTGCTCTTCCTGGAATTCTTATGGAGTGTTAAACAATATAATCTGTTTTACCAACTTGAATTAGATTGTAAATCCATATTTAACACATCGGGATTTTTGAAATTCCAAATCAATGAGACCATTATCATATTCTGCTACTTTTTATTATATATAATGATTTGAAAATGGTATTTCATTTTAAAAACTAGTGAATAGATTTATTTATTTTCAGAGAGCCCTCAACCTCAAGTTATTTTGTAGACGAAAGGGTCATCCCAACACTGTCCATTTCTGGCAGAAAATTAGGAAATTTGTGGGGTACTGAACTAGTTCCCCACCAGACAACAGAGACGACGTGCTACAGGACCGATGAATAATACGTTTACATTTTATTATTTTAGATTATGAATTTTTTTTAATACATAAATGTTTCTATCCCTGTCTTTTATTTGTATACATATGTCTTATTTTACACCTGTTTCATGTTCCGTTTTACTTAGCGCATGTGCACAGTACAAGAATATGTTTCAGTGCGAAAATTGTGTTTGTTTTAATTATTCCACAATCTATGCTTTTTTGTCTGCTTTATCGTCAAATTATTCAGAAGGAGTTCCTGGTAGATACCATCAAGCTACAGTATGTAGTGCACAAGGTCTTTGGTATTCTTACGTATACAATACTTTGATCTGATAAATTATATTTTAGAGCCTACGCTATGCCTGAAAAAGTACGAATTATTCACTGCCTTGCTTTAGCAAGAAACTAATTTTCTTTGACTAATGAAAATGCACAAACAATAATGTGCAAAAAGTAAGGCGCTCAAAGGAAAGGGTATTAATATGGAAAATGTAATAGGATACGCGTTTTGCACGTTCCATCCTCATGTAAAATGTACAAACTTCACGTACATTTCACATACATTACCCATACTTGCCACATACGTAACACGCGTGTACGTTAGATGCCATTAACATGACCCAAGTTGCACATACGTGACATGCATGTGGCACGTACGTGACACCTATGAAACCGTACATACGTATCTGATGATAGGTTAGAAAATCATGTGACACGTATGTGAACCACATGCATATATTTCATGTGACACATATGATTCCCGCGCTTGCAATATTTTCCTGTGTTAGACAAAAGCCACTGACCCACTGGTACAGTTAGATTGGGGGATAGGTGGAGTAAGTTAGAGTGACCCACTTCTGGTGAGCTCTGTGGACAGACACTTCCACGGATATGGTGACCGATGCAATTAAGTTCACCTGACAGACAGATAGCTAACCTCGGGGTCCCAGGCAGGTGTTTTATTGGTGGAAATGTCGCACAAGGCCCGTACTTAACCCATTTCCATTTTGTAAATTGACTTAACAATGTGCTGAGTTGTATAGGACTATAATGTCAAACACGAGGTTTTAATGAAATGGTAAGTAAATGTCATATGAAATGAACTTGCTGTCCCAGTGTACAAGTATAACCACTGGTAATATTCTATACGAAGTATATGCTTGTGTAAGTTCAACTCCAGACTTATGAATGAGGCAAGGTTAACTGCTTTCCCGTTGGATGGGGTGTCATAGTTGGTGTCTTTGGCACGATGTCCCAGTGGCGGCAGCACTTTGGTGGCATGGACTCGCCCTGCCACAAGAAGACAAAGTATATATACATACACGTTCTATGAACTCCTCTGTGTCATATTCATAATTGGAAAATTGTTGAGTAAGACGTAAAACACAAGTATGCATATATATATATATATATATATATATATATATATATATATATATATATATGTATGTGTGTGTGTGTGTGTGTGTGTGTGTGTGTGTGTGTGTGTGTGTCTATAGGCCCTTTGGTGCCTTATGTAATGCATATACTAACTTCAAAATACATCGGGGGTAATTGATTCTAAGCACATTTTAGTACATCTTTATCAACCATACGTTTGTCCTGGAGCACTCTTATGTAAAATGTAATAAGTCTTTATTCACTAGCCAGTGATTAAACCAGTCACTTAAAACATGCAAGTTACAAGCATACACGCAAATACTGACCAGGCCCTGGTTTTATTTATTTATTTATTATTAGCATATTTGATGGGTGTTTTCACGCGATGGGTGTTTACGACAGCGGCCAGGATTATGGTGGGAGGAAATCAGGCAGAGCCCGGAGAAACCCACGACCTTTTTGTTTGATGGCAGACCTTCCCAGGTATATGTATTACTATACATGCCAGTGCTTAAAAGGGTTGCCATTCATGGGATGTCTCGTTGTTTACTGAGATAGTTGGATTTTTCATAAATAATATCTATGTGAAATTTGGAGAAACCATTTATCAACCGTGCATATAGGTATTCCGATGGGTACAAATTGTGCCCCACTTTTGGCAGACCTACACCTGTTCTCGTATGAATGCGACTATATACAGAAGTTATTGAAGAGTAATCTTCATCAGACTCGATCTTTCTCCTTACCAAACCGGATATTAATGATTTGCCAGCTGTAAACAACTCGTATACGACAAACGCTGTGAATGATATATATTCACCTTCGCTGGATTTAAAGGGAACTACAGATTCTCCAGGTGGTACATGTTATCTGGACTTTTACCTGTACAAGGACGACAATGGTTTCTTGTGACGCCGATTTTACGGCTTTAAGAGAGATAGTTTCGATTTTGATATCGGGAGTTATGCCTAGTTGGACAGCAATATAGCGCATGGTCCTGCATATGACGTATACATATCTCACATTGTAGCATTTGTTAGATCCTGTGTGCTGTGTGATCATTTCAATCAACGTCACAAGTTATTACTGCAAAAACTAGTGTGTCAAGGATATTTCATCAACGTTTTAACGCCTTCGCTCTAAGTTTCTTAAAGTTTACAGTGAGTACACTTCTCTTGTTGGTAAATACGGACGGAGTGTTCAGAATCTCTGGGACTCTGCTTTATATTTGTGTCTAATTCTGCTTAACCCGGGGCTAGGGTCCGTAAGTTCATCATGTTGAGTGTGATCGCCACTTTGTATGTATGTTGTATGTATGAACAGTTTCGCCACGATATGGCCGAGATATTGCCGATGTGGCGTTAAGCCATAATCATTCATTCATTTGTATGAACAGTTGCAATCAAAGCGCAGCTGACATACATAGTTGATTATGTAGTTGATAGCTTATTCATCCGCTTAGAACATTCATTACGTCTTTTCGTCATCAATAAAAACTGCTTCTTTTTGCATGAATCCGTCCTCAGTTATATATGTATATATATATTTTCTTAGTTCTTTTGTGGGTTGTGTTATTTGTCGTTTTTGGAAACTGGTCTGGCCATTGTTGACGCGGAACGCCCATTTTAGTTGACGACTGATATACGAATGTCGGTTTCAACGCCGGTAGGTTTAGCTAAGAGCCACTGACCCACTAAGTACGCGTCATGAAACCAGGCCCTCTGTAATCGAGTCATGTTGAGGTCTATGCTTTTTGTTCAGGTAAAACGCACCTTATGCACTCACAGGTGAAAGCACAAAATCCCGCTCTACATGCAATAAGCTACACACCCTGCATTTCTACTTGTCCTGTCTGACATGTCAACGGCGAAGAATCCTGCTAATAACACCAAGGTCTGTATGCCGATCTGAATCACCTCTAACAGTTAATGGGGTTTTTTTTCTCAACACATGCATGTTGACAAAATGTCATCCAAATCCTTACATAGGGTATTCCGTAAAGTTACAGGCAGGCGAGCAGACAGGCACAGACAGACAGACAGCACACAGACAACACGAAGACAGGCAAGCAGACAGACAAGCAGGCAAACAAACAAATACGCGCTGGAAAAATTACAGCTGCATGCTCCTTTGTGGGTAATTTATACACATAGGTGTCCTGCATATATATAAATATAAATATAATAGCAAAAGTTCAATTTCTGGGAATCAGTTCATGACATTGATATATGTAAATCGCGCCTTAACCGGCCCGGGACTCCGATAAGAGACCCGGGTAAAATCAATATTACAGCGTGGAGTGATATGGGATCCAGGGCACTTCTGTTTATATGTCTACAATGTGCACAGATTTGCCATCTGGGCTCTTATATATGTGTATTGGCAGTAAGGTGAAACCTCGAACTCTTCGATCTGTTTTTGTATGAATTCAAATGTATACATAACCAACTGTGTGAATCATATACTTATTTTAGACGTACAATATTTTAGTCGTTAATGTTTGAGATGTGAGACAGATTGTCTGCATGAGCTGTTCAAGACTGATTGAAGCATCCTGGAGCATGGAACACGTCGTGGTTAGTAGACGATTGTGGTGAGTAGACGTCTTAATGCATGCTACACTGAAAAAGTTAACTGCCCCAACACAAAGTATAGGTTATATGTTCTTTTTTTTGCTGGCGCTCATTTGTTTTTGTTTATCTGAAAGTCGTCTTGCCTGTCTGTTAATTATCTGCTTAACGTGAAAATTTTTTGCACAGATTTCGACGGAATTTTGTTCACATACAGTTTAGATTTGCGGTCAGGCACCAATCGATTTTAATTCATGGTGATGATCTGGAATTTACCCAGCTTATTGAGCACTGCAGTTTTAGGGGGTGGGACACACCTTCTGGCTGAAAGTAGCAGCCAAGGCAGACGTATCTGGTTTCGAACTCGCGACTTCATGAGACAGGGGCTGATATGCCGTGACGATAAAAATATACTACTATATCTATATCTATATCTATATCTATATCTATCTATCTATCTATATATATATATATATATATATATATATATATATATATATATATATATATATACGCATAATCCAAAGCCATGAGGATTTCTGTGCTGGTCTATACGCGTTTATTTGATTGTTCCCTGTGAGGCACAAATATGCAAACCATCTATTGGTGAAGGGCAAGTGGACATAAGAGGACGTTAGACAGCGCAAACGGTCACATGAGCCTCGTGCAAACTTCACCAAGGCAACACAAACAGTGAGAGCAAGGGAAACTACAAACTGCCTATCCAAATCCCGGACTGAACCCACACCTCGTGTCTCGAGATTGAAAGGCAAGCGCCTTTAACCACTCGGGCACGTCATGAATCATAGGCCTACATATGTGTTAATGTAAGTATGTATAGGCCTACACTACACGTATGTTTGATTGTATTGGCCTTTTTAAACTATATAGGTTTAAGGCGTTCAGTCTATAGGCCTACAGTACTGTATAATATGCACTCTATATACACTTGAAAGTACGTATATACAATAAAAATGGCGGGAATAACAAGTTTCTCTCCTGAACAATTAACGATAAATCAAATTAACAGAATAGACAATCTGTGTACTAAACATTGATTGTAGTTCGGCATTTAGAGCGAACTCTTGTCGTCAAAACAATAGATATGAGAGAATTTGTTGTTTAAGCCTTGTATCCATGCTTCTCCGGTGTAAGTCGGGTCATCTACGTGTCGCCTGGGGCCGTCGGTATGTTCGTTATGGTCTACATATTTGTTGCTACTGAAAACTCGGTGAGGACACGCCCACAGTAACACCTTCATTTTCAGTGGATATGACTGGTCGATACATGTAGCCAGACCCCTTTTTCTTTTTGAATATTCATTTTCTCTATTATAAGCGGTTAGTAGGGCAGTCACGTGCCAGACCTGTAGTGTACAAACAAGTGCTTACAATATACGTATTACCCTGTATATCTCGGGTAATTGGTTATAATACATGGCAGTCTGACCCAGAATTTCACATTTTTTTTATGTACAGACCCAAACACAGTAGTCTCTGGAGATTAGTCTGTGCAACTTATACGTTTGATGCATATGCCGAATGTATACTTACTATATACGCGATGTAAATTATTTTATATAAGTGTGATACCCGTACATCACAGAAACTTCCGCTGGGCTGCTGTCGTCACGCGCCATACAGATGTGAATCACTCGCCGCGTGCAATGTGAAAGGCAACCGAAACTGCTTGTGACAGGAGTTTTTTGACTGCCATAAGGTCGGTATATGCGTCTGATGGTATATATACATAGTCAAAACATAACCTATATACCTCTTAAATTTAGCGATATCCTGTTTTATGAGCGATGGTATAGAACAGATTATAAGCTACTGCACCATAATATTAACTAAGTAGCAATATGCGTGCAGTACACGTACCACGTTAAGACAACAGTGGTGTGTGGAACAAGACCACATATGTAACATGTAAGTACATATATACATACGTATATACCCATACGTGCTATACATACATACACGCACTCTTTAAAAACTACTGTTTATAAGTGGTACAAATTATTGTGGCAAAAATGTACATCTACATAATTTTGTGTACCAACAGTACACTATTTGTGTAATATGTGCTGTACATCCGCAGTGACGTTTGCATCAGTGATACACAATTTGTACACACACGTATATACCTTCCTCGCACCATAATGCTGAGTACGGCGTAAAACACGAATCAAATAAATAAATTCCCACAAATGCGGTCACTGTGAGTTCATATCCAGCTCATGCTGGCGTCCTCTCCGGCCTTACGTGGGAAGGTCTTCCAACAACCTGCGGAAGGTCGTGGATTTCCCCTGGGCTCCGCCCGGTTTCCTCCCACCGTAATGCTGGCGCCGTCGTACAAGTGAAATATTCTGGAATACGGCGTAAAACACCAATAAAATAAATAAATAAATAATTAAATACATTCACACATACATGGCCAAAATTTGTGCACAAAAAGAATTTGTGCGTTTTTAGAGGCATAAAAAAAATGTGATGTTTTCCGTTTTAGAGTTGAATCTTGCAGTTTGCCAGCAGGACATTATCCTGTATCTACCCTCCAGACAAACCCCAAAATATTTTTTCACTATCATAGTCTGGCAAAATATGCAATTCAGAAATGGCGGGAATTTTGGATTGTTTAACCTATAATAGGACCAATATGTAGAGAGTAAAACTCACACACCTCACGTGTTTTTGTGTGTCATACTTGTACTTCCGTGACAATTTAGATAAGCTATATACATGTTATATATACGATAGGCTTGATCACTCCATAATCACTGTAATGTACACTACTAGGCGGACATAGCTCATGCAGTCTGTGCGGGTTAAATGTATCTCGTGTACAGGTTATAATGCGCCTGCAATATAACACTTGATTTAGTACATCTGTGGCATGGCATGGTTAATCAATACAACAATAAACGATAAAATTCTGGTGTTTCATCTAAAAGTCAATGTCTTATATAAGGCAATGTGTACATATTTAGACCCATAATAGGCATACATATGTACGCGTACGTGTAGCACACGGCACGATTGGTTTTAGAGGTATATAATGTATATATTTTACTACTGTCGCCGGATACACCAAAAGTGAGTCGTTCATGTTGAGCATGATGGTATGTAACACACAAAGCCTTTTAAGCGTACATATTAAAAAAGAAAGAAAGAAAGAGGAAAAAATCTGTGGTTAGCACGTACATATCACCTAGCATTGTTGCACCTGATCTAGTAATTGTGGTTACATTATTATTACATAGGCAAATACTTGCACCATATATGCGTACGGTACATTAATCAGGAACTCGTAAAACTCCTTCCCGCCTTTAACAAAAGGGTCTAAACTGTGTAGTCTTTTCTTCTGTCCGGGTAGTAGACCTACGTCACACCTTTGGGTGTACAACAGCGCCACAACAGCAGGAAACAAATCGTTTTTACTGCGATTTGGACCCTTCTGTTTTACGCGGTACTCAAGAATATTTCATTCATACGACGGGGGCCAGCATTGTGTTGGGAGGAAACCGGCAGAGAAAGGGGGAGACCCCTGACCTTCCGCAGGTTGCTGACAGACCTTCCCACGTACGGCCGGGCAAACAACTTAATATACATGTTCATGTCTTTAAGGGTGGAGGTTGTGCACTGTATTTGTAGGCCAATGTACATACCGGCAATGGCAAGCTGTGGTCGACCATGTTCTTTTTTTTGTCAGTCTACATTTACGATATATAAATAGATCTGCTTAATACAAATATATATATCTATGAACTCACGGGCCCGTCTTTATGTCTTTATGAACATGTGAGGTATATCTCACAAAGACTCTGTTGTACAGAAGCATGCAATAATAGAACATTTTGCCCCCTTATCTGCTGTGATGTATTCCATTTAGCTGCTGAATACTGAATACAGGATGTATAGATGGGTTCACACATACATAAATAGAGTCACAGCTGTGTCTATACAATAACACAGGCTACCGTGTCAATGTGTAAGTCTACGGGTATGAATGGTGTATTACATGTAAGTTCATGGGTTGCTTAGAGACTATGTTTTTTATTTCTATTTTATTCTTTATATGCAGGCTAGGTTTCAAATCTACTGCTGATACATAATGAGAAAATAGACCTATGTAATTTTCGTTTAATGAGTCGAGCCATATCCGAGCTGCCAATCAGAATGGAGACTGCTGGCTCCACCCCCTTTTGACGTGAGGTGAGCCGGTCATGTGACCCGCTGACGCGAGACAGACAAAATGGTGGGATACCGCGAATGTTGTAGTTGACGTACGGTCCGGTAGTCAAAAATGTAGATACTAGTCAAAATCAGTGCTAAACAATCGCTAGATTAGAAAGAGAATTGCCTGTCAGAGTCGAACAGAGGCCAACATGGTAGTTGTGGAACGATTTGGTAAGTATCTGTCGCTGAATTCCATGACAGTCTTGAGCGTGAATGACATTTCTTGAGTTAAAAGTCGAACTTCTCATTGAGCTGCTCCACAGTTTGCTGATCTCGATCATCTGATTTTTTGACCAAGCCGTATATGTTTATTGTTCAGTGGCATATGCTTTGCTAAAATATACCACGTTTAGTATCTCTGGGTCAGATGTATTTTTTAAATGTATGTCTGACTGACCGCTTGAAGGGAAGCCGAATAAAGCTATAATATTGTGTCGGAATGCAGTATCAGTAATCACCGGTGAATGATTGACTGAGTGGTTTTGGTTGCTATGGAAATTTGTTAGTGAAACGTTCTGGTAAGTGTACTGGTGATCAGTGGATCTAAGGGTAACAGTAGGAGTAAGTGAAGAAATGTTTCACACATGTTATCCGACTTAATGTCGAATTTTATCTCATATGTAAAGGTAATGTAGTCTAACCTTGGGTTTCTCACTAAAAACGTTTACTGAGGAATGCTGAATCAGCCGCCTCAAATAATTTATAAGGTTTCAACATCTGTATATATCTGCACATAATGTACATGATAGCATGATAGATTGACATTCAAGCTATCGAAGAAGTTAAATCTGCCTTTTATCACAGTAACGTGCGTGTAATTGATATTCTGGACAACCAGGCATTTCCCTCACAGGTGCAGATCAAAATGTCCTCTAGCCCAAACATTCACTACCGCAATGTCTGCAAAGCTGTTTTTTGGCCCACTTGTCCTGGCCAGTGAAAATACATGTGGGCAAGCACAATATCCTTGGTGGTTGCCCTTGTGGGCAAGCCAATTTTGTGGCTCACTCCAAAATCGCTCTTGTATTCTGATCCAACTCTTATTCTTCAGCTTCATCCTTTCATCAGCAGGTTTTTCAGGCACATGTGCATGTTCCTGGCAGACTAAAGGTTGGTAATTATTTAATTTAAGACGCTCAAGTTTACTCCATCTGTAAATGGGAAGTTCTCTATCATGCATGTTCAAATGAAAATTTCTTGAGTATTGATGGTTCCTCTGGTGATGGAAGGCCCCTCTGATCAAAGAGACGGCATAATTAAGCCAACAGAATTCGACACTAGAGACTGATATAACTGTATTCTATGTTACTTAACATAAGTGACATGCGGCCTTTTGAAATGTACACAGATTTACTGTTATACAGACGTGGTATTCATCATGTTGTTGTTGTTTCAAACAACAATCTGCTTTCCTTGTTATGCGATCGCTCAGCCAAAAAAATAGTCTGCTGGTCAGTTGAACTTGGTCATACATTATGAAGTTATCATGCGGAACATGTAAAATAAATTTATCTACTTTGTTTTCACTGTGTCATAAGTACATTGGGGTGTTTTTATAGCTGGCTGCATGGTTTGGTAACTGTTTCATCTACCGGTACTGCAACCACAGATAAGTTTGTGAAAAGAAGTGGTTGCTCACTTGATGAGGGAAGAAAAAGGCCATTGTGAAATTTTATCGCATCATGACGACATTTTCAGAGAATCTGTTTTTCGTCAATAACACACGCATAAAGGCACATTAACACTGTTAAACTTGTGCATAAAGCATTTGCTGTCTTGGGATTCTGCTTGTACAGATAGTCCATGGACTCGGGGTGTTATTTTAAAATTCTGACACTGATCACAATCTGAAGTCCACCCTTGTACTGGAAAAAATCTCTGCATATCTCCAACTCAAAGTGGCACTTCAACTCACTTTCTTTGCCCATTTCATATTCCGGTTGAATGTGGAGGCATATCTACTTAATTTACTTCCCTTACAAATGACGCTAATTAACTAAAAGCCACAGTGGGTAAGCAACTATTGCAGTCAATGCATCAGTTTTCAAGCTATTGTCAGCCACAGACGAAATTTTGGAAGGAAAGAAAAAACTACCACTTTAATCATGTAATCCAGATAATGAAGGCATTTACGAGGGCTTTTGCCCAATGCCATTGCTGTTTGAAAGGGCTGAAATTGAATGCAAAGTCACTTCATCAAAGAAAAGCCGATCAGATATCGAAAACGGAGAATTGGAAATTCCTCGTGCGTATATCTTCTCTGGCCTTACACTGGGAAGTTAGACAGCATGATTAACAGAGCTTGAAGAGAACACACTGTGGTACGATAACAGAATCAACAGTAAATGAACAACAACAACCACTACCCAGAGGCTCTTTTCAGAGCCAACAGTTACCCAGAAAGGGAAATTTGCTGATCAAGCACACTGAGTTACAGACGTAAATGATAGTATGAATCTACAAGCAATCAGACAACTTCCAGAAGTACCATGCTGAGTGATCCATAGCAAATGTTTTAATAGGTTATTACTGAGGCCAGGGATGCTCGCTGGAGTGGCCTGTGTGTTTGAAGCCTGCTGGCAGTCAAATGCATCAACGGCTTTTCTTCGGTTGTAAATCGTCATAGTATGCGGTACTCAAGAATGATTGCTGTTGTAATGTACACAAATGATATTCAAGAATAGGGGGGGGCTTTGAGTTGGAACTCTTTTGTCGCTGAAGGTACATGTAAAAAGAATCCTACTGTATAATGTGACTTGTCAAAAATGTTGGGCACCGTTTGTTTACTTTACTGATCACGTATATCACCGTGTTCAGGAGGTACAAATGACGTTTCTTTTCTTCTGTAACTTCTGAAGTTCACAAACCTTCAGCTCCTCAACTTCCACCTTAGTTCATTCAAGTCTGAATAACTTTTTGTGACACTTTATAGCAAATGTTATCATGAATAGTTGCCTAACATTTTTGTCAAGTCATGTGATACAGTAGCCCTTTTTTTACCTTCAGAAGATAAAAGAGTTCAAACTCGAAACTCCCCTATTGTTGCCACAAGGGTTCATACAGTTTTAAGTGTTTGACATGAAAACCCCATGTGGTGGGGGGGATGTGCAAGGCAACGGTGTAATATTTTTACTTGTGATCTTTCGTCTTGTAAGTTCTTGTAAACATACAGTAAACTATGGCAGTCATTACACGTAAGAGCTATGAAAGGAGGAATCAGGATGTAGTATTTTTACTTGAGACCTTCTGTCTTGTAAGCTCATGCAAACATAAAACATTAGATGTTAAACTAGATTGCTCTCATTTATACCCTTGCAAGGTCTGTGAAAGGTGTTATGAGCTTCGTTTTGGAATGTCTGTATAGGATGACATCCTATATGTATATGGAATATGTAAGTCGGTAAGTCATTTAGTTTGTAACCGAGCTTTAAATTTTCCTCTGAATATTCATTTTTACTGTTAAATTTTTAGGGCAATTACAGCACATGCAAGCTGTAAATTATACACAAGCTTGTATACACCAGCTATAGTTGACCACCAGTGTAATATCTGAGTGGAAATTTCCTGTCAGCAGGGCTGGGCTGGTTACATCATACAGAGCTGGGTATATACTCCCATGGTCAGTATTACCCCATAACTGGGCTAAGCTTTTGTGCAGATCTAGAGGGAAATAAATGTTATAATGAAGAATTAACTTTTGATGCTGAAAGCTCTACACTTTTCCACTAGGGTGTCATCCTACATTGTACCTTTCATATGAACATTCAAGCCTCTTTTGGGCGGGCGATCAGTAGACATCTCAGACTCGGGCAGCACAAGTGTGTTACGGTGTTAGTCATGGATGGAGTTTTAGGTTATTTAAGCCTGCCAGACTGGCTTACATGTACATGTATTTAGATGACCTCTCCATGACATGACCTTATCTAAGAGCTGATGGTTGTTAATCCTGTCTGTGGGTAGAGCAAATGGTGCTTAGACATGTGAAAAGTCAGGGTGAGGGTGCCAGCTTTGTAGGTGGGAATCTAAAGGCGTCATGACTGTACATCTGTGAGTGGCAGTGCAGGCTTGCTGTGAACCTATGGATTGGCACCTTTTAAAGGCATTAGGTAACTGAATGACGTTAAAAGCATGTTGAGGTTCTCTCTAAGAAAGTGCTGCTTTGAGAGGCACATGTACATGTATATTTGAGACAGTGGATATCTGGGCATTAGCAGTTGACTCGCGCCACACGCTTTTCTCGCACTAATACCTCGGTGAAAACATTGTCAAAACAACATCAAAGTTGATACAGAACTCTGCTTCACTGCCTGGTAAGTCTAAAACTAGGTTTCCTGAATGTTCATAATTTATGTATGGTCTGCAGATTGTTCTGTAGTCAAAGATATTGTAATTTCTGGTTATTACGTGTATTAAGTGTACTTCTCAGAATATCATCCATCGTTGTTCATTTTCCTATCCCTTCCCATGTTATCTTTCACCTCGTCTGCTTGCCCCTGCCTCGAACGAGGGAAGTGTCCAAATGTCTGTGGTCCAGAATAAATGTCACACAGTTTCTTTTTCTCTATTAGGTATTTTCCAGACAAACCTCAAAAGAAGTTTATTAGGTCAGATGAACTCTAGGTGTCAATTAAATGTGTCGCATACATGTACATGTAGCCATTGGATGAAATTTTACATGTAATTCATTTACTGAGTCCAGGGATCCTCTGTGGGTTCAAGTCCAGACCATGCTGGCATCCTCTCCTGTTGTGCGTGTTAGGGTCCGCCAGCAACCTACTGATGGTCAGGGGGTTACACCCCGCCTCTGCCTGATTCCCACCCAATATAATGCTGGACGCCGTCGTATAAATGAAATATTCTTGAGTATGGCGTAAAACACTAATCAAATAAATAAAGAAAAAGTGTATGCAGTAGTACTACTGTGGTTGGTCAGATGAATGTTCTTGGTTATACAGTACCTTTCCCCCTGCACAGTGGTGACAAGGCCCAAGGCCTCAATGTAATATGGTTGGTCAGATCAGTGTTCTTGGTTATACAGTACCTTTCCCCCTGCACAGTGGTGACAAGGCCCAAGGCCTCAGTGTAATATGGTTGGTCAGATGAATGTTCTTGGTTATACAGTACATTCCCCCCCCCCGCACAGTGGTGACAAGGCCCATGGCCTCAGTGTAATACATGAGTGCCACACTAAGAGTTTTCCCACAAATCATTACCGTGAAAGCGGGAATAAACAGTAGACTACACAGTTTGGGCCTGAGTTACTTTGGGCAGGAAAGGCTTCCCATTGGAACTCGCTCGCTGCAGTGTACATTTCGTACATTAGCATGGTGCATGTGATGTGGGTTAAAGTATTTCAGAATCGTTTGGAGTTCATGACAAAAAGTAGCAAATTGAACTTAGGTCATTGGAGAAAAGTTCTCAAAGACAGATTACACTGTGATAAACAGTGTCAGAATATAACATCGATATGGTATTGCAGGAGAGCAGTTTGAATAAGGTAAACTGAACATTCCATGACATTTGATAACTGCATCCGCAAAAATGTTTAACTATCACAGTAAGTAGCATTTGACTTGCATGTAGTTGAAATTTCACAAGAAACAAGAAATCAGGTTAGAATGGCCTGAACAGTAAAGTGACCAGGTTTCCTGCAGTGTTTTACCCGTAATCGCAAAGAATTGAAATTCTTGACAGATTTTCACAGATTCTGATTTTGTTTCAGGCAGAAGCATAAGCAGCCTATAGTACTGTGCACTCTCTGACTAAGCTACTGCCCTAGTTAGTAGTACTGCCATGACTGCAGGCATGTTTCACTGCTGATGGGGACAAAGCAACACTGGCACTTCACTGCTGGCCTTGCCTCCCCTCCACCCCAATACCCCCCCCCCCCAGCTCCCACCCCTACCCCCCATTCATCACCCCACAAACCCCCTCACTCCCCCAGTCCACCCCCACACACACAATGGACACCTTAACTCTACATGCCTAGAGTAGTCCCCACTAGGAGCTGCCGAGAGAAAACAATTAAGTGTTGTAAACATCCCCAGTCAAAAAAGTGAGTACATAGTATACAGATGCAATTAATTGTTACTCCTGATCCCTTAGAGCAATATGTGTTGATAATGGATCATGATTATCATTGGAAGAATCAGCCTGTTAAGGTACTCTTCATGTTCTTGTTTGTGCATGTTCATGGTGTCTAACTGAGAGAGTTTGAAGTTGTGGGGCAGAGAGTCACGCATTCAGGCAGCATGGGGATAGTGCTGTGTGTGGCTAGGTCTCCATATAGCCCTCTCAAGGCCAGGGGGCACCTGCTCTTTGTCTGTATCTATACTTGTATAAGTTGTAGGTGCCACTGTGTGTAGCCAGGTTTCACTTTCTTTACCACAAACTGTGTTTTACCCGGCAAAATTTAGTCTGCAAAAAGGCACTCTCAGCAGCACATAAAGACAGGGCTTAAAATGATACTTTTGATGCCAAGTAGATACATTGTGGGGCCGTTGTTGTCGAGGGGATTAGCGTGCCAGTGTGACGTTATGATCCCGTGCCTCTCACCAGTGCTGTTGCTGTGAGTTCAAGTCCAGCTCATGCTGGCTTCCTCTACTACCGTACGTGGTAAGGTCTGCCAGCAACTTGCGGACGGTCATGGGTGTCCCCCAGGCTCTGCCGGATTTCCTGCCACCATAATGCTGGCTGTCATTGTATAAGTGAAATATTCTTGAGCACGGCATAGAACCCCAATCAAATAAATAAATAAATAAATATAGGTACATGTTTTCCCCCTGGGATACTGCAACTGTGCAAGTGTAGTTGTGTATAGATTATGACTAGATTAATAAAAGTTACTGAAATACATACGTGTACATGTGTACAAAAACTAAGAATTTTTATGGCGACGTGTTATAAGTGCGCTCTGTTTTTTATGCATTTTTTGATTTGTATGTATAGGCCTGTTTCTATCTGTTACTGACTCAATGGAGGCAGTTACAAGTCTGGAATAAGACGAATCAGCATCGGAGCCGTCTTGTGAGATTAACGCTGATTGGGCGAGACATGAGTGAGTCCTCGCCATCTAACGCAAAATAACACGATTTCCGGTAGTTGCTACAATTCTGAGGTATATCGACTACTGGAAACCTCTTCTTTTTAGTGTTATTTCGCGTTAGTTTGCGAGAGCGCCCACTTATGTCTCGCCCTAACAGCTTTAATCTTGCGAGACGACTCCAATGCTGATTCGGCTTATTACACTGTAATGTACCCTTACATGTATGTAACTAAAAAAAGCCCATAGCTCTACATGTATAGAGGTATGCAGTGTACAGTATATCCATATATATAATAATAAAACATTTTCTCAGAGAAAGTCTAAACAATTATCAGATGATGTGTTTAAAATCTTTGAACCTTACTCTTTGCACTATAATTGACGTTACACTTCCCCGGTCTTCTCTTTTACCTGTCATTTCTAACTGTACAATCAAAAGGGTTGAGTGTATTACGATGACATGAAACTTCTAAAGATACATTTTTGTTGCTCACAGCCATAGTCTGCTTTAAATGTGTCCATTTCCCTGAGTTCAAATCCGATCTGTATCTCCGAAACTTGGCCGTCAGGAGAATTAAAATCTGTCCCAAAAGTTCTGTCATTGAAACCATAGCCGTCACAGATAATCAATAGTAACTAAAGGATACACTAAAACAATAATTTTCTGTCTTTATTTTTACTGTCCAGGAATTAGTTACAGCCTGATTAAATCCAGCCAGGTGACATTTTAAGTTACTTGATTATACGTATCCTGTACATGTACATTGTAGCCTTGTTAAATAAAGAAATCTGGAATGAGGAGTACATGCGTGCAAATTTATATATATTGGTTTTATTTTTTAAAAATTATCATTGTGATGAAATTGCCTTAGAATAGGTTGTTAAACTTAATCAGTTATAAATTCCAGGCTGCTATCTTTTCTTTAGACTGGTTATCTGGTTAACATTTGTTTATAATATTTGACCAGTATGCTTGTTAATTTTCACTGTAAAAATCATGATACGCTCTATTTATTTTGTGTAGCGTTCATATGATGTGACAGGCAGTTAATTATGATAGTGAAAAAGATGGGGGGGGGGGGGAGAAAGGGATGGTCATTGAATTTGACACAACCAGATTTTCATGTTTAGTCTTTGTACATATGTATGTGTATGTCTTGAATAACATTGATCAGGAATACTGTAGGTTTTGTTCCTGAAGGCCCACTTGTACATGTACTTACTTAGGTTGACTTTGTATAAATCACACCATTGTAAACAGGTTTTCGTGCAAAATAAAAACTACAGATAGAAAAACTTTCAGCAGAGTTATTAAAGTGATGAACAGTTTTATTTCAACACTGGTATTGATCGATGTGCGCGAGGCTTAGTGAAAGGTAAGTATACTTGTTAGGCAGCATATTTTGCTATACAAGCACTTCATATATTTTCACTTGGCAGTGCATATAACCTGTACACATTTAACATAGAACTTACTTATTTCTGATTTTCAGTGTGAGCAGGTACATATATAGATATGTACAAGCCAGAAAATAAGCAGTCTGACAAGGACACTGTCAGGGATCAAATCCTCTCTTGTCAGGTACAGGTACAAATAAACTGACAGTTAACTTCACATGGAAATAACATAGGAATTATACTACATGCTACTTGGATTAAACAGGTTTTGAAATTTTTCAGCCATGTGTCATAAAGTTATTTACAGGCCTGCATGTACGTGTGAAAAGGGATTGTTAAATGTACATTTATCAACAAGGGTAAAAGAGCTTAAAGTAGAATGGTAAATCTGTACATATATGTGTTTGACAGCTCAGTGAACTTTACATGTTTGCAATTGAATATGACATTGTTTCTTAATTGTAAATAATTGGAGTCGTGTCATTAGATCTAGAGCCTGGGCCCCTTTTCATGAAGTCTACTTATTGCTAAAGTAGCCCTTAACTAAGTGCACTTTCTATCTCTACAACATACGTTGTGATGCCAGTTAAGGGAATACTTGGCTAAGTGTGCTTTGTGAAACTGGGGCCTAATGATGTGCAATATTAATTCTTCAACCTTTTAACCTGCTTGCGATGTGTTCATTGTAAGCATATTCTGAGCCCATTAATCTGTGTAGACTGATAAAACGAGTATACTTGTACATGTACTATTTTTGAAGCCTTGAAATTGGCCAACCCAAACCAATGCAGTTTTCTCTTCAGGCTTAAAATTAATAGGTCTACAAATCACACTGAAAGTTGGTTTATTCATTCGCGAAAAGGTCGAGGAATCCAAAATAGGGTAACCATTATAACTGAAACTACTGGTCCAGGTGACATGTGCATCCTATAGGTTACTGACCCTTGAGAGAGTCAAGACACTCCTCGCATCTCCATGGACAAAAAGTCACAGGAATTAGGGTTCTGATGGGCCACAGGGTACATGTAGGTCCTGTTAGTGGTTGTGGGAGCACAGAGCAACCTGCTTACTGTATAGATCTGTTAGGACTTGTGTTTGACTCTGGGAAAAACAGATAAGCCACATGGGTAGTGCATCTTCTGTCAGGTGGTGGGGTCAGTAGCCTGGAGGAGGAATCTGATGTGTGCACATAAGCTAAGCCAGGAGTTTGTAGTTATATGCCATGGCTGGGGGAGTTGGAGGGGAAGGGGCTGGCTTCTGCCCCAACACCCCCTAATCATAGGCCTGGTAAATCGATTTAACCCACACAGCTGTCATTTGCCAGGGGGGATTTAGTGTTAGTGTTGGGTGCTGTTGCCAGTAATTGTGTAACCGTATCACAGTCTCAAGAACACATGTGAATGATACCTAAAAGTTTCAGCCATACCTGGCATTGGCTGTGCTACACACTGTGCCTTATTGTGCCTGAGAGTTTAATTAATCTTAGAATTTGGTGTTGGGTTTCGTGTAGAAGATGAGATTGTTATTATAAATGTTCAACTGGGAAAATATAAGAATCAACATCCAGACAGAATAATAATTGTCAATCTTACACCAAACTCTAATGTTTTATGGCTTTAATTTGCCTCTAAATATACACTATACACTCTGTATTGGGTGAAATTTTTGGTCACTGTCCCCACTTTGTATCTCAGTTCTTTCAAGATACTAGTACTTGTAAAGACCAAAGTCAGTGACTTACAATGTGTCCATCTGCATTCATGTACGTGTACGTTGTTACGGATATACAGTTATTGTGGTGAGTAACATTTGTCGTGTTGCCAGTGATTGTGTAACCATTCTCACTCAAATGCGCATGTAGACCTTTAACTGCCTACATGTATTCTCGTTACTCCAACTCCGTGAACTGTGAAGGTAAACCTGTGAAAGCAGGCATGGTAATTTTCCTCCAGTTGGGTGATTTCAGGCTTTTTTGTTTGAAGTTTGAGGAATGAAAGTCAAGAGGTGAGCGATGTTGTAAGAGCGGGTGATTGCTAATGTAATTTGGTGGTATAGGGTATGGTATTTTCAGACTTTTGTGGCAAACGTTAGATTGCCTTCTGGCCTTGACTTCCCATGCCTGTGAAAGGCAGTAATCCAATTCCATCCATTGCGTACCTGTATGTATATATATATGTATGTCTATAAATTTTTGCCTGTATACATGTTTGACATGTATATTTCTGTGTAGTAAGTAGTTTCTGGTATACCTGGAATTGAAAGTAGTAATTTTTATACTTGGTCCCCTGATAGTCACAGAAATGAGCTCGTTTACTGTATACATGTAGATTTTAGCATTGAACAAATTTTTGGGTTGTCGGTTGGATAATAGGTCATGCATGTGTATACATGTGAGTGTTGAAATTAACTTGCTTGATGCGCCGTGGAAAGTTTAAAAGTGGATGTCATGGGTGCTTTCATAATTAAGGACGTACCGAAACCAAGTTATTAAGTGTAACTTAGTGAAGTTACCTGCACTACCTACATTGTATCTACGGGATGCACATTAGTGCAGTTTATAGTTCATGTTTGTCTTAATGCGATATCACGTAAAATAACTTGTGCAGTACAAACTACTAAGTTCTGATCACAAAAGTGTGGAATTCTTCCCGCAAAACTCCCTAGAACTGATTGAGCTGAAGCGTAGTGTAGTAGATGACCAGCTGACCAATGTTACATGCACGTGTAGGTTTTGTGCTGAACTTGGGTCCATGGAGCACTCACTGGTTCGTGTAGGTTTTGTGCTGAACTTGGGTCCATGGAGCACTCACTGGTTCGTGTAGGTTTTGTGCTGAACTTGTGTCCATGGAGCACTCACTGGTACGTGTAGGTTTTGTGCTGAACTTGGGTCCATGGAGCACTCACTGGTTCGTGTAGGTTTTGTGCTGAACTTGTGTCCATGGAGCACTCACTGGTTCGTGTAGGTTTTGTGCTGAACTTGTGTCCATGGAGCACTCACTGGTACGTGTAGGTTTTGTGCTGAACGTGTGTCCATGGAGCACCCACTGGTACGTGTAGGTTTTGTGCTGAACATGTGTCCATGGAGCACTCACTGGTTCGTGTAGGTTTTGTGCTGAACTTGTGTCCATGGAGCACTCACTGGTACGTGTAGGTTTTGTGCTGAACGTGTGTCCATGGAGCACTCACTGGTATGTGTAGATTTTGTGCTGAACATGGATCCATGGAGCACTCACTGGTACGTGTAGGTTTTGTGCTGAACGTGTGTCCATGGAGCACTCACTGGTATGTGTAGGTTTTGTGCTGAACGTGTGTCCATGGAGCACTCACTGGTACGTGTAGGTTTTGTGCTGAACATGGATCCATGGAGCACTCACTGGTTCGTGTAGGTTTTGTGCTGAACTTGTGTCCATGGAGCACTCACTGGTTCAAGGCACGGATGTTAGTCAGACAGGAAGCTTGCAACATTGTCCCCTCTTTTCGTATGTAAATGTGCATGCATGTTTGCTTAGGTTTTACATTAATAGGTTTTCAGGGGTGACGAGGGAGTCCATGGTCGGTGTCTATACTGTGCCTTCTTGTGCCCCTGGAACATCATGCTGAAAACACCAGACATGTCACCTCACCTGGTCACATTGTACTTACACCAGGCCAACCAGTCATGTTTTCTTGCTCTAACCTCCCAGTGCTGAGCGCCAGTTGAGGCAGCAAGAAGTACCATTTTTGAAGTCTTTCGTATGACCCAACCAGTGTTTAGGTTACAGTGACTCAAGATGGGGCAAGTTGCGAGAATTTATGTTAATAAAAATGGTTTATGAAGGGAAGTGAATGTGGTCCAATACAAATCTAACTCTTATCTTATTTTTCCAGAGGTGTCCTGGAGCCGTTAGCTACCCAGTGAAAAATGAGTTACTTCAGCTATGTGGGCCGCCTTCTCTCCAACGTGAAGGGCTTCTACAACGAGATCAATTCCGCCACGCTGACAGGGGCGATAGACGTGGTGATTGTGCAGCAAGAAGATGGCAGCTATCTCTGTTCCCCGTTCCACGTCCGCTTTGGAAAGCTGGGCGTTCTGCACTCCAGGGAAAAAATTGTACGTCTTACGTACTTCTTATTCCTTGTTATTGCAAGCCTGCAAATACATACAGGTGCTTGATGTTTTTGAAAACACCCCTTTGAAGTGGTGTGACCCAAGTGACCAGGACTATATAACTGGGAAAACATGTCATAAACATACCACTTTCTCCAAAGGGGTCTTGTCAGAAGTGCCAGGGACCTATTTGCAGGCTTGGCATTGTCTCATGATGTGGAAAACTTTAACTTCACAATGGTTAGTGGAAAAAAGTTTCCAAGATGATGTTAAACAGTGGTCAGATAAATAAATAGACAGTTAAATAAATATTTCTTTTCATTGAAACTCACAACTTTCCGCGAAAGGCCATATTTAATGATTGTTTGATGTTGTTATTTTGACTACATGTATGTTCAGTCTGTGTGCAGCAATTTGGGGGAGGGAGGGAAGGAGACATGAAACAACTCTACATTTGGGGGAAGGAGGGAGACATGAAACAACGCTACATTTGGGGGAGGGAGGGACACATGAAACAACGCTACATTTGGGGGAGGGAGGGACACATGAAACAACGCTACATTTGGGGGAGGGAGGAACACATGAAACAATGCTACATTTGGGGGAAGGAGGGAGACATGAAACAACGCTACATTTGGGGGAGGGAGGGACACATGAAACAACGCTACATTTGGGGGAGGGAGGGACACATGAAACAATGCTACATTTGAAGATTATTTATGTATGCTGAATTTGATACAAAAATATTTCATTAAATTCCATGTACTTGAACAGTGTGCTGAGCAGCCCTGTTTGCACTTTTGCGTTCCCCCTAGTCACGATGTTTATTTCTTAACCCTACCTCTACCTCCTCAGGTGGACATTGAAATCAACGGAGAACCGGTGGACCTTCACATGAAGTTAGGGGAAACCGGGGAAGCGTTCTTTGTCAAAGAGGTAGAAGATGAGGCTATACAGGAGGTACCTACATACATACTTCATAAATTTGTCCTATGGGTAGGGATCCTACCAGGTACATACCGCCATTCTTGGTATACGGTTTCACTTTTAGTTTAGTGACTTTACTTATTGCTTTCCATGCATGTATTTTTCATGGGATTGTCTATTTCTTAAAATTTAACATGGCCTGGGGTAGTGGCCACTTTTGTGGAACTTCGTGCCAAGGTTTACAGATTTCACAAAACCATTTCTGACTCCAGTCACAATATTTCATCTTCTCACAATGCGTAGTGTTTTGGAACTGGAAGTGGAGGCCTCCATGGCTCAGCTGGCCAGCAATTTAGTAATGGCCCAGAAGCCTCCCACCAATATGGTCGCTGTGAGTTCAAGTCCATCTCCTGCTGGCTTCCTCTCCGACCGAATGATGGAAGGTCTGCCAGCAACCTGCAACATGGCCGTGAGTTTGCCCCGGGCTCGGTCCGGTTTCCTCCCACCATAATGCTCTCCACCGTTTTATAAGTAAAATATTCTTGAGTATGGTGTAAAACACCAAGCAAATAAATAAATAAATAAATTGGAAGTGGAAGTTGAAATTTGAACACATTTATTGTAAGATAAAATTGATGAGATGGTCAAAGTTTCAGTTTGCAGGGCCCACCATTGTGTAGCTCTTAAATCATATTCGAAGGTTTGACTTAACTCAGAAATAGTTTAGTAGAATGAGCTGAAGATTTACCACCAGAAATGAGTAAAGTTGCGGATTTAAATATATATATTTATAAAATATATTTATGGTGTGTCATAGATACTGTGCAGCAGGATATCTTAAGCCAGAGACAGGGTTTTTTCTGCAGTGTGTCTTGATTTTCTTAAAGAGAAGAAATTTGGTCAGTCACTTTCTGTACACATGTAATTCTTTTATGACCTTGTCAGAAGACGTGAATTAAACTGCCCCGAGATGAGTCAGTGGGAGTTGTGAATGAAAAATAACTAATTTGTGCTGAAATTCGATGTTGTTTTCTTGATATACATGTATTGTACTGTGAAAAATTGTCTATTTAAAATTCTTGGTGAAACTACAAAATTTGTTTTGAATTTTTCTCCAGATTCCACCTTATCTGGCCACCTCCCCAATTCCCTCAACAGCAGACCTCATGGAGCAGGGTGTTCATGAACTTAGGAAAGAGGCGCAGAAGTCTGAGCGGGAGGCGTTCACCAATCAGAAAGAAGTGCGCAAAACTGACCAAGCTTCATCTAAAAGCCACAAGAAACAGTCTGACAAAGGGTCAGACGTGTCGAGAAGTGATTCAACCAGCAGCAAACCTGAAACCAAGCAATCAAAACTTCCTCCCAGTACACAAGTTTCACAGTTATCCAAGTCATCAAAATCCAAGAAAAAGTCATCCCTGATCAAAGACAATTCCAAGGACTCGCTCGGAGACAGCGACAACTCGTCTAAAGAGTCTGGATCAAGGGACACAACCCCCAGTGCGAAACGCCGGGAAAACAAACCCTCTGTCGAAGAGCTCACAAAATCGAAGCGACGGAAGAAGAAAAAAATGCCACACAAGAAGGGCAATTCAAGACTGTCAGCCAAATCTGCACCTGAGGGGGAAATATTTGACATGGATGTAACGTCGGATGAAGAGGATGTGAGACCCCCGCCAACGCTGCCCAATATGGTGAAGTCTGCGAGTTTGCCCCTGGCCGAGGAAGACAAAATGGATCGTACGAACATGTGGGCAGACAGTCAGTTTGAGGCTCACCTTCATCCGTTCAGTGACACGGACATCACACCTGTGGGAAGGTACGGGAGTCAAGAATTCAAAGCTCGGCCTGGCTACTTTGTCTCTCCTTCCAAAACATAAGCAGGCAATATAGAAGAAAGAAAATTTGGGGGGGGGGGGGTGCTGTATGAGAGTTATGACTTTCAGCTTTCAGCCTAATAATCTAATTACCAGTCCCTACACCCAAAATGCGGGATAAATGTAAGAATACCAAAAAAAAAAAAAAAAATGTGGTTGTGTGTGAGTTACAACTGTACACAGTGCTGCTGCTATTGTTGTTGCAGTCCCTCAGGGACGCGGTGCCCCAGCCCTAGCTGTAAGAGCGACACCGAGTGTGAAAGACAGCGTCAAGAGGAGACAGAGGTGGAGCATCTGCTCCCGCCCCCCGACACATTGTGGGAGTGGGGACAGCTGCCCCAGCCCCTCCCCTCCCCGTCACAAGACTCTCCCTCCACTGTCAAAGATGAGCCTGTCCCACCATTTACAAGTCCACAGGGCCCAGGTACGTTAGCAGCCACACACGTCATACACCTGTGGAAAATCCTGGAATTTGAAATTGAAATTTCCAGGCATGAAAGTCAGTGTGTGTTCATGTATGGAGGGCATAGCAATCACTGTTACATTAAGGCCAGCCTAGACCAGTTTCCTCTCTGGCAGTACCTGTGAAAGTCTGTCCGCAACCTGCAGATGGTCGTGGGTTTCCTGCAGACTCTGCTCGGTTTCCTCCTGGCCATTAAAGTGACATATTCTCAGGCACGGTGTGAAGTGAATAAATAAATATAGGACATGGAATTATTTTGGAAGTTCATGTACTGGAGATGAATTTGAGATGAAGAAGAAAGTCCAGGTTGTGTAACAGACTGCCTGATTTAGGTTTCAGATTCTATTAAGCAGTGCAAGTTCATATGGTATTGATGTGTCATTTACACTTCATGGCACGGCCAAATTTTTGAGCTGATAATTAGCCGATATTTTGTTTCTCAAACTGTGTGTTCTGAAGCCGATGTTTTTTTTCTTCTCTCAGACTCTGCCGTGAAGCCCCAGGCTCAGGATACAGGGGGGTTGTTCTATTTCATGAGGAAGACAAAGGCAATCCGTCACAAACCAGAGGAGGAGGGCATTTACCTGGAAGATTTGACCAAAGAAGAAATGGACCCAGAGGTCGCTAAACTCTACTTTCCCAAAAGGTACTTTATGTAGAGAAGTTAAGGATGAAATGGAGTGCTTTGCAAACCTTGCTGCAAATATTGCATAAGACAGGGAATTTATATTTGTGAAAAGGTCTGCATTTGATCACCCCAAAGCCTCCCATCAATGCAGTCGGTTTGAGTGCAAATCCAGCTCCTGCTGGCTTCCTCTCAGAACGCAAGTGGGAATGTCTGCCAGCAACCCGTGGATGGTCATAGATTTTCCTCGGGCTCATAATCAAAGAAATAAATAAATCTGAATTTAACCTAAAATTTTGTCTGAGTTCCTCAATTTTGTTAGATTCTGAGAGTTTAATTGATCTTTAAAAGTTATTCTGAGGTTTGTTTAGTTGATAGTAGCGTGATAGGTAGTTTCCATCTGGTGGTTTCAAAACCATTATCTTATGAGTGAAATAAGGTTAATTACAGTGTTTTTAATATAAATATGTGTGACATACTTATCTGACAAAGGTTGGTGGTTTTGTCCAAGCACATTTCCTTTACCATTAAGTAGCAGATCTGCTAAGCTGTAAGTGAAGAAGTTTTTTTTACCCAGCATTGAGCACAAATCACTTTATTAAACTGATAAAGAAGGGCAATGAAATTTACAGTTGCATGCAAATTTACTATGTAAGGCCTTCCTCCTCCAGTGAAAATCAGGTGAATTTCTCCTGTGTGAACAATTTCCGAAATTTCGGATGTACAAAGTTTTTGATCTTGATATGCCATGTTGTATGTACATGTATGTCATCAACCCACTTAGAAGAACTTTCCGATGGTAGACATTAACTGAATAAGATTTTGCATAACTTGAGTTGCCAAATGACATGTATGACAGTGTATGTGTTGAAGAATTCAGAGAAAGTTGTCTTTAGCTGAGTCACATTTTGTGTACCTCAAAGTTCCTTGTGACAAAATTGTTACAACATTTTCGTAACACTTCTCTTCACGTTTCAGTTCTTTCCACTTCATGTCGATCAAAGAGAAGGAAGAGGACACGGAATCGGGGCGGGGTGCCTCCCTGCCCCAGTCTCCTCACTCTGTGGAGGGCGCCATCGGAGGTCCGCCTGCCAGCTACCTCATGTCAGAAGTCCGTCACCTGGGGGAAGTCTCGCTGTCGCTGTGTGGAGGACTGGCGGACATGGAGGGACAGATCTCCATGGAAAACTTCATGCAAAGTGTCGTGACCTTTGACACGCTGTGTGAGGACCTCAGTCTGGTGCAGAACCCAGATCTAGTGGTCAGGATTGGGGATAAGTAAGTCTCGCACGATTCTTTGTTTGTCAGAATGAGCCAGAGTAATGCTTAACTTCACCTGTGATGCATTAATAAATGTTCTAATACCGATAATAACATTGTTATCAAATCCACAGGAATGTGCCCTACTTTTGGGGTGGTGGTGGTAGGAATAGTGCATTACGTAATAATATACTGGGCATCCTTTAAAAACTGTTTATTGGGCATAACCTGACCCTATGAGAAAAAATAATCGGTCTCTTCATTCATATCCCCATATGAGTTCAGACCTTCTCATGGCCGGGTAGAGAGGAAGCCAGTCCATCATCTATGATGTGACATGGTCAACATTTCTATTCCGATAATAGCATCGTTATCAAGTGCACTGGATTAACCCCATACCTCCTAGATGCATTTATACCATAATGCTGGCTGCCGTCATATAAGTGAAATATGCTTGGGTACGGTGTAAATCCCCAATCAAATAAATAAATACTCACATTTACACTCCGTGTACATTTTTAATGTACACCAAAGAGCCATGTTGAAAGATCTGTACACATTTATGTGTACCCATGTGTATCAGTGTTTTCCTTCCCTTATCTGCTCGGTGTAAATGTAAATATTTAATCTCATCTGCATAAATACTAACCTGTCTTAGCCATTGTTATTTCAACCTCATGTTGGGGTATAGTATTTATTTATTTATTTGATTGGTTTTATTACGCCTTACTCAAGAATATTTCACTTACACGACGGCAGCCAGCATTATGGTGGGAGGAAACAGGGCAGAGCCCGTGGGAAACCCACAACCATCCACAGGTTGCTGGCAGACCTTCCCATGTACGGCTGGAGAGGAAGCCAGCATGAGCTGAACTTGAACTCACAACGACGGCATTTGTGGGCGGCTTCAGGTCATTGTTCTGTGATAGCACGCCAAACGACTGAGCCACGGAGGCCCCCAGGGGTATAGTAAACTCGCAATATCATAACACATAGTAGATGTAGACAGACCAGCAGACATGACATCTCCATTGGTCAGTTTAAAACTTGGTCACCACTTTGCAACATGCAGGTTCAGTGTTAACCGTTTTCGTCATACAACCTAAGTTTTACAAAATTGTTTACTGAAAAAACAAAAGAAAACAAAAAAAACAAAGCTGATCTGCTGATTTTCATGCTTGTATTAAACGTTGAAGTGGTATTGTTAGTGATTAAATGTAAGCAGCTTTTATGATAACTCCTGGGGGCCCCTGTGACCGAGGGGGCCAGCACTTTAGTGCACATTAATGACTCAGGTGCCTCTTACCCTTGTGGTTGCTGTGAGTAAAAGCTCAGCTCAGGTGGCTTTCTTTCCAGTCATACTTGTACCTTGGAAGGTCTGCCAGCAACCTGGCAGATGGTCGTGGGTTTCCCCGGACTGTGTCCAGTTCCCTCCCACCGGAACACTGGCAGCCATTTTTACTCCATTCTCTGTAATGTACAGAATCATCTGTCATTAGGGCACATAGAAATTTCTGCTGCAGGTATAAAATGAACCCAGCTCTCCCTGACAAATTTTTAATTCACCAAGTGGCATTTCTGTGTGGTTAAATATGGCATTAAACAGCAAATAAATGAATAAATGACCTGTGTGTAAGAGTATAATACCACAATATGGCTGCAGTATTTCAACTACCAAAGTAGTATTAAACCTCAATCCATTCACTCTTCTGATGTAGTTATGACAGTATTAAAATAGCAAGTTTTCCTGTCGGCTTACTGTATAATGTGTTGTTGGTGTCAGGTTAAACGCAACAGTTAACATTGAAACTGGGGTAAATCAGTAGAAGAACGAACACATCATTGTTCCAGGTTTTACAACTGGGCTACGGCTGCCCCACAGATTTTGTCCCTGGTGGCCTTCCAGAAGTACCTGCCGGAGGTAAGAATTCTCAACACCCAAGGGTTGGGGATGACTCTCTCTTCCTTGGAAGATTGCATCGATGGTTTCGTAGTTAGAGCGTCGCCTCGATAGCGTGTCATCCAGGTTCAAGCGCAGATCGGGTCATACCAAAGGCTTTGGAAAATGGCACTTTTTACTGCCTCCGCTAGTGCTCAACATTGAGAGGTTAGAGCAAGGAAAGAGGACTGGTCGGTGGGGTGTCAGTATAATGTGACAGGTTGGGGTGTCATGTCTGATGTCTTCGGCATGATGTTCCTGCGGCGGCAGCACTTTGGCGGCCTGCTGCAAGAAGACACACTGTATGCACACACCAGTACGACTCCATGTTGTCATATGACTCAAACATTGTTAAGTACGATGTTAAATCCCAAGCATGTACTCACTCACTCACTCACTCTCTCCCTTGTGGTTTAGTTGTATCGTTTTAATTAACCTAATTCTTGGGCTGTATTGTATGTGTTCCAAGATGTTTATTCAAGCATATTGCGAGGTCATAATATTCTGTGTGGATTATACTGTTTGAGAGGCCCTGAAGTAGGGGAGTTTCGACTTCGAACTCTTTTATTGTTGGAGGAAAAAATGTCATGCTGCTTGATGTGACCAATCAGAAATGTTTGCCAACCTTTGTTAATATTAAATTACCTCTCTCATCTGTCTCGTCCTGTTCCGGAGTGAAAAATGACACCTCCTTCCTGCACAAACTTCTTAAGTTCGCAAGCGTAGAGTTCCTCAATTCTTTCTTTCGTTCGTCAACTCTAAATAACTTTTTGTAAAACTTTTTTCAGACGCCCATGTTAGAGTGAAAGCCATCCAAACTATTTGCTATTTCTGACAAGTCACAGGAGGACTTCTTTTACCTTCGGCAATAAAAGAGTTTGAACTTGAAACTCCCATGTTGTCCGTCCCAACTGATGTAGTTTTGTCTCCAAAATCAAGTCATGTTACATGTACATTAATTGCTCTGTAAATTGCTCATGTATATGAGTAAAGGATGAGGAATTTGTGTGTTATAATCTTGATTCAGTTAAGCCAAAATAAATTAGGGTAACAAGCTGAAGTTTGAGAATTTTGGGTTGGGTTCTTCATTTCTTTATTTATTTGAAGAAAAGATTTTGTGGGCATTACATGTGAAAGTTATTTAGACAGGATTATTTATGGAAGAGTTTTCCTCTGAAGACCTTATTTAGTTTTCAGAATAATTTCCAAGTTAATATACAGATTTCCATTTAAAATTAATTTTTTTAATAATATCCCAACTGCCAGCAACCTTTACACAAAAAATGTAAAAAGGTTTTTTCAAACATTTAAATGTTGTATATGTATATAGGCTGCATTTTATGTGACTTATATACACAATTTCTAAAAGTGAAAAACTTGCACACCCATCTCAAACAATGATTTCGAGGAGATGACCACAGTACATGCAAAAGCATTGGCTGACTCAGTGGAATAAAGTTGTTCTCTTGTCGCACCCGGTGGGCTGCGGCCAATGAGATCACACGATCTTGCTTGCTTGACAACAGGTTTAAGTCCACGTATTTGTCAGACATCTTGTAAAGTGCATTGATTTACTTCAGAGTCTCTCGTTTCCTGCATCTGTAAACATTTCATTTTATATCAAGACAAAAATTATTAAGCAAGTTGATAAACACTAGTCTGATGAGGGGAATACTGTATTTGACTTAACTTTTGTTGTGGAAGAATTCACTTTCAGAAATACATAAAGGCCTAAACATGATACTTTTGATGCTGATACTTAAGTTTGTCTAAGACGGTAATTTAACTTCGCAAAAATCTTTTCGCTGACATTTTTAAGCAGATGAATCAGTTAGAATCAAGGAAAATGTGTCAGTTACAAAAAACGAAACTTTAGGTGAAAAATGATGAAATACAGTAGCTGGTCTCTAATCTGGACCTGGTCAATTTCAGTCTGCAGTCCATAATTTAATCAAAGAGCACATGCCAAAGAAGAAAGGGAAGAAGACGGGTATGACATCCTGGTTCTCTTGGAGAAGAGCCCCGCCTGATGAGACCCAGACCACAACAGCATACTTAACAACGACAACAACCCTGCAGCACACCGCCATTGCACCATCGACAGATGGGACGGTGGTGACGGCTAGCTCCAGCTCAGGGGATGTGACCTCGATCACTGCTGCAGAGGTCAGCACGGTCACGGCTGTCACTTTGCCAGCGTCTGAGGTCACGACAATCGCTAAGACAGTGCCAAGCGTGAGCGCTGAATCAAGCGCAGCGGCAACGCCTGTGGCAAAAATTTCAGTCAGTGCAACGGTTTCCGTTGGTGCCGTTGCACCAGTGGCCAGCACTGCTGTTCCTGTTGTCAGTGTTGCCGTGCCCATTGTCAGCGTTGCCACATCAGCTGTCAACATCTCCACACCTTCACGCAGCAATGCTGTCATCATGTCTACCCCAGTCGCCGTGGCGACGAATGGTGAGGCCCCTCCCGTCTCCACGGCTGTTGTGACAGACAAAGTACCGATCCTGAAGAACAATGCCACAGAAGTAGTCGCCCAGGTTGTAGTGTCGTCCTCAAAAAAGGTTTATATTCTTCATATACATTTTTATTACTATGTTAACGCCTGAGAGGGAACATTGGGTTAAAGGGCACATGTACATGAAAAGGAAATAGAAGTAAACAGTAGTCCAAGCTCCATGTACAGTGTATGCCAAAGATATGAAAAAATCTTTCATCAGTGGTCAAACATTTTCAGAAAAGATGTCGTTGTTGAACTTACAGTGAAAGGCAAACTACCGGCGATCTTACATGAAGTTTAGCAAAGATCATATACCTTGTACCAGTGTAACAGGTGTTAGGTCAAACATGTGCGTGTGTCTTCTGCGGAAAAGAATTGCGGCAATATGGCTGATGTGGCTTTAAGACGTACATGTCATAATTCATTCATGTGGAAAGGCTTGCAAATTAACTGTAGGTAGTGGTACTAGTGTAAGCGAAATATTATAGGGTATGTTTTCAAACATCAATCCGTCAATTTGACCGAAACTCGTACTCTGTAGTTTCAGAGTGAAGCCTTGCTCAGCGATGTGCCGGCCAGTCCTGCCTCCAGTGCTCCTGGCAGTCCTAAGAAGCCATCACATGACGTGACGAAAAGGTAATAGCGCACAGTGGTGCAGGGTACCTACGCCCCCCACCCCCCGCCTCCAAATGATCCAAACTTTTGCCTCCTAAAAGGACATCTTTATGTCATATGAATGTATAATTTTCAGCCTCAAAAGAAGATTTTTTTGACCTTTGTTTGCCTCTAATTTTTTTCCGCCTGGGGTAAATTGTTAGGGCTAATACGAATCGTATTATTTTGAGTAAGTCGAACAAGCTTAATACATACATCAGGCCTTCAAGTGGCTGCTCCTGTATTTCCCATATTTAATTGCTCTTAGGATTTAAGCTAAACACAGAAGGATGATGTACTGTATGATATTGTGATCAGCATCTTCTTTTTAGGCTAAATGTTAGAACTACTGGACAGTATTTCAGATAAAGTTTGGCCATTTTGAAGTTACATATTTTACTTGATTCTAATTGATTCATCAACCTCATAAGGCCACTTACAGTGTGAAAGTTTTTTTCTGATCAGAAAAACTCGGGAGATTGCATCAAAGCAGCATTTGAAAATAGTTTGTGCCATTTTGTATGTGCATTTGGGTGTAATACATGTATTCTACATTGGTCCTGTGCGGCAGACTGAAAGGCGAGGACTCAAGCGACAACGAGACGGACTCCTCTGAGAAGAGTTTGTCCCGAACAGAAGTCCAGAGCATCAGTTCCGAATCCGCAGACATTCCCAACAAAAAGTACCAAAAATCTCTACGCCTTTCTTCGGATGAAATTGTAAGTGAACAGGCATTTCATGCAATATTGTTGTTTTAAAACTATATGCATGTGATCTTCTGCACTTCTTATCCTCCAGGGTGGTGACAGAGTGGTTAAATGCAGTGGTTCAACCGCAAGAACATCTAGAGGTATGGGTTTAATCCCATCTGTGCACAGAGAATTCGTACATTACCACCAATCTTACCAGGATTCCCGCGGTCATTAAAAATCCTTAAAAAGTTATGGAATTTTAAATATTTCTCCTGGCCTGGAAACATCGTGGAATGTTGTACCGAGTCATGGATTTGTTTCAGAGGTCATGGAGCAGTTCAGTTATGCTGTTAAGAACAACATGAATACGTATGTTCTTCGAAATTATCATGAAAATCCCACATTCATGCGCGTGTCTGATGTTCGAGTACAGAAATAGCTATGAACCCAACGTCTGTATTGAAATTTGATAGGAGAGAAAGCTTTTGTACCGAGCTGTGGTTTCCTGTTTGACATTATTTGACGTTAAACAACAATCTGACATACTGTCGATGTGTCAGTCCTTGAAACCTCATAAAGGTCATGGAATTTGTCCTTAAATGGTCATGGGAAAAAAGGACAAATGAGCAGGAACCCAATCTCACCACTCCTGGTGCAGTCAGACATTCCTTGCAGACCACCTGTCTTTCACCAGTACAGTGTACATGTCTGTGGGTCACACGTTTTAAAAATTGTCCATGATTTTTCCAAAAATCACTGGTTTACCTAATGCACTTCCATTTTCTCCACCCACATGACCCAGCTAACTTTTGGTAGAAACATAACACCTAATCACAGTGATGACAGTTTGCAGTATTCTAATGTTGATGGGGGCCTCCGGGGTGGAGTGGTTAGCATGTGACTGCAGCATAGCGACCCAGGTTCCTTTAACCAGTGTGATCACTTTGAGTTCAAGTCTATCTCGTCCTGGCTTCCTCTCTGGCCATGCATGGGAAGGTCGACCCGCAGCCTGCAGATGGTCTTGGGTTTCCAGTGGGCTCTGCCTGGTTTCCTCCCTACAATAATGCTTGCTTTCGCCGTACAAGTGAAGTATTCTTGAGTACAGCGTAAAGCGCCGGTGAAATAAATAAAATAAATAAGTTCCAACGTGGAAGACCGCTTCTTTTCCACCAGTGTGTTAAGCATATATTTGCTTCAGGCATTGAAAAGTTCTTGAGTGATGTATCAAATGTTGGTGGTTTACTCCAGGTGTTTCAGTTTGTTGCACCCATAAAAACAGACTTTCATCATATGGGAGAAATGCTTGAGTATGACATGAAAAACAAAAACCAAATTTATAAATGAATGCCTGTACATTTCTCTCTGATGTCACAAATCAGTCATCTCACGTTGGAAATTTCATCAGTAATTGACCAAAGGTTCGTGGTTCACACTGGGCACTAAGGTTTCCTGCACCCATAAAACTGACACCATGTAAGTGAAATATTCTTGAGTATTAAAACAGCAATAAAAAAAAACATAAATGCCTGTGCATTTCTCCTGCTTCGCACAGATCAAGCTGAATCTTCGTGAAGGTCAGAACGAGATCACGTTCTCAGTGACCACTCAGTATCAGGGCACGTCCCGCTGCACCTCTCACATCTACCTCTGGAGATATGACGACAAGATTGTCATCTCTGACATCGACGGCACAATAACCAAGTAAGTACACATCCTCTGTGTACAGGCTTGATAACCCAGCACATTTTAAGTGTAACTGGAGCAGTGTTCCAATTCTTATACTGGTGTAATTCTTCAACCTTCTTGCATGTTTGCAAGGTGTTTCAAGCATTCAAGCATATTCTGAAGGCATTATTCTGTCTTGACTGATAAAACTATACTTTTTGTGAAGCCCTGAAACTGGCCAACCCAACCAATGTAGTTTTGTCTCCAAAATTAGATTAAAATTGTGCATAAAATGCACTGAAAGTTGCTCTTTCATATATGACAAGGTTGAGGAATAAGGTTAGCTGTACCAAGTGGGAATTTCCATTTAGCACACGCAGAAGAGCTCTGGACTATGGCTGCACTGATCCTGAGTTCAAATCCTGTTTGACCCACAGACATAATTCCTGTATCCACTGCAAACATTTACGCAGCCTTCGTAAAGTGGACACAGTCGTCGCCTTATGTGGTCTTACATAAAGGTTGGGTCCACCATTGTAATGTTAAACAACGTTCAAATATAAGGCCTTGATCAGTTTTCTCCCACCATAATGCTGGCCTCCATTGTATAAATGAAATATTCTCGAGTACGGCATAAAACTCGAATCAAATGAATAAAGAAATCTTTGATTGGACTGTTTAAATGCAACGAGATACCTTAATGGTACATGTAAAACTGAAATAAAGTTGAAAGAGCCAGTTATTAACCATTTAAGAAATAATAATTAATGCATGTGATTTGTCTTCTGTTTTCAGATCGGACGTCCTGGGTCAAATTTTGCCCATCCTCGGGCGCGACTGGTCCCAGTCAGGGGTCGCAGAACTGTACACTAAGATCGGTAACAACGGCTACAAATTCATGTATTTGTCAGCCAGAGCTATTGGTCAGTCCAAAGTGACCAAAGACCTGCTGCGTAACATTCGGCAGGACAACCTGGTGTTACCTGAAGGGCCACTGATGTTGTCACCTATCTCACTGATCAGCGCTTTCCACAGGTAAAGTTTCAGATGTATTATTAGCTCCCTTGTCTGTCAGTGTGTCCGTCCTTCACAGAGCTTGTTTTCTGGACTATTTTTGTGTATTCTATGCGAACACATAGGAATACATTATAAAGGTATGATAATTTCCCAACGTTTAGACTGGAACTTGTTGACCAAAGTACAACCAATAACAAAGTTCTGAAGGTGATGCACCTTTCAGGTGTCCAGTTTTTCTACATGTTCTTTTTAGAACTCTAGTGAGGAGATGTGAAGTAACACTTCAGTAAAATGAACTTTACATTTAATTTGTAATTTTTCTCTCCTCCGTATGCAGGAATATTTTGTTGTTTTTGTGCTGCTCGGGCTACAGTGCTGAAGCTGACACTTTGTGAGAGGCAAATGATTCAGAGGGCTAATCTTTTGTCAGCATATATAAGTAAAAATAATTCTGAAGTAACTTGTGGTCGTTTTGACAGTTTGACAGTGACAGAGGTGTGGTCATTTCTTTTTGTCTTTGTGGTTCTTTCGAACCCAACATATGGAGCTTGATCATCAGCCCCCATCTTGGATCAATGTCTGTTGTTGCCACCATACTATGTGCCATACAGTATGATAACTCAATAAATATTGCTTCACTCTTAACATACATATATTATATATTGCTGAAGAGAGAAAATCAATAGCAGTCGATCTGTAGTGGGTTTGGTCGATATGTATTGCAGTTTTGCTGGAATACCCAGATTTGATCTCAGATTAGCGGACGGGAGACAGGCATTTAGGCCGGCCTTAACTCAATGCCAGTGGTTACGTCAAGAGTCTCTTAAATCATATTTCAAGGAAATTGACTGGAGGTGTCCTATTCTAGAATGGTACAGACCAACACCCATGTGCATCTAATATAAACAATGCAAATCTGTGAGTGAATTTAGGTTTAAACGTCTCACAAGTTGGTAATAACGAAAATTGGACATTTTATAATGTATCAAATGTCGTAGCCTTATAACTGCTTGGCATACACCATGCCTCAAGTGAAACATAGTTTGTACAAAAACTTCCGAAACTGTATGTTGGCTGGATATCCGTGAAATTCCCCCTGATCCCTTTCTTATATATGTATGCTGCTTATGATGTTAAAGGGTTAATAGATGATGTAAATTATGGTCTATCAGTTAATTATGTACAGACTTTATCTTACTGAAAAAAAAAAAATGTTTTTCATAACTTACTTTCATGGAACCGATTTTCTGTTTTTTGTTTATTGTGTTGGTTCCCGTGAATGTGAAATTAACAAAAATTATTCATCTGCCACTTGTTTTGCTAGATCTTCAAGAAAAGAGTGTTATTCATTCAGTAGAGAGTTGTGACGATTTTGTGTGGACGATTTTCCATGTACATGTCATGGTTTCGGTGTTTTCAGGGAAGTGATTGAGAAGAAGCCTGAGGAGTTTAAGATCAGCTGTATGAGTGATATTGGTCAGCTCTTCCCACAGAACCAGAGGCCGTTTTACGCGGGATTTGGGAACAAGATTAACGTAAGTTCCGGAAATTTTCCACTGTTTGCTTTCCTCAATTATGTCCTTGTGTTTTGGGTATCCTTTCTTTCTCGTTGTTCAGCTCTTTTATTTTGGTTTTGAGTCTTCATTACGTATCATTGAGGACCGTTCACGGCTTACTGGTTTAAACATGTTCCCGCCACGACATGACTGAGGTATTGCAGAGGTGGCATAAAACCTCAATCATTCATTCACTCTTTCTCGTAGTCAGTTAAATGTTTACTTGGAGTAATTTCTTCACCTGTAATAGTACCTGACTCAGGGTTCAATAACAACACAAGCTGAAAGTTATGAAGACCATTCTGATTTGTGGAATAAAGTGAATTTATTTGTATATTTGTGTGCATTTCAGGATGTGTATGCATACAAAGCTTTGGATATACCATTCTCGAGAATCTTCACAATCAACCACAAGGGGGAGCTGCGACACGAGAAAATACTCACCTTCCAATCAACGTAAGCTTTTGCCATTCTTCAGTGCTTTATTGATGCTGACACCAATCAAAAGACGAAACAGATTTAAAGCATTGATTTAGTGTTTTCTTTTGTGTATTAGTGGTTCTACATGTATGTAGAGAGTTTTCTCAGGTTGATGCGGACAAAAATATTGTATACTTCACTTTACCTCTCGCCCGCCTTTATGGCTTGGTGGTTGGAGCAGCTGCCTCGAGGTTGGGATCAAACCCAGGTGGGGTCAAGCTAAAGACTGAAAAAATGGTACTAGTTGCTGGTTTGCTTGGCGCTCACCACTAAGAGGTTAGAGCAAGAAAACAGGTCTGGTTGGCTGGGTGTCCGTATAATGTGACTGGGAGGGGTGTCATGTTTGGTGTCTTGGGCATGATGTTCCAGTGGAGGTAGCACTTCATTGTACCTCATGAAGACACAGTATGTATTCTATTGACACCTCATCGTCATGTGACTGAAAAATTGTTAAGTATCACGTTAAAACCCAGGCATACATACTTACGTACACTTTAAATCTGTTGACTTTTTGGCTGACATCCCCAACAAGTTCACTTTCCATTGCAGTGGGCCAATTTCAAAAAAAATTTTTGGGTTATCATGAAAAAGAAGCCAGTTAACTGAACGCTGATACGTTTGATACAGAAATGAACGCTGCTTTGATGTACACTGTTTCTGTGGAAAATGAAGATTGTTTGCTGAACTCTTTTTATGAAAAATGACCACTGTTTGTTTTAATACTTTTGATGAAAATAAACAATACTCATTAAATAATTATGTAATGAAAAGATGAAAAAAAGCGATGCTCATTAAATGCTTTTTCTGAAGAATGAACACTGTTCATTGAAGACTCTTTATGAAAAGTGAGTGCTGTTTGTTGCCTACTTTTTCTGATAAATGAATATAGGTTATTGTACACTTTTTGTGATAAGTGAACACTGTTCATTGCACACTTTGTATGATAAATCAACACTTTTCATTGGCAGGTATTCCAAGCTGGTGGATGTGGTTGACCACTTCTTCCCTCCTTTACAGAGGATCGTATTTGGAAAAACCATTCTCCATTCGGAGCTGTTTGTCCCGAACGAGTTTCGATCTGTGTCGTACTGGCGTGAACCCCTGCCCGAAGTCTCATTGCAAGGCCTTCTGGAGGTCAAGGTCACAGAAACAAAGGTTTCTGCCAACCAATCAGATGTGGAGAAGAAGAAACAACCAAAAATATAAAAAACAGTGTTGAGAAACGGCAAACTGTAATAGTTAATGTGCGACATTACTGTATGTTATTGACTTGACATAAGCCCTCGTTCCCTGGTCCAAATGACGGAACCATCTCGTATGAAGACTCTTCATGAATGCCATTCATTACTTTACCTTGATGGATTTTCCTTTATGAATTTTTGAGAGTATTTTTTTTTTACCAAACTTGTCATCGTGGTTCGCAACGCATGGCTGATGATGTCACTAGACTGTATACTTTGTTATGCAGGACTTGCTCAATTGTATGTAGGAACAATCTGATGTTCACAGCCATTGGTTGCTGTCATGAAGCCACGCAGTCATCGTAGCTATGTAGAAAGCTTAACCAAAAGTGTAATAGCCAGATATGCGGAGATGACTGTATTTTATTTATTCACTTTTTTTTCTTCCCATGTTTTTTTTTTTCTTTAACTCTAACACTTGGCCACAAAGGATCTACCAGACCAAAGACAATGTCCCACTGATTAAGTCTCAGTGGGAAAGCACTTGTTCTTAGAAGCATAGATAGGCATGTTGAACGTATGTATGGGTGAAAATGTTCCTAGAGTTTACATATCAAAGGCATCCTGATCTCCAAGCATAATTTCCATGTAATCATCATATCTAATAGGTGTGACATACAGATACAGTAGCTTGTGCACAGCAGTAAATGAACTAAATTTTTGCGCAGTATTAAATTACGGAAAAATTGGACAAAAGGATGCTATCCTGCTGGAGAGTATAAGGTTTAACCCCAAAATTAATATTTTATTACATTTGTCTGTGTGAATGCATTTAGTGCACTTGGCATGAAACTTCACCCACAACCTGCACAGATTTTCTGGACGGAAATTAAGCATCACCAAACAAAAAAACCAAAAAAAAAAAACAACAACTCAGAAGTGACCATATAACATGGGTTCATCAAGCAGAATTTAGGGAAATATGTCACCGTGAGAGAAAGCAAACTTTTTTAGGTGAACTGCTTTTTTACACAAAGTGTGGCACAGAGGTACTATGTGAAGCCATGCTGGGGGCAAAGCTGACCTGACAACCTACATGTACGGATATATGATGCCTGTTTCATACTGAATGTGATCTGTAATAGTATATTGTGCAATGAAACACTGAACATTTTCAATTTAATGTGATCAGCTGATAATGGTGGGTTTGTGTAGACAAGCTTTGACTTTTTCCACTGTGACTTGTCGTTGCTGGTGTGCTCAGTAACTCAGTGATTTCAGTCTTTCTGTGTTCTGAATATTTTCATTTAGTGTAATCAGCTGACAACTGTACATTGGTGTAGACTTATGTGTTAGCTTTGACTTCATCCACTGACAGACATTGCCAGTGAATTGAGTCTCTCCATTTTCTGAATATTTTCTTTTAGCAGTTAAGTGAGATCAGCTAACAATTTTAACTTCATTTAGACTTTACATGAAAGCTTGGACTTTTCCCCCAGTGACTTTTTGATTTCAGTCTTCCCTTATTACTGAAAACTATGTTCTTGATCCCTACTGAATGTAGCGTTGATGTCGTTTTTCAATTCAGAGGGATACTAAAACATCGCGGACTGGTAGTTGTCCAAGATTTTTACCTGCTTTAGATTTACTTGGGGACTGTACTTGAATATGTCCCTTGGGACCAAGGTTCAGGGGCTTTAACCCAGGATCCTCTGTCTGCACAGTCAGCCAGTCAGCTTTGATTCTGTGTCTGTAAGATGTGATACAATTTTCTGTAAAGCAAACAGGGAAGATACTGGAACATCAAGAATGTTCGAAGGGAAGATAATGGACGTCGTCAGACAGTCTGTAGGCAAACATGACAGGGACTAACAGGGAGTGCTTTTATATCTACACAACTTATTAAAGTTCTTGGAAAATGGAATAATACATCGGCTCACCAACATAAGTATCTGTAAGTTTGTATGTGTGGTTGATATTGCTCTGCTTAGTAGTTTAAGAGAAAGTTGTTGAAAGTATTTTATGAATGCACTGAGAAATATTCAGTTTACTTGTAAGGAGAGCAGGAGGACTACAATTTTCATGGAACAGTTTGCTGGCGAGAAAATGGATCAAAAGAAGTGGTGAAATGCATGTGTTTTGAGGGTATCAAGAATTAGAAGTAAAGCTTGATGTATTCAGGTTACGGACAAGGCCTTGTAAAATGTTTTCAGATATCAAAGAACTTTGACTGTTCAACTTTCAAGTTGTTACAGAAAGAAATTGTTCGCGAGATTTTATGAAATACCTTCTGCAACAGACAAGGGTACAAGCATACTTTGTATGGTGTATTTTATTAAAACTTGACAAGTGTGGAATGAACAATTACATGTATCATTATTCAAGTGTTTATTTTTACAGATTACATGTTTATATTTGTAGATCATGTATTATGGCTTGGCTATAGCTAGCTCATTTAATGTTTGCCGGTTATGCTACAATTTGCTTGGCCGTATTTTTGTGATTACGACCAGCTGTCTCATGCTTTGATGTACACAAACTGTGCATGTGGATATGTAAATATGCTATGTATGATACTGACACTGTTGACAGTGTGACCTGTAAAGTAAGGCTTGCTCTGATTGGTTATGATTCATGACCTGTGAAGTAAGGCTTGCTCTGATTGGTTATGATTTGTGACCCTTAAAGTGAGGCTTGCTTTAATTGGTTGTGATTCATAGCCTGTAAAGTGAGGCTTGTTCTGATTTGTTTTGATTTGTGACCTGTAAAGTAAGGCTTGCTCTCATTGGTTATGACTTGTCACCTGTAAAGTAATCCTCTTGGTGATTGATTAGGATTTGTGACTCATGAAGTAAGGCTAGCTCTGAGGGGTTATGATTCTTGACCCATAAAGTAAGATTTGCTCTGATTGGATATTATTTGTGATGTCAAATGGATACTTTAGCTAGTCTATCATAGGTAGAATTCTCTTTGTGTAGAGGGTGCCTTCCTCTGTGCGTGCTCTAACAGCCATTTTTATGTCCACTTGATGCACATGCAGTGTAAAGGTGCAGTGTTAAAAATAGGTACATGCGTACTTATTTGTGTTTTGCTGTAAAAGAAGTCCTGTTTTTGTTATGCCCTATTTTGTGATATTACTTCATTGTTAATGTGTTGGATGTGTAGTTTGCTACCTGTGGCTTATATGGACAAGTGCCCATGCAACATTTTGCATTTCACATGACTTTACTGTACAGCAGTGGTCTTTTGCTCGTTAGTGACCATTACCTGTAGGTGTTTCCATTTCTGTTGCTCATTAGTGACCATTACCTGTAGGTGTTTCCATTTCTGTTGCTCGTTAGTGACCATTACCTGTAGGTGTTTCCATTTCTGTTGCTCGTTAGTGACCATTACCTGTAGGTGTTTCCATTTCTGTTACTTGTTAGTGACCATTACCTGTAGGTGTTTCCATTTCTGTTGCTCGTTAGTGACCATTACCTGTAGGTGTTTCCATTTCTGTTACTTGTTAGTGACCATTTCCTGTAGGTGTTTCCATTTCAGTTGCTCGTTAGTGACCATTACCTGTAGGTGTTTCCATTTCTGTTACTTGTTAGTGACCATTACCTGTAGGTGTTTCCATTTCTGTTGCTTGTTGAATTTTACTCCTTTCATAAAGCATGAACAAACATGTTATATGAAAGAGGAAATGAATTTCTTGATGTTTTCATGAAAACTTGGGGGAAAAAATAATATGTGTATTGGTTTTGCAGTACTTAGTGGAAAAAAAAGGCAATATTTTACAAGTCAATCATTATTACATGTATTTTTAAATGTGTCATTTTGAAAGGATTTTCAAGATGAAAATTTACATGTAGATCTTTTTTTGTAAGATTTGTGTGTGAGCTTTCATGAGTTACTGGTGTTCATATATTTCATTTCGTTTCAGGTCTTGTTTCATTTTTTGGAAGGTCAAAAGAAAGTTGCCGATCGTTTTCAGAAAGATATTCAGATGATAATTAAGACCAAGGTCACTTCAAGACGTCATCATTAATACACACGTATACAATAATCTATTCAGGAAATGGCGACAACAATGCAATTACATTTTTATGGGTACTGTTATTTTTCAGTCCTTATGTATTTTTACGTGTTTGCATGTTTTAAGCATTTAAAGAATACTTTTCTTCTTAAGCTAGTTACCTTAAATCTCACTGGCCTATCTCAAGATAGGCACAGTATTAGGGAGCTGTAAATTGCTTCACCACCGTGCTATGCTTGAATTTTCGGTAATAGGTTCCCAGTTAGCCTACTGGAAGTTAAAATGTTGACACATTTGTTATTTGAATATTTTGGGCTCAAAAAAAAAAATATAATAATAATAAATATTTCTGATATTACTGTTCAGATTTTGCTTTACATGTTCCTGGTCCTTAAAAAAAAAGTCTCATTCCACATTTGGACCAAATACAGGAGGGCAAAATTTATAAATCAATGAACAAAGTCAATTTTCAATATACAAAGTAGCTGCAAATATGCACTATGTAAAAAATACTTGAAGCTTGAAGAATCCTGTTTAATTGTGGACCTTATAGTAGTTTATTGTTTTACAACATTGTTTTTGTACAGTGTTTGTACATAGTTTGTTTTGTGAGCTGTATAACTTGCATGAGACCAATGTATCATAGAGTAAATAGGTATGCATGTACGTGATGCTACTTAACTGTGCTGTACATTAAGGCTATTCACACTGGATTCCTTGTTTCCCATCACCAGCCACATGTCATTTTACCCCTCCCCCCTTCCTGCATCGGAACTCATTATTTCATGTTCTGCCAGAAATTGTCACAGAAGATGTGACTATCAAAAGATCTAGCCAAATAATAATAACAATAAAGAAAAGTGTTCAGCCGCTCACATCAGTGTTCCAAAATGCTACGACAGGAAACAAGGGAATAAAGTGTCAGTGATCTATGGTGGTCATTTCTGTAATATTAATAATATTGTATATTTGCTACTTAACACAAGCAACATTTGTACACATGTAATAACAGTACACAAATATTTTACGTGTACTGTCTTTAGAAATTTGGTAATTCAATAATATACTAATATATTAAACTAGTATATTAAACTTGATACATACATGTATTCTGTAAAATGAATTAATGTTAATAAACAGGAATTAATGTTAGTACTTGTATACTAAAGCCCAGCTGAAAACCAAACTGGTGACGTTCTATTGTCATTTGTCAAATTACCTTTAATTGTCAGGAAAACTTGTTTTAAGAAAACTGTCTCAAAATTCAGTAACCCATGTTAAAGCATGTACATGTAATTTAGATAACATATCAGTGTGGCAGTATATGAAAAGGTATAGCCTCTGGGATCTCATCTATGTGAAGGACATACATACAAGAGTTATCTACCTTTACAGCTCTTTTTTTGTACCGAGTGAATCTAATTGTCCTCCCAAATAAATAAAATTTTTTTCATCTATTTTTGCAAAGGGACAGCTGATTGTGGGTTATTTTTTATGTGATTATAGTTCAAGAGGTATTTATGTACAATGTATACAGTTAAGTTCTCTGCAAAAAGGGATGTCATTTTTGGAAAGTAGGATACTGTTACAAATAATGTATGGTTTATAGAGAGTATGTAGTATTTACATTGTATAGGTAATGTTTATATTTTCGAAGTTCTGTGTATATTAATGTAGATAGTTGTATAGCCTTAGTGTAAATATGATGGTGTTCAATAGTGTATAAAATGTGCTCTAAAAGAGCTTGTACCGAGATATGTGCCATTTGACTTACTGTATCCTTTCTCTCTCTCTGTTCCTATATATATAGACATTCGATTACACATGCTTTATAATTTACCTATGGAGTGAATAAAGGATCTAGAACGTTCAGAAATAACGTCAGAATTCTGTTTGTTTTGTCGTTTTATTGTTGTTTCAAGTTGAGATCCAGACCTGTGGAACTGGGTATACATTATTCTCAACTGATTGTCATGAAACCAGCTGGTAGATGTGTTGGGGGATCATACATAGATCTAAGTTTGTTGAAGTCATTTGACTTACATGAAATGAAATACGCTACACAATTCCTCAAGGTTTTAATAGGATTTTCATGGAACTTGGTAAACGTGTCGGTGGTATAAGTGAAATGTTCTTGAGTACGGCGTAAAACACCAATCAAATCAATAATAAACAGATCAGTAAGCTGTGGATTCCAACTTAGCCTCAATCTTCTAATTATTGGGACAGATATTAGTTCTGCTGAAACCAAAATATTACATCTCTTTCCCAGTTTGTTGAGAAAGGGCGGACATGGATATGTTGGTCATCAGATGGGCTAACTATGGGAGAGGAAAGAAACTTTGTATCCCTGTGAAATTAGCGTGTATAAGAAAGAGCAGATCCGGTGTCCCAAAAATTGCAAGAACTAGGGTATCTGTTTGACATCATTTGTCAGGAGGTATACGAATCAGCCTCCCTTTCTATGTGCTCTATGATTCATCTATTTGATTGGAGTTTAACGACTTGCTCAGGAGGATTATTAAGCGTTCGCCACCAGCAGTGACGCTGGAAGGAAATCTAGTAAACAGTGCCAGTCATTCTGGGCTGTGACAAATAAATACTTGAAGAGCATCAGTACAATATACTTTATATTTTGACTCAATTTCTCACGTCATCAATACAAATATTAAACAGGCACTGCCATGCAGGCGAGGAAAATAATGCACCACGGTTAGGGAAGTCATAGAAAACTTTTTAAAAAATTGTATGAAATTGTAGGCCATGCAATGAATGAAGTAACACTTTCTCCTTCAGACACATGGAAGTTGGCACCTGTTGAAAGAGACAATAAAATGATTACATGCTTTGACAAATAAAATCCGAAGATCTATGTACATGTACATGTATGTAGGGAGATATGGTCGTGGGTTTCCACTCCGGCTCCTCCTGCTGGCGGCCGTCGCATAACAGAAATATTCTTGAGCACGGCGTAAAACACCAATCAAATAAATAAATAAATACAGTGCAGCCAGATCAGAATACATCTGATTACTCAGCCTCAAGGTAACTCCCTCAAGATATCGATGAGTTCACTGCTTGAAGGAGAATAAAACATTAAAACTACGCAAATTAGAGATGACACACAGGCTCGGAAGGCCAGGGATAGCAATGATGTACAGCGAGCACAGATACCGGCACATCTGCTGTTAGAAGTACGTGTTAAGGGTAGCAATTGTAGATGCATTATGGACAGTGTTGCGCATAAGTCGAGTTGGCATTTTGGGAGTCTCCCGAGTTCAAGAAGGTAGATGCGAGACAAAAGTGGATAGCTCTCACAAACGTGGCAGAAGACGTGATTTTACGGTAGTGGCATGGACAGCCTTCAGTTGGAATACACTTGCAGTTTCTGTGGCCCCGAACTCCTATGACCTAGGTGTTCTGTACAAGTCCATCTTACATGGTGTCTATTAACGTAAAATTACATCTGTAGCCGCATTAGTTTGCGAGAGCACCCCGGCTGTCTCGGCTCAACCTTCGTGAACTCATGAGACTCCTGAAATGCCAACCCTGCTTATTGTGTATGCTTATAATGAAGTGATTCAAATAAGAGACTAATTTAGGATCGTTTAATTAGGCTGTCTTAGGCACATCCTCTTCTTCCTGAGATATATTTTCGTCATCACTAGACTTGTCAGAGCTATCTAGCTTTCCAGAAGATCTGTCCTCATTTTGCACATTAGCAGTGATTGGTCCATCACCTCTTCCAGTGACAGTCCTTGTTACATCTGATGTGTCGCACGGCTGTTCACTGGTTGTTTCAGCAGTTGCTAAGGCAATGTCTTGGCTGCCTTCCTTGGTTGAACTGGCAGCCTCATCACAAGATTTGGTTGGAGAAGACAAAGATGAAGCCTCAACCTCATCTGTCCCAGTGGAATTTTCGTTCAAGTTCAATTTCTGGTCAAGATTGTCTGACAAACAATTAACACCTTGTCTTTTACTGTCCTGTTCTGGTGGTAATTCTGCATTTGGTGACACCTTGTTAACAAGTTCGTCAGCATTTTCGTCCCCTTTTCTGAGATTCTCCTTTGCCTGCTCTTCTGATAATGTTCCCATTTTCACCCTGGGTGTGGCTGATATCTTGTGGGCACCTTCCTTCTCTACTGTAGGGCTGGTTGCCTGGCTACCTGGTAGGCTGTTTGCCCCTCCCAGACTGGAGAGCTCCGTATACATATTGACAGCATTCAGCAGCATTTCTTTCAGGTCTGGATTTGATTGTGCTCTGTGGGCAGCGAGCTCTCCTCTCTGAAATATCAACATTCAATCATCAGTTGAAAGGTTACCAGTAATTCAGAAAGGGCGTAAACTACATTTATATGCACCTCACTTTGGTTAAGCCCAGTCGCCCTCTCCGCCAAAGCAGCACTAAGAAAAAGGCCTATAACGACATACATTCTAGATTAATACTCATTTTGGCCCTGCCTGGTTTCCTCCCACCATAATTCTGACTGCTGCTGTTTAAGTGAAATATTCTTGAGTACAGCATAAAAACCAATCACATAAATAAATAAACAAACAGTTATTTAAATTTTTCTGTTTTCAATAACTTCTGTTTTCTTATTCATGAGTCCTCATAACCTCTTCTTTCTGTAATGTACTTTCTCAACTTTATATTTTCTAAGAATTTTACCAAGTGTTTTATTTCTTCTTGTCTTTTGATAATCATCTTTGTCTTACTGGGCACTTCAAAGTAAACGTTTGTTTAAACCAATCATCAGTCGTAAATGAGTACAAAGTTTATCTATTTGGCAGGTGGCATGAGAGAATGTGTTCAGCAGTACAGGAGCATTGCTTAAACCAGGATATTCCTTGCTATAGATTACCATTTCAACGACATTTCAGGAATTTCATTTCATCAGGCTCACAGCTATGATGATTTATGTGACTAGTGTTTTATGCGTACTCAAGTATATTTCACCTATACCACGGCGGCCAGCGTTAGAGTGGGAGGAAACACATGACCACTCACAACAATTATACAACTTAAGCCATACAGTATGCAAATTACTGTAACTACAGAAAGAAGAGGCCAAAAGGCACATGTTTGCAGTTGAACTCTTAATAGTCTCTGCAAAAACTCCGGCAATTTTATTAGGTCCAGAGATACAGCAGTTACAAAATCTCTGACAGTTTCGAAAATTAAGCCAATTAACATGCAAATTACTGCTTAAACAGACTTGAAATGGCCAAAAAGCACAAATGTGACTCATAATGATCATCTCTAAAGTTTATGGATTTTCTTTCATTAATTTTAGATAAAAAAAGCACTAGGTCAAAAACAAGAGGTACCATTCCCTTGCAGGTGGGATCGGCCCCGGCCTCCAGTAAGATGTAGACAACCTCCTCGTTCTCACGATCAGTCGCCCAGTGTAACGCCGTCCAAAGGTTCTGACAACACAGAATGTACGAATGAATGACTGAATGAAGAGCCGAATGACTGATTTACCTGCAAACTAGTATATTTATTTGTTTATTTGTTTCGTTGGTGTTTTACTCCGTACTCGAGAGTATTTCACTTATACGACAGCAGCCAACATTATGATGGCAGGAAACCGGGCAGAGCGCAGAGGAAACCTACGACTATCGACAGGTTGCTGACGTCCCTTTCCACGTCCTACGACTACAGAGGCCAACATCAGCTGGGCTTGAGCTTGCACCCATTGCATTGGTGAGAGGCACCTGGGTCATTAGCTTGCTAACCCCGTCCACCGACTCAAACTGGTAGAATTTCAGCTATACATGTTGAAAACGTTATAGGAGTACCCTGTACCGTTGTGCCCCTTATCTTTTGGACACTCTCAAATATCCTCCATGGTTTTGCTTGCTCTATATTTATATGTGGATGTCCAAAATTCTGAGAATGTTGTCGAAGAGGGTGGCTGATAATAGCTGTGAGTTCAAGCCAAGTTCATGTTGGTTTGCTCTCAAACCATACTTGGGAAGGTCCGCCAGCAACCTGCGGATGGTCTCGGGTTTCCTCCCACAATAATGTTGGCCGCAGTCGTATCAGCGAAATATTCTTGAGTATGACGTATTAAAACAACAAACAATACATAAATTCTACAAATCCCAATAGAGCCTTTCTCTCCAAACTGACCGTCCCGCGGGCGTTGAGGTCGCAGCCGGCATCTATGAGCGCAGATGCCACTTCTGGGTGACCGTGGTAAGCGGCAAACATCAGCGGAGTGAAGTCAGCCTGAAACGACAAAGTGGCGTGGTCACAAAAACCTGTAAGACTGCATCTCACCCTCATTTCAACACTGTTGTTGGCGCACATATCAGGCTACTATTACAAGTGAAGCAAGTTGTGTGAATCTTGCTGGATAACCGATAGCCTGTGATATGTATAACACAGGGACAGACATGGTGTGATGCTGATGTGAAGTTAAGCACAGAAACGGACAAACGTAAGTCACTACACATCATCACATCTATATGTACCTGTCCACCAAAAATTAAAACCGCATGTGGAGAACAATTTCTGATACAGACATGAATACAGATGGACAGACATGAATACAGACGGACAGACATGAAGACAGACAGACAGACAGAAAGATGGACAAAATCGCTATATGCTCCCTTTAATGGGTACAAAAAAATGCTGTAAAATAAAGATTAAGGAAGTTATACCTTTTTCCATCCCACGAAGACATTTTTTACGCCCTAAAAAGAAAGCTGGGAAACATTTTAGCATCTTTATATGTTAAGGCATCCTAAACTGTCTAGTAAGAAAATAAAACACTTTCTGCATCCTTTAAGTTTAAGACATCCAGATTATTGATGTATGACTACTTTTTTTCTGTTACACTGGTTTTTCAAAGCACATTTCTAATCTATCCGGCAGATGTAAACTGCTATGACCATTTCAACAGCCTGACTGACAGGAACTGGAACTCTTCATTGAAAAAAGATACAAAACGTACATACAAAGATATCAAGACAATAACATGAACATGACATATGTAAGAGATGATGAAAGATGGTAATGGCATAAATGATTTCCTCATCGATATCCTGCAGATGGTTACTGAAAAGTGCATATATACACAAAGAACTTAATTAAGCACACTCCCTGGTTTTCACTGTGGAGATTTTGCACACATGCAATTAATGTTCTTCTGTATCAAAACAGCGTGAAGTGCTTACAAGAATGAATGATTGCTTATTGTTTAACACCCTACTCAAGAACATTTCACTTATACGAAGGCGACTTACAAGAAAAATGATTGGGATCATTGTGTTGTAATGATAACGCACATGCACTTCATCCCTGGTTTTGAGGTGAAACAATGGCTTTAGTATGGTTCTGGAGTGAGCAGTGTTTGAAATTCTTCAATGAAAACGTCATATGGTATCTCGTAAAGAGTTTTACATCAATATCGAGTGTCTCCGCCCTGTGCGTGGGTGACCACCTGAGCCCTCCTCCTCATACCACCTGTCCGCATGCCGATACTCTAAAGAGGAAGCCTCTGCCATTCCTCATGCAAGGCCACTTCCAGCTGGGTTGGATCATGTACAGGTGGATCTTTTGCTTGCACACCACGACCAATCTTGTCCCAGACATGCTTATGAGGGTTGAGATTGGGGCTTATTGCACGCCAAAGTAAAGTCATTGTTTAACATTTCATACTCTCTTCATACGGAAGAACATTCATCACGTGCACAAAATCGGCACAGTGAAAACCAGGGGCGTGCTTAATTAAGTTCTTTGTGCATAGTTTTGAAGTGGGTTCATCAAGGTGACTGTGACTCAGATTTCAGCTATTTTGCTGTTACAACTTGACAGGCACAAGTCTACAGAGACAGTAGTAAGTGCCCCATTGATAAATAACTCCCTGAATTTTCAAAAATCCCTGATATTATTTAGAAAGTAGCATGCAAGTCAAATACAATATCTGCTTACCTCTAAATCATCCTTGCTCTTGGCATTGATATCACACCCTGCTTGTATCAGGTCACGAGTTATCTCCCCTAGTTCCACATCCAGGTTTTCTTTACTGCGAGCAGTTTCATGGAGGGCCGTTCTTTGGTCCTGGTGCATCAACAATCACAAATACATGACAATCATACACCTTAGGCTCAGCCAGAATTTGAAATGAGGGTGTCTCCTTTCCGATTTTTCTCCTATCTTCCTTATCTATCCCATGTTAATTTTGTCAGAACAGGGTGTCTTGAACACACTGGGACACCCCCTGACTAAACCTATCCATTTCATAACAACATGGAAAGGACAGGCTTATTACCAGGAAAGATCACAAAAAACACAGTACAATAAAACTATAAGTGGGTGGCGAGACAGTACGTCTTGGACCCACTACTTTCATAAAACTTTATAAATCTTTGTTTTGTAACTTTTTTCGTATATATTTTTGAGCTTTAAGTCAAACAATGACATTTACCTGAAAAGCTACACAGAATTTGACTTCACAAGTTTTGTTACAATTGTAATCAAACTGAATTAAATATGGAGTCAGAGACAGCCTCTGGTGCTGTTCATTTTCAAATTATCATGCCATAATTGACTGAACGTCTCACAAGACATCAAGATTTTTTTTTTTTCGGACCAGTAGCCTGTAACTAAAACCTAGATCGGGATTTTACATTCATACACAAACTACATGACTGACTGACTGACTAACAGACGGACAAACAGATTGACAGTCATGATTCTTCAGGTACCTGTATGCTGGAGGACTGGCGAACTGACTTACTGACTAACGGACAGGCTGACCTTATTCTGCAGGTGAACATCTATCCCTGCCTCAATAAGAGCTCTAGCAGCTTTAGGATGGGCCCAGTATGACGCACAATGAAGACTGCTCCAACCATTCTGCAAACCAGAAATATATACACTGTCAAAAAAAACCAAAACACCTTTAAGGCCATCCTTACACAATTCTTTGTTACAGGTAATATAATTCTTTCTCAAGCTTGTAGGGAAATATTTTTGTTTATTCTTGCTAATGAAATGGATAGCAATTTTAAAGAAATTAACAAAAACAAGAAAATAAAAAAGAAATTTTATGTCATTCTATCCATTTGAAGGGGGGACACATTACTTGCACTGACGGCCTAATATAGTCTGTATAATTGCCACCAGTATTTATTTGATAACATGTATGTCGAAGGGCAAAAATATGACAAGGAAACAAAAGACTGAAGGCTCTATTTGTAAACACCTTTCTTCATTTACTGACGCCTATAAATGCAGATGAATTCTAGGCAGAATTATAAGGTTTAGGTAGAATTTGGCTGATACAGCACTCTGATCTTCAACATTTAGATGAAAATTCCAGATTGAATGATCTGTATAAGGATCTTATCTCTTATGAGCATTAGTGCTTTTGATTAATTTTCTTTCCATCTGTATAAAGTCTGGACAAATACAACTTGAAGTTTAAGTTCAGGACTGCTTTCTTTGCCTGTACAAGCCCACAGGTGCCTGGCATTTTTGAGAACGGGGTGTTTGAACGAAATGGTATGACCAAGTTGTCCATGTTACATATATTACTGGATCTTACCACTTTCACCCAAGGGGTGATTTCAAAAATGTCAGGCAGCTATTGGCTGGCTTGCTGTATATGGTTAGAACCTTGGGTGCATTCATTTCACAGTTCAGGATATTCCGCAATGCCAGAACAACAATCGAGTGTGAAGAGGACCTGTTTGGAATATGTTCTACCTTGTGCTAGCTCGATGGGTGATGCTTTTGGAAAAGTGATGTAAAGCTACAGATAAATCAAATAAGACTGCTGATTTGCTACATTTAAAGGAAAGTGTCCTATCCCAGGATTACAAAGCTGTCTTGAACTTAAGCTGACTTAATCTCAAGCCTGAAAATAGCTGCCTGACATCTTGGAAACACAGCTTTCATGACAGCTTTCAAAACAGATTGGCCCCAGTTGACTGGTACTCTGTACACTGGTACCTTGTCCTGCGCATTGATCTCTGATCCAGCCTTAATGAGGGTCTTCATGATGTCTGCCTCGCCTTTCATGGCTGCATGGTGAAGAGCCAGGTTCCCTCTCTGAATGTAGACATATCAGAAAGAGAACGGAGAAATACATCATCATTTGCAGGTGTAAGAAGTAAAGGTAAAGTTTGGGCCTGGGTCATATAGAACTCCTTACATCAGTTTTACAAGGAATATCAACCCTCCTCAAGAAAACTTTACTTTTCCTTGGTCAGGTTTAGGAGTAAACTACCCCACCTTTGGCAAGCAACTGACTAACTTTCCCACATTCACATCTGTATTGGTATTGTGAATACTGTATCGGTTGTCTGCATTCTTAGGGTTAACAGTTTCATGAATAAACTCAAAACCGTCTTCCGGTCTGTCGACATATGCTTTATTCTGTGGCCTTGATAAAACTTTTCCTCACGGATGCCACCTTGATTTTAGCCAATTACTCTTGTACACTTGAATCTTGCATCCTGCAAAACGTACAAATCAAAACAATTACACTTTGTGTAAAACACTATTATTTTAAACTTTTTATGAGCACCTACAGCACATAATTCTTTCAAACAACCATGATACTTAATTTATTTCGAAAAGCTCAATTTCCAAATACGTCAAAAGCTTAATTTACACTAGTGTTTTCCTGATAAGAAGTGTCTCCAAAAAAACCCTGTTATATACAGATTTATTGATTTGTTGTTTAATCCTATAATCAAGAAATTTTTCACTTCTATACACTGTGGTGGTCAGTTTTATTGGCAGAGGGAACAAGAGTGCTGGGCATAAACCACTGACCTTTGACGACTTACTGACAAACTTTCCCACATGTGCACGATGAACAGATATGCAAAATATAACAAGTGGTTTTATATACAGTCAAACCTGTACCCACGTCTACATATAGACAGCGTCCATCTGCCCTGAGCGTCCACTCTCTGCCGCTACAAAACAATTTTCCATGTCAAACGACTTGTAATAAGTAGGTTACTTTGTTAGAATAGTCATTTACACCTACTTAGGCCAAACTGATACATGGATTTCTAACACTTGACAATGATGGGTAGAAAGTTCTCCTGTCATCTGTGCTCTGACCTGAAACTTTTTCTGTAAGCACCTGTTAAATGCGTGAGGCCTGTGGGTCTACCTCACGAAACTTGAAATTTTTGAGTTATTATTTTACTACAACTGTTATATTTTTTATGAAATATATGTACCAGAAGATATCAGTGTTTCAACAATTATGTATAGGATTATTATGTACAAGTGTAGATTTCCTGAAACTTAATTCAATTGTGATTGGCTCGGTCTTCACAACCTGTCATATGTGGCCACATTTTAAGTCTGCCTTCATTGGCCGCATACAACAGGTTTGATTGTACATGGCAAATACAGGACTGTGCAAACGGTAACATGAGCAGCTTGTTGTCAACAAGTCCCCATGAACAGAGGGAAGTGGATCAACCTACGAAACACCTGTCCAAAGCCGGGTTTGAAACCACACTTCTGTCCATGGATTAAACAGGTGAGATATTGAAAATGACCACTCACATCATCCCGCACGTTGACGTCACAGCCAGCGTCCAGTAACATCTGCACGATCTCGGGCTTGCCTTGCGAGGCCACATGAATCGCACAACAGTCATGCTGTAAATCAGACCAGCAGCAAATAGACATGTACATTTATTTGACTTCATTTTTTACCTGCGTGTTTAAAGTCAGCTTCTGGGGTGGGGGACGACAGAGTGACTGGCGCATAGAGCCATGCATCTTGGCAATTACTGATGAACTTCCCCACAAGTGATTTTACTGATATGCACATCATGTGGGAAATAAGAGGTCTTCATCAAATGTTTGACTGCGGAAATGGCCACACGAGTGACTGCATCAAGGTCCAACAAACAGGAAGAGAGAGAGAATCTACAAATTCTCTTTACCAGGCCAGCATTGAATTCATACCTGATGTGTCCTTAGCAACTGAAAGACAAGACTCTATAATTACCACTCAGGCACAGTCGTAAGAGGAGAGCACTCAGCTGGTTTCACAACATACCGGTAGACTTACGCACCACTAACTGGTTTTTAACGACATGGCCTAAAACCCAGCCGGCCAGGAAACCCTGCTTCTTGGGTACCCATGTACATGTTAATGGCATATGCATAAAAAATACTACTGCCTTGATTGTGTTACACGTAAAATCAACTCATTCGGAAAGAGAAGAGTCTTTAGCCCCTGTGTACACTAAATTTGTACCAATACAAACTGGTTTGAACGATTTTAAGTCTTTTCACCTTTACGTATACATATACTTATGCCACATGCATGTAAACGGTTAAAAGGAGCACGAATTATTCAAAGACCAGATCAAGAAGGCTTCCACGTGCATCACCTGTACTTACTGTGTAGGATTTCCAGTTCACATCAACGTCCTCTCGCAGAAATCTTCTCACTTTTTCAACATGGCCGAAACCACACGCTTCCCAGAATGCTTCCTGCTTGGATGCCGCCAGTCCCATGTTCACATGTACTGTTGACAGAGAGAAGCATGGCAGAAACTCAAGCGATAAAATGACGTCGCATTTTGGCCGATATGTCTACATCTGGTACAAATGCAGGACTTAATAGGTGAGTTTTCAGCTGTGAGGATAGCTAGAAAAAAGAAGATGCAACACGTTGCAAGTGCAATAATGATTGAAGACGTCTCCTCCACCAAGTCAAGTAAACACAACGCTACATCAGATGTTTATAGGTGAGTTTTCAGCTGTGAGGATAGCTAGAAAAAAGAAGATGCAACACGTTGCAAGTGCAATAATAATGGAAGACTTCTCCTCCACCAAGTCAAGTAAACACAACGCTACAACAGATGTTTATAGGTGAGTTTTCAGCTGTGAGGATAGCTAGAAAAAAGAAGATGCAACACGTTGCAAGTGCAATAATAATGGAAGACTTCTCCTCCACCAAGTCAAGTAAACACAACGCTACATCAGATGTTTATACACATGCATCCATAATTTATCCCATATACAGTATAAAAAACACAACCTTGTATTTTTTTAATTGCACCATTTTTTATATCACACGCACATTAAGCTGAATAAGTTAACGATACTGAGAACCTCTCAGGGCTGAAATTTGGCCAATTTTTTTTTTTATTTCACATTCTTATTCTCCATTCTCCTACTGTTCCTTTCACTTAAAGATGAAAACAAAATTCGAATTGTAAAAACTTAAAATTTGACAAAAAGTATAACATGTTTTGAACCAAGGTAGTCCCCTGATTAGGGGAATACCTCACTGAAGAGGGATTCCCTGCTGTGAATAGACAGGCCTCTGGCAAATGTGCATTGCCTCCTACTATCAACTGCACATGGCTGCTTGTGCAGACTACCAAGGCAAACCTATTACCTAAAATCCTCCCTCAAATCCCCCCCCCCCCCCGACCGGGGTGCCACTGGGGGAGGGGTTTATAAACATGTTCTAGCGGGGCTTGCTCAGAAATGTCCAGATAAAACACCAATTTACCCTAGGCCGGAACATGATAAGATTTAAAATTTAACATAAGTACATGCATATGTTCACATTTTAACTGGAGGTAGGGCAATTTGTGATTAAAATGAATTGGTAAACTAATTCATGACGAATTTAGTCACACATAATGCTCCACCAGACATTTTGATCTTTTTCTCCCTTTCCTCCCTTAAATATGTAGCTACATACCTAAGCTAAAAAACTTTCCCACAGATTTTTGACATCTTTTCTGGTTTCAAAGATATTGGTAAAAGATATGATACATCAAAGTGTCATTTTTTTTTTAAAAATTTTTGGAAGTTTTAAATTTAAATGAACACTCAGAACAATCTAAGCTGAATATCAAAAATCTGTAGGCCTGCTTTTTAGTTCAAGTAGTAAACTATCCACTTGAACACAAAAAATTTGAAAATTGGTGAAAAAATATCACTTTGAAAAACAACTCAAATTTTTTTCAAACTTTCTCTTTATTTTGAATAACATTACCCTTAGGTAAGTTTTAAACATTTTTTTTAGATCACCAGTTGATTAACTTTCAGGATATATACATTTGGCCATATTTGATCAATATTTCAAGATACAGATGGCAAAATGTGAAATTTTGCCCTCAAGATGTTTCTAGTATCTTTAAGTAATGTGAAAAATAGAACTGGGACATTTCATCTTTAAGTTTCCACCTTATCTGACATGATGCATCCCATGGCATTGTACAGGTATGACACATGATTTTCAGAATATTGTGAAAATGCACTTAATAAATGCACAGTCTGTTAGAGACACAGTTTTGGACAAATACCTAGTATCTTGTTTAGAAGAATATTAGTGTTGGTGGTAGACCAATTGAAAGTATGGGCATTCAGCCCATGTCAGTCCTATCTCTTTGTGTGGCAACATGGCAGAACCCGCTGCCCATTTTCACTTACAAGAACTGCACACAGTAAGTGGAAATGCATGGAAGGCACTGTCTCAGTGAAGAAGGTGCAGTTGTTGTGAATGAGATTATCAAAAATACCAACTGTCAATGTGGTGAAAATCACTCCAAGGCAGTGCAAACTTTTTGGATTTACACTGTGATGTCATTCACAAAACACAATTGGTACTCAGATCGAGGTAGCTGAAAAGTTGCTGGTAGTCGGATCAATGCGCATTTACCTGCGCAAAGACCTCGGCTAAGCATACCTACCTTGTAAGAGTTTCTGATTAAAAGCTCATTTGCAGCTTAGCCTCTACTGCTCATTGCTGATATATATGAAGTGTGTAGTCAGCTATTCCAGTCGCACTGCATAAAATTCACATGACAACTTGACAGAACATCTGACTTCAAACAGAATATCTGACTTCAAACAGAATATCTGACTTCAAACAGAAGGCTCGTCTGAATAATAAATTACCTGTTCATGTGATGTGTTGTGTTTTACCCTGATAGTTTTGACACGGCTGATTGGCTAAACATTACAGAAAGAAAGTAAGAGCCTATACCAGTCATCAAAAACACGTTTTAAATAAATCTAAGTGTTACGCCACCTTTCAAGGCACACGTGGATATTCGCCACAACTTCCATACACGTTGCCAAAATTTCTGTTCCACGTGGGGTCTCCCTCTACGTCTGAAGCCACAGACATGCTAAATCTTGTCACATCGTGTTGTTGTATAAGAGAAACTTTGTTAAGGACGAGGTAAAACTCCAATGAAATAGACACATAAATTTTCATACATGTATGGTAGGGCCTATGTAATCTATGCTTGAGGCTCAATGGCCTCTAACCTAGCGTCTGTCATAAGCTAAATTTCAACGTTTTGCACCAATCCATTTCATCCAATTTAAAAAAAACTGACGTACTATACCGTCAGACGTCGCTACTGACCCTCAGTTTACCTGATTATCCACAAACAACATTGAAATATCACAACCCAATAACGTTATGGGTGCTGCTGTCAGATCTCCTCTGATCGTGTGTGCTTTCTCTGTATTCTCCATTCAGTATTTCCTAGTATGAGATATTGTCTCTGTTGTATATCCTCTAGGTAGGGGATGTAACTCTTGCTATCTATTATCTGGAACACATGGTCATCGTGTACTGGGTTGGGGACAATGGAGGCTATTTTCAGCAGAGTTTGACCTATACATAGTGGGCATGTGTGGCGGAAGTGATCATTCACGTTTCCTTCACGAATAACAATGGCGGAAGATTTACAAGAGAATCTGGCGACCTATAATCTTCAGCTACAACAGGTAGTAGATAGCTCGTTAACGTATAGATAGCTGTTCTGATAGCGTTTACAATCTATTTTGTGCAATATGGTTTCAGTACACATGTCGTTGGGTCTTGATTTTCGAACAAATCGACTATGTTTCTACGCTGAATGTGGTTGGACTCTCTAACATATCTAAACAACAACAACAAACATTGCTGCATAGCCTTTGATAGTTCGATGATAGGTTTTGGATTTTTGTACGTGGTTGCGGCGTTCAGCGGACCATACACTTAGGAATTAGGGAAGTTGAAATGACAAATTTTCCGAATAATAAGGAAAGTTGTGGAAAAAAAGAAAGGATTTACGAGATTTTACTGGAAACTACACTCTGAGGCTAATGAATGTGTGATGTAAAACTCTGCCATCTCGTAGTTTGAAATCAAGTTTTTTGAATCGATTATCCAACCTGCCTGGTCCAGGTGCTCTATTATTAGGTATGCTTACTTGATATTGCACAAGGAAATGCGCGTTGATCTAAATAGCGAAAACTGTTCACCTTAAAACACCAATTAGATAAGTAATAAATAATTTTTTTTGGTTCTAGGTTGAGGCAAGCCTGACGAATGACCCTGGAAACGAAGACCTGCTCAAGCTAAAGAAAGATTTACAGGTGAGTTGTTTACCTGGAGGGGCTGGAAGGGAGGGACTTGAAAATTAGGGAGTTTGGGAGGGGATTGATCAGTTTCTGTGGGTATGACTTTAAAGTGAAAGACAGCTCATGACTGTGGCACTGTTCATTAAAAAGATTACAAAATCCTGTCTTGAATGCAAAAACCTGTTTGAATTTTGTGTGAATTCATTGCAGAATTATCATCACGTGAAGTGTGGAGTATTTTGCTGCCGATGGAGGATCACTAGACACCCATGCTTTTAAGCTGATAAGAGATTGACCAGTCAGAGAGCTAGGAGACATCAGCTGTCTATAAGCTGTGACATAAATGTTCTGAGTTGACTGGCAATGTATTATGTAATAGCATATGGACAGGACACTGTTTTAGTGTTACATATTTTAATTAAAACAAATACAAGAGTGAAGAACATTGTAGAGTATTTCCAGACCATTATGTAATGGCAGAAAGTAGTTTCTTGACCATTTCATGTTATAAATTTACATATATACATAAGTTTCAGTGACAACCCTAGCAGCTTACTACAGTAGCAGGTTAAAGGAGTGTTATACGCAGGGAAGAATTAGGGCACAGCCCGCACACAATGGCTGCGTTTCGTGTTAGCTGAGGGGAGCACGGTCAAATGTCAATTTGCACTGGCGTAGTAGCTGTTAGAAAAAAATACTGTACTGGAATGAACATAATATTGTAGAACCTGTTTGGCAAACTTAACTTTGAACATGCGCTGTCTTTCACTTTACATTGCAAGGGGTTATCGATATGTTCACGGACAGCTGGATTTTTATTACATTGAAAAGTTTTTATATCCTGTGGAATGCAAAGGATCGCTTTAAAACCTACGTGTAGGTGTGACAGAACATTTATGATGTGTACAAGAGAAACAAATATTTTGACAGGGTTTGAAATAGAAGTGTCTACCTTTCCCAGATGGGTAACCGGTGAAAAAAGGTTCATTCTACACACAAGTCATAAAACTGACAGGAATATTTTTGGCTATAAGCCAATTTAGTATATTAAAGCTATTCTTAAAACGTGACATTTTTTATCTTCAGTTTTGGATTTGATTAAAAGGAGCTAGATATTTAGGTCTCAACCTGGTGCGTTAAAACTAAACGCATGTGTACATGGGGAGAAAAGTTGCAGAGAAGCAGGAAGCAGATTGAAAAAAAGTAACTCTTCAAGCCATGTTTGGAGTACAGATGGTTTAATCCCCTTGAAATCTTTTGTCTAGTTTGAGTTTTGAAACGGCGTAACAGCTTCAGAAAGCGTCAGGCCCTAAGCTGAGACAGATCTGTAGGACATCTGTTGTGGGATAACTTTGTCATTTTGTTGTGCAAGGGATCCCTTATTCCCTGTCAGGGAGAACTTCAGGTGAATGTACTTGTAAGAGGTGTATGCGAAAGTCCTCAAAAAGGAATGTCTTTTTTGATGACTTGGCAGGGACAGATTCAAGGCTTTTTGGGGGTCGATGCCTCTTTGATGATCCTGCGGAGAGATTTCTTCACAGAAACGTTTAAAATTATAAGATATAGACAGATACAAACAGTTCGGTGTCGTCTTAAGTACACACAAGTAGCATATCTTTGTATCTGTGAATAAGGTATTTATGGCAATTGAAAAATACTGCTTTTCGTGAAGAAAATGAGGAAGGTGTTTGATGGTTTAGTGGGAGCAAATACCTGGTAGCCCGTACCTGTCACTGGTATCAAAGTAGCCGTGGATACTTACTTGCTTTGATGAACTGAATGTTTATGCGAACACTTGAGGGACAGAGGTGTACATGAAAGTTGTGCGTGAAAGTGTGTGATGTAAAACCTGGTAGACCTGCCTAATTCTTGTTTAGACTCTTGTATTTGTAGATGTCACTGGGATCATGAATCTAATGGTCATAGACGACCTGATGAAAATACATCCGGGCGTGTAAGTACTGTATCATAGCCATCACATGTCACATGACAGGTTGTTACTGTGGAAACTGGTCAGGTTTGCTCTTCTATGGATGATTTGACTTACTTTTTTTGGCCTTTTTTTTTTTTTTGGTCTTGAATAGCAGATATGTGTGTATGATGTCGAGATCTGAATAAGACTTATGCCTTTTTTGCAAGAAAGAACTTATAACACTGATATATGAATCTGTTGTAATGATGATGTTTGGAATGGTCATTTGTTTGTATGCTCCGTGAAGTATTGTACATCTCTCTCGGATTGGAACATTGGTACTGGTCGGACATGTTTTTGCTTTTTTCTAACTGAGTAGTGTATCTTAGCCAGTCAAGTCATCAGTGTTGTGAATGAAAGCAACAGTGCTGTTTAAGAGGTCAGCAGTATTGAAGACGTCAGCAGTATTGTTGAAGAAGTCAGCAGTACTGTTTAAGAGGATAGCAGCATTGTTGAAGACGTTTGCAGCATTGTTGAAGAAGTCAGCAATGTGGTAAGAAAAAGTCAGCAGTCTTGGTGAAGAATTCAGCAGGCGGTTAAAAAAAATGTCTGTGGTATTCTGAACAAAAAAAGTCTCCAATACTGTTAAGAGAGCAGTATTTTGAGCAGTACATGTATATATGATGCCTGCCTACCTACCTGATAATGTTGTAATTAGTGAGAGATGTACACTCTGTATACAGATATTTGTTGCTGTTGTACTGGTATCAGTGCCCATGTCTTCTTGTACTAAAGTCCGCCCGTTCGTCTGTCTGTTGTTTTCTGCAGGAGGTGATTAACCTGACCCAGGAGCTTCTCAATCAGAACACAAAAGCAAAGAAAGCCCCAGAGTCCGCCAATGCTGCGGCCACAGATCCACCCTCACAGGGCGCTTATGGAGACATCTGGGATGGTACGACGATGGAGTCCCAGGGGTCGGTGTCACAGGCGGTACCAGCGCTGGACTGGAAGGTCGGAGACGAGTGTCTGGCTGTGTGGTCGCAGGACGGAGGGTGCGTGTGATACAAACAGTCATACTGGAGTTTGGGGTCATAGTCAGACCTTTTTATTTTTGTGATGTTGCATGACTGAGGTATTGCAGTTCAAAGTACTCTACTTTGCACACATTGGAAAAATGGAAGGTGCCACCATGTTGTCAGTTTTAACTAATCAGGTGTAAGTTATTTCCCTTATCCTAGGACACAGGTCTTGCCACTGACAAAAATAGGGACCTGGTTTGCTTTTTAGCCATATTTACCTGGAATGCGAATAATACAACTTTGTTTTCGGTTTCTTTAACATGGCGTATCCCATGGCTATGTAAGAATGCCAGATGAAAAGTTGATCTACAGAGTTTAAAGAAGTAAGAACTATTTTATCAAAATATCAATAAAAACTTTTGAGTTGGGCCCTTTTTGGAGGGTCATTCAGGTTACGACAAATAAACATATTTTTAAAAATAGCCTTGAGTGAGGTGTGAAACCTGAATAGCACAGGTAATGAAGTATTGTTTTGATCTCAGGTACTACCCTGCTGTGGTGGAGGAGATACTGGAGAATGGGGCTTGCACAGTGACCTTTCAGAGCTACGGCAACACTGACCTCACTCAGGTAACCAGCACAACTGGGCAGCTTTCCTCGTAAAGCAAGACCTTGACATTATAGTCTACACACCTAACACAAACCTCACTCAGGTGATCAGCACACCTGGGCAGCTTTCCTCGTAAAGCAAGACCTTGACATTATAGTCTACACACCTAACACAAACCTCACTCAGGTAACCAGCACAACTGGGCAGCTTTCCTCGTAAAGCAAGACCTTGACATTATAGTCTACACACCTAACACAAACCTCACTCAGGTGATCAGCACACCTGGGCAGCTTTCCTCGTAAAGCAAGACCTTGACATTATAGTCTACACACCTAACACAAACCTCACTCAGGTAACCAACACACCTGGGCAGCTTTCCTCGTAAAGCAAGACCTTAACATTATAGTCTACACACCTAACACAAACCTCACTCAGGTGACCAACACACCTGGGCAGCTTTCCTCGTAAAGCAAGACCTTGACATTGTAGTCTACACACCTAACACAAACCTCACTCAGGTGATCAGCACACCTGGGCAGCTTTCCTCGTAAAGCAAGACCTTAACATTATAGTCTACACACCTAACACAAACCTCACTCAGGTGACCAGCACACCTGGGCAGCTTTCCTCGTAAAGCAAGACCTTGACATTATAGTCTACACACCTAACACAAACCTCACTCAGGTGACCAGCACACCTGGGCAGCTTTCCTCGTAAAGCAAGACCGTGACATTATAGTCTACACACCTAACACAAACCTCACTCAGGTCACCAGCACACCTGGGCAGCTTTCCTCGTAAAGCAAGACCTTGACATTATAGTCTACACACCTAACACAAACCTCACTCAGGTCACCAGCACACCTGGGCAGCTTTCCTCGTAAAGCAAGACCTTGACATTATAGTCTACACACCTAACACAAAACTCACTCAGGTAACCAGCACACCTGGGCAGCTTTCCTCGTAAAGCAAGACCTTGACATTATAGTCTACACACCTAACACAAAACTCACTCAGGTAACCAGCACACCTGGGCAGCTTTCCTCGTAAAGCAAGACCTTGACATTATAGTCTACACACCTAACACAAACCTCACTCAGGTAACCAGCACACCTGGGCAGCTTTCCTCGTAAAGCAAGACCTTGACATTATAGTCTACACACCTAACACAAAACTCACTCAGGTAACCAGCACACCTGGGCAGCTTTCCTCGTAAAGCAAGACCTTGACATTATAGTCTACACACCTAACACAAACCTCACTCAGGTAACCAGCACACCTGGGCAGCTTTCCTCGTAAAGCAAGACCTTGACATTATAGTCTACACACCTAACACAAACCTCTCACTCAGGTCACCAGCACACCTGGGCAGCTTTCCTCGTAAAGCAAGACCTTGACATTATAGTCTACACACCTAACACAAAACTCACTCAGGTAACCAGCACACCTGGGCAGCTTTCCTCGTAAAGCAAGACCTTGACATTATAGTCTACACACCTAACACAAAACTCACTCAGGTAACCAGCACACCTGGGCAACTTTCCTCGTAAAGCAAGACCTTGACATTATAGTCTACACACCTAACACAAAACTCACTCAGGTAACCAGCACACCTGGGCAGCTTTCCTCGTAAAGCAAGACCTTGACATTATAGTCTACACACCTAACACAAACCTCACTCAGGTAACCAGCACAACTGGGCAGCTTTCCTCGTAAAGCAAGACCTTGACATTATAGTCTACACACCTAACACAAACCTCACTCAGGTCACCAGCACACCTGGGCAGCTTTCCTCGTAAAGCAAGACCTTGACATTATAGTCTACACACCTAACACAAACCTCACTCAGGTCACCAGCACACCTGGGCAGCTTTCCTCGTAAAGCAAGACCTTGACATTATAGTCTACACACCTAACACAAACCTCACTCAGGTGACCAGCACACCTGGGCAGCTTTCCTCGTAAAGCAAGACCTTGACATTATAGTCTACACACCTAACACAAAACTCACTCAGGTAACCAGCACACCTGGGCAGCTTTCCTCGTAAAACAAGACCTTGACATTATAGTCTACACACCTAACACAAACTCACTCAGGTAACCAGCACACCTGGGCAGCTTTCCTCGTAAAACAAGACCTTGACATTATAGTCTACACACCTAACACAAACCTCACTCAGGTAACCAGCACACCTGGGCAGCTTTCCTCGTAAAGCAAGACCTTGACATTATAGTCTACACACCTAACACAAACCTCACTCAGGTGACCAGCACACCTGGGCAGCTTTCCTCGTAAAGCAAGACCTTGACATTATAGTCTACACACCTAACACAAAACTCACTCAGGTAACCAGCACACCTGGGCAGCTTTCCTCGTAAAACAAGACCTTGACATTATAGTCTACACACCTAACACAAACCTCACTCAGGTAACCAGCACACCTGGGCAGCTTTCCTCGTAAAGCAAGACCTTGACATTATAGTCTACACACCTAACACAAACCTCCCTCAGGTGATCAGCACAACTGGGCAGCTTTCCTCGTAAAGCAAGACCTTGACATTATAGTCTACACACCTAACACAAACCTCCCTCAGGTCACCAGCACACCTGGGCAGCTTTCCTCGTAAAGCAAGACCTTGACATTATAGTCTACACAAAGCAAGACCTTGACATTATAGTCTACACACCTAACACAAACCTCCCTCAGGTCACCAGCACACCTGGGCAGCTTTCCTCGTAAAGCAAGACCTTGACATTATAGTCTACACACCTAACACAAACCTCACTCAGGTGACCAGCACACCTGGGCAGCTTTCCTCGTAAAGCAAGACCTTGACATTATAGTCTACACACCTAACACAAACCTCCCTCAGGTGATCAGCACACCTGGGCAGCTTTCCTCGTTAAGCAAGACCTTGACATTATAGTCTACACACCTAACACAAACCTCACTCAGGTGACCAGCACACCTGGGCAGCTTTCCTCGTAAAGCAAGACCTTGACATTATAGTCTACACACCTAACACAAACCTCACTCAGGTGACCAGCACACCTGGGCAGCTTTCCTCGTAAAGCAAGACCTTGACATTATAGTCTACACACCTAACACAAAACTCACTCAGGTAACCAGCACACCTGGGCAGCTTTCCTCGTAAAACAAGACCTTGACATTATAGTCTACACACCTAACACAAACCTCACTCAGGTAACCAGCACACCTGGGCAGCTTTCCTCGTAAAGCAAGACCTTGACATTATAGTCTACACACCTAACACAAAACTCACTCAGGTAACCAGCACACCTGGGCAGCTTTCCTCGTAAAGCAAGACCTTGACATTATAGTCTACACACCTAACACAAACCTCACTCAGGTCACCAGCACACCTGGGCAGCTTTCCTCGTAAAGCAAGACCTTGACATTATAGTCTACACACCTAACACAAACCTCACTCAGGTAACCAGCACAACTGGGCAGCTTTCCTCGTAAAGCAAGACCTTGACATTATAGTCTACACACCTAACACAAAACTCACCTCAGGTAACCAGCACACCTGGGCAGCTTCCCTCGTGAAAAGCAAGACCTTGACATTATAGTCTACACACCTAACACAAAATCCTCACTCAGGTAACCAGCAATACCTTGGGCAACTTTCCTCAGAAAGCAAGACCTTGACATTAGTAGTCTACACACCCAACCCCACAGCAACCCGCCACCCTGCCAACCCCGCAGGCCCTGTCCCAGCACGTCCTAGCAAGACCTTGACATTATAGTCTACACACCTAACACAAACCTCCCTCAGGTCACCAGCACACCTGGGCAGCTTTCCTCGTAAAGCAAGACCTTGACATTATAGTCTACACACCTAACACAAACCTCACTCAGGTGACCAGCACACCTGGGCAGCTTTCCTCGTAAAGCAAGACCTTGACATTATAGTCTACACACCTAACACAAACCTCCCTCAGGTGATCAGCACACCTGGGCAGCTTTCCTCGTTAAGCAAGACCTTGACATTATAGTCTACACACCTAACACAAACCTCACTCAGGTGACCAGCACACCTGGGCAGCTTTCCTCGTAAAGCAAGACCTTGACATTATAGTCTACACACCTAACACAAACCTCACTCAGGTGACCAGCACACCTGGGCAGCTTTCCTCGTAAAGCAAGACCTTGACATTATAGTCTACACACCTAACACAAAACTCACTCAGGTAACCAGCACACCTGGGCAGCTTTCCTCGTAAAACAAGACCTTGACATTATAGTCTACACACCTAACACAAACCTCACTCAGGTAACCAGCACACCTGGGCAGCTTTCCTCGTAAAGCAAGACCTTGACATTATAGTCTACACACCTAACACAAACCTCACTCAGGTAACCAGCACACCTGGGCAGCTTTCCTCGTAAAGCAAGACCTTGACATTATAGTCTACACACCTAACACAAACCTCCCTCAGGTCACCAGCACACCTGGGCAGCTTTCCTCGTAAAGCAAGACCTTGACATTTAAGGTCATACTTCACCTAACACAAACCTCAGCATCAGCAAGCACACCTGGGCAGCTTTCCTCAGAAGATCTTTGACATTATAGCCTTTCACAATACCTAACACAACCCTCACTCAGGTCACCAGCACACCTGGGCAGCTTTCCTCGTAAAACAAGACCTTGACATTATAGTCTACACACCTAACACAAACCTCCCTCAGGTGATCAGCACACCTGGGCAGCTTTCCTCGTAAAGCAAGACCTTGACATTATAGTCTACACACCTAACACAAACCTCACTCAGGTCACCAGCACACCTGGGCAGCTTTCCTCGTAAAGCAAGACCTTGACATTATAGTCTACACACCTAACACAAACCTCACTCAGGTGATCAGCACACCTGGGCAGCTTTCCTCGTAAAGCAAGACCTTGACATTATAGTCTACACACCTAACACAAACCTCCCTCAGGTGATCAGCACACCTGGGCAGCTTTCCTCGTAAAGCAAGACCTTGACATTATAGTCTACACACCTAACACAAACCTCCCTCAGGTCACCAGCACACCTGGGCAGCTTTCCTCGTAAAGCAAGACCTTGACATTATAGTCTACACAAAGCAAGACCTTGACATTATAGTCTACACACCTAACACAAACCTCCCTCAGGTCACCAGCACACCTGGGCAGCTTTCCTCGTAAAGCAAGACCTTGACATTATAGTCTACACACCTAACACAAACCTCACTCAGGTGACCAGCACACCTGGGCAGCTTTCCTCGTAAAGCAAGACCTTGACATTATAGTCTACACACCTAACACAAACCTCCCTCAGGTGATCAGCACACCTGGGCAGCTTTCCTCGTAAAGCAAGACCTTGACATTATAGTCTACACACCTAACACAAACCTCACTCAGGTGACCAGCACACCTGGGCAGCTTTCCTCGTAAAGCAAGACCTTGACATTATAGTCTACACACCTAACACAAACCTCACTCAGGTGACCAGCACACCTGGGCAGCTTTCCTCGTAAAGCAAGACCGTGACATTATAGTCTACACACCTAACACAAACCTCACTCAGGTCACCAGCACACCTGGGCAGCTTTCCTCGTAAAGCAAGACCTTGACATTATAGTCTACACACCTAACACAAAACTCACTCAGGTAACCAGCACACCTGGGCAGCTTTTCTCGTAAAGCAAGACCTTGACATTATAGTCTACACACCTAACACAAAACTCACTCAGGTAACCAGCACACCTGGGCAGCTTTCCTCGTAAAGCAAGACCTTGACATTATAGTCTACACACCTAACACAAACCTCACTCAGGTCACCAGCACACCTGGGCAGCTTTCCTCGTAAAGCAAGACCTTGACATTATAGTCTACACACCTAACACACAAAACCTCACTCGTGGTCACCAGCACACCTGGGCAGTTTTCTCCCTCGTGAAAGCAAGACCTTGGACATTATAGTCTACACACCTAACACAAAACCTCCCCAGGTGATCAGCACACCCGGGCAGCTTTCCTGCAAGACCTGACATTAGCCCACACACCTAACACAAAACTCACTCAGGTAACCAGCACACCTGGGCAACTTTCCTCGTAAAGCAAGACCTTGACATTATAGTCTACACACCTAACACAAAACTCACTCAGGTAACCAGCACACCTGGGCAGCTTTCCTCGTAAAGCAAGACCTTGACATTATAGTCTACACACCTAACACAAACCTCACTCAGGTAACCAGCACAACTGGGCAGCTTTCCTCGTAAAGCAAGACCTTGACATTATAGTCTACACACCTAACACAAACCTCACTCAGGTGATCAGCACACCTGGGCAGCTTTCCTCGTAAAGCAAGACCTTGACATTATAGTCTACACACCTAACACAAACCTCCCTCAGGTGATCAGCACACCTGGGCAGCTTCTCTCAGAAGCAAGACCTTGACATTATAGCGTCTACACACCAACAAAACCTCACTCAGGGTGACGAAGCACACTCCGGCGTCAGAAAGCAAGACCTTGACATTATAGTCTACACACCTAACACAAAACTCACTCAGGTAACCAGCACACCTGGGCAGCTTTCCTCGTAAAGCAAGACCTTGACATTATAGTCTACACACCTAACACAAACCTCCCTCAGGTAACCAGCACACCTGGGCAGCTTTCCTCGTAAAGCAAGACCTTGACATTATAGTCTACACACCTAACACAAACCTCACTCAGGTGACCAGCACACCTGGGCAGCTTTCCTCGTAAAGCAAGACCTTGACATTATAGTCTACACACCTAACACAAACCTCCCTCAGGTGATCAGCACACCTGGGCAGCTTTCCTCGTAAAGCAAGACCTTGACATTATAGTCTACACACCTAACACAAACCTCACTCAGGTGACCAGCACACCTGGGCAGCTTTCCTCGTAAAGCAAGACCTTGACATTATAGTCTACACACCTAACACAAACCTCACTCAGGTGACCAGCACACCTGGGCAGCTTTCCTCGTAAAGCAAGACCTTGACATTATAGTCTACACACCTAACACAAACCTCACTCAGGTGACCAGCACACCTGGGCAGCTTTCCTCGTAAAGCAAGACCTTGACATTATAGTCTACACACCTAACACAAAACTCACTCAGGTAACCAGCACACCTGGGCAGCTTTCCTCGTAAAACAAGACCTTGACATTATAGTCTACACACCTAACACAAACCTCACTCAGGTAACCAGCACACCTGGGCAGCTTCCCTCATGAAGTAAGACCTTGACATTAGTCTACAAAACTTAACAGGGGCACTCAGGGGAGATAGTCACATGATACCTGTCTCTGTTCGAGAACTCAATGGAGATAATCACCTGTTGTCTGATCAGACTGTGGAAGCACTCAGAAGAACATAATGCATGTTACCAGTCTTATTACAAGTACTGAAAGGGGACAATTGCACAATAGCAGGCTTTTTGGGAGCACTCAGGGGAGACAATTACATATTACCAACCTTTCCAGGAGCACTCAGGGAGGAAGGAAAAAATCATGCGTTTGAAGGGTCTTAATTTTCATTTTGCAGATTCATCTGTTGAGGAAAATTGAAGAGAAATCAGAGGGTGATGGAGGAGCTGGAGGGAAACCCAAATCAAAGTGAGGTTTTTTCTTTTGCTGCTAAAATATCTGATGTGTTAATTAGAAACAGGTAATTACTAACCACTGCTATGATTGATCAGCTGGAGGGAAACCCATGTCAGAGTGAGGTTTTTTCTTTTGCTGCTAAAGTATCTGATGTGTTAATTAGTAACAGGTAATTACTAACCGCTGCTATTATTGATCAACTGGAGGGAAACCCATGTCAGAGTGAGTTTCTTCCTTTGCAAAGCTATCTGGTCTGTTAAACAAACTAGGAGTTAATATGGCTGACTAGACCTTCAGTGACTAGACCTTCTATGCTTGGAGTGGCTGTATATGAGACTGAAAGTGGTTTACTAAGTATCTGTGGTTGATTTGTGATACCTTAATTTTGAAGTTTGTAATCCCAGTGGTTCTGCAGATGTAGGTTGTGGCCCCTCAAATCACACTCAAAAGTCAGCCAGGCTCATGCAGAAGTTTTGCATGTTTGAAATGGGTTATCAGTTCTCTGAATGTGCTTGTGTATTTTATTGGTGCTCTTCACTTTATTTCACTTTGGAAGAAATCACTGTGAATCACTGATAACTTCATGGAATTTTTTGCCAACCCAGTCACCTTGGTGAAAAAAGATCACATGATTAAAAATTGTTTAAACATAATTTCACATAATTTTTCCAGGAACCAATCACCATTTGTGACTTTTGTTTGTACGTCAGGTTGATTAATCGGTGGAAAATTCCAGGAACTTACGGTTATTTTGCTGAAAGTGTAATGGAAGGCTGTATGTTTGGAATTTAGAATGATGTTCTGCTGAAAAAAAATGGAAGTTTCAACATGAAAATAAGTATTTTATAAAGTTTATTTACCTGTGTGAATGCAAATTAGGGCAAAATTATCAGGATGTCTCAGTAACTTGTTTTGCCATGATATGGCTGAGTTGCTGCTGATGCGGTGATAAGCCATAATCATTCGTTCCTTCGTGCAGTAATGTGTTGTTGTTGTTGCAGAAAAGATATCATTGCACAACAGCGTGAGCACAAGAGGAAGAAACAGCAGAAGAAAGCCCAGAGACAGAAGCAGATGGAGGAAGAAAGGGAACAGGAGAAAAACAAGTGGATCAATTTTACTACAAAGGTAAGTCACTGGTTGAACGGGAACAGAAGTGTCTGAGTTTTACTACCTTAGTGTTCAGTTGGAAGGGAAGAAAAGTGTCTGAATCTTACTACCAAAGTAAGTGTCCAGTAGAAATGGAACAGAAGTGTTGGAATTTTACCACCAAAGTAAGTGTTCAGTGGAAAGGGAACAGAAGTGTCAGAAATTTACTACCAATGTAAGTGTTCAGTAGAAAGGGAACAGAAATGTCAGAATTGTACTACCAAAGTAAGTGTTCAGTGGAAAGGGAACAGAAGTGTCTGAATATAAGTATCAAAGTAAGTGTTCAGTAGAAAGGGAACAGAAGTGTCAGAATTGCACTACCAAAGTAAGTGTTCAGTAGAAAGGGAACAGAAGTGTTGGAATTTTACTACCAAAGTAAGTGTTCAGTGAAAAGGGAACAGAAGTGTTGGAATTTTACTACCAAAGTAAGTGTTCAGTAGAAAGGGAACAGAAGTGTTGGAATTTTACTACCAAAGTAAGTGTTCAGTGAAAAGGGAACAGAAGTGTTGGAATTTTACTACCAAAGTAAGTGTTCAGTGAAAAGGGAACTGAAGTGTCAGAATTTTACTACCAAAGTAAGTGTTCAGTGGAAAGGGATCAGAAGTGTTGGAATTTTACCACCAAAGTAAGTGTTCAGTGGAAAGGGAACAGAAGTGTCAGAAATTTACTACCAATGTAAGTGTTCAGTAGAAAGGGAACAGAAATGTCAGAATTGTACTACCAAAGTAAGTGTTCAGTGGAAAGGGAACAGAAGTGTCTGAATATAAGTATCAAAGTAAGCATTCGGTAGAAAGGACTCACAGATATCTGAATGGCATCTGTGCCCAGATAAGCTTTTTAGCTCGCCTGTACTAAGTACAAGCTTAGCTTATGAACATCGACATGGGCGTCCAATAACAGGGAAAGCAATGTTAAACAAAACGTTTGGGGTGGTATCTTAAATAGTACTGCATGTAATGAACTCGAAGTTTACACACATGTAGAGCACAACAAGACGAGTGGGATATTCCATCGTTGATTAAATACAGTAAATTACCCAATTCCTGACTTGGTGTACTGTGTATAAGAATTTGTGTTAAACAAAATGTTAGGGGTGGTGTCTTAAAAAAAACTGCATGTACTGACTTCAGGGTTTGCACACATGCAGAGCATAATGACGTGAGGGGGATATTCCATCATTGATTCTGTGTGTGCATATTAAATTTAAAAAATCACTGAAATCCTCACTGAGTGTACTGTGTATTAGAATCTGTGTTAAACTAAATGTTAGAGGTGGTATCTTAAAAGATACTGCATGTATTGAGTTCAGGGTTTGCACACGTGGAGCAAATGCCATAAATTACTGAATTCCTGACTTAGTGCACCACATATTAGAATCTATTTCCTACAGGAGGGCTCTTTGGTAGCCTTGCTACCACATCTAAGTTAAGGCCAGCTGTTAAAAAGCCATCAGATTTTTCCTAACTTGTTCTCTTGGCTTGTTCACGTCGTGTGATTTCAGTGAAAATAGCTGTGGTATAACAATTACTTTATTTTATAGAATCGGTCTTTAACTAAAACGACTACCGTGGCAAAAATAAAAATATTTCAAGTTTTAATCATGTGTGGTTTCTGATTACCATTGTAGCTCTCTTGAACAATTCAGGTATGTGTGGATCAACATTGGCTGTTTTATTGGTATGGTTTTTTTTTGGTTTGTTTTTTTTCCAAGACTCTCTCAAAGACGAGCAAAGGTAAAGTAAAGAAGAGCATATTTGCTACTACAGACACAGTTCAGGGCCGCGTTGGTGTAGGCACTTGTGGAACAAGCGGCCGACCGATGACCAACTACCATCAGCAGGAGAAGTGGAGGAGACCTTGAGAGACTGGCAGATAGTGAAAGTGAAAGGAATGCATCGGCACATAATGAAAATGAAAGTAATGCATTGGCACATAGTGAAAATGAAAGTAAAGCATCAGCAAGTTGTGAAAGTAATGCCTTGACTACAAGTGAAAGTAGAGGTCTGGCAGATAAAATGTGCTAGTGAAATAATTACAACTCATGTTACAGAATAACTCTGAGCGGACATAAAGGATACATGAAAATGGCAGGGCAGAACATGTAACTATGCCAATGAGAGTTTCATTTTGATCGACATCATTTCATTATATGTTATTGTGCATTATAGCTGGGTGTGCAGATGTGCTTATGAATGGACAGGAATTCCATGGATTTTTAAAGAACGTGTGCGTGTATGAAAGATGTCATGGATGGAGATTATGCTGTGAAACCTGAAGCACTGACGAAATCACAACTGCAGGTTTTCTGATGTGTACGTTACAAGGACATGATGAAGTCCAAGTTCACCCGAGATGACCTTAAATTTCGCCCCCAAAAAGGGCATTTTCAAAGGCAAATTATTGTCATAAAATATAATTTTTGGTACTAAGACTTACATTTTGGCCGGAAGGATATCATGGCCCTACCCTCCAAACAAACTTCATAACACCTGTCTAAAGTCAACAGAACTCCCAGAATCGGGGGGAAAAGAGCAACTCTGTCATGAATGAAATTTTAGGTCATTTAGGGTAGGTACTGACACACTAAAGTCACGCATGGATGACTTACAATTAAGGTTTCCTGTATGTGGTGTCGAGTGACAAGGATGATTGTTGGCCTGCATGTATTTCCAGTTGCCAAACGGTGGTTCCTGGAGACCTGACGTCTTTTTATAAGTATGGTTGTTATTTGAGTTGAAAAAGCCGACGATACAACTTATTGTCATTGCTGGTAGCCTAAACTTGTTCAACAGGTGAACTGACAGGCAAAGAAAAGTTACCACCAATGTGTTATGGGTACATGTGTGTACTTCCCAAGCCTATGAAAAGATACACGTCCACAGCAAGTACTTATAAATGCTGCTTTCAGGTGACTCCTATAGATCCAAAATTCCAGAATTTTTTCCAGTTATCACTTTTCAAATTGCCAGAACAGCGCGACAGACACCTCGTCAAGGATCACCTTGCTAGGCGTCACGATTTAACATGGGATATTTAATACTCAACAGAAATGACAAGTTTTTACCAAGGTAATTTGACAGTAGGAAAATATAAAAATATGGAAAAAAATATAGGAATAACAGGAAACATGGGAGATAATTTCATGTTATTTTTTCACCACCGTCATGTAAATGTACATTGCAGTTATCCGACTACTATATCAGATCAAAACTAAACATGATATTTTGGCTAACTAATCAACATCCTGTTCTATACTATTCTTACAGCACAGTGATCAGTTGTTGAATATGTCCATGAAATTATCAGTGAAACACCATAATTTGGTAAGAAACAGTTTCCATTTTTTTGCTAGATGCTGTTCACATTTTCTTTTTTTGTTTCTTTTTTTTTTTTGATACCCCATAGTGCTGTCTCCTTAATCAAACATTCATTCACGTTAAAGAACGAAACAGCTCCTGTTGAGCAGCTGTATGTGAATGTGACAGCATCCTCAATGGTCTCGTCAGTCACATGAAGAACCTTGGTCACCTTGCATGTCACCAGACAAACCATAGTCAGTGAGGTTGCGTGTATGAATCCAGATCTTGCTGGTTCAACTGTGGATTTATGTCGGGAGGTTTGTCTTATCCGAGCAAAGGGCCGTGGCTTTCACAGCAGTCACCTGATTTTCCGGACCCATAAACTTGACAGGTACTGCTAAGAGAAATATTCTTCACTTCAGGGTTAAATTTCAGTTCCATAAAGAAAGATCATGATGTTGTCTACAAACATCTCCTCTCCATGATAAGGGTATGTTTAATAAGAATCATTCTGTCAGATGAGTTTTTGAAAGCTTTCATTTGTGTCTAACTGATGTGCGTGTATTGTGTCTGTTGGTTTGTCACATTTTAAATTTTGTGATCATTTGAATAATAACAGAGAAGAAAACTGTGTTTTTTGTCCTTGTGCATTGTTTGTTAGTATAGGAAAACCAGGCGTGAAATGCTTCCAAGACAAAATAACACATTCAAGTGAGATTTGCTTGTTATCAGATAGTTTCATATCTGAGAAAAGTCGAACAGGTTGTATCATGCAGCATGTGCTACTCTTGAAATTTTATTTCTTGGTACTGCCATTAAGTGAATCTTGCCAGTATTCCGAAAGAGAAAAAAACGCTCACACAAAAAACACAACAAAGGTACCAGTGATTGTATTATTTTTAGTGGGTTAAGAAGGCTTGTGGAGTGAGCCCAAGGATGCAAAAAACACAGTTTCAATCACAGACATGGACAAGGAATGTGTCGAATCCCTACTCTCGGTGATCGGGGACCAGTAAGCCGTCTGAACGATGCTTATCTGGACATTTGGATAGTCTATTAAAGCTAGATGGGGCCTCCGTGGCCAAGGAAGTTAGTGCATTGTTCTATTGTGAGTTCAAATCCAGGTTACGCTGGCTTCCTCTCTGGTCGTACGTGTTTCCTCCAGGGCTCTGTCCAATTTCCTCACGCCATAATGCTGGCCGCCGTCGTATAAGTGAGATACTGTTGAGCACAGTGTAAACCAACAATCATATTAATAAATCAAATATCAGTAAAACTGAGATAATGAAGATGATAAACTCTGTCAAACATAAGGACACAGATAGGTCTGAATGTAAGTTTTTGAAAATACACCCCAGCCAAATTCACTTACATGTTGCACCAAGCAGCTGTATGTAATTATTTATTAAGACAGTTAAGCATGACGTAGCGAACAGCGTTACTGCTTTCCTTGGTCAAATGTACCCACACTTATCAGAAGCATAATATACTAGTATCTGTACCAGATAACTGGACAGATGTGACTGTAAGGGCCTAACATGTCACTTGAATCCGTGTTTCCTGTCAATATATTTCTAAAATCAGGTGAGCTGTGGAGCAAGTTACATATGTATGTCACTTTCTGTGTCGATATTCTGGCAAAACATGAAATCAGGAGTCCCCAGTGTGGGTTCATAATGATATGCATGGCAGCAGGGAAACAAGGAATCATTGATTTATTCATTTGATTGGTGTTTTACGCTACACTCAAGAATATTTCACTTATACGACAGCAGTCAACAGTATGGTGGGAGGAAACCAGGCAGTGCCTTGTGAAATGCACGATCATCCGCAGGTTGGTGATGGACCTTCCAACATGAGAGGAAACCGGCATGAGCTGGATTTGAACTCCTGGTGACTGCAATGGTTAGGGGCACCTGGGTCATTATGCGGCACTAGCATGCTATCTCCCTCTGCCACAGAGGCCCCAACAACGAATAGAATGTAATTGTCCTAAAACTAGTGACAGCTGTGACACATTATTGTTAAAATGTAAAGGAATGAAACAACGCAAAGATTGGTAATCCTTTTAATTAAATAGTGTATTTAATTGTAAAAATATGTGAAGAGGCAACGGGTCATCCAATCATGGTCCTCAATCACAGACTGATGTAAGCTCATTGGACAATCACAACGCTCACAAAGGGGAGGTAACTAGTGCCAGTAAAGTAGCTCTGATGTACTTAGTCATTTCAGCATAGGCCACTCAGGTACTGCTTGTGGACAAAAACAGACAGAAAATCAAACTAGGTTCTAAGCAATTGTGGTATACACACTTCATGGCGTGAGTACAATTCCAGATAAGCCTGACCAATGCACAGCTACTTTTACACAGATTCTTCTGCCGTATGTGATAAACAAATCAGCATTATGCTCATTTGCATAATATCATATACTGTGGCCATTAAAGTCAACGTGTAATTACAATGTATAAAGCCATTTTACACAAATTATCGTGTACGGCCTAACTATAAGCATAAAAATATTTTACTGAACATCAGGGAAGTGAGGTTTTTTCTTTCGTTTGTGTAACTCTGAAATACTGTGCTGGTGACCCCGTATTAAATAAAGTCAACTTTGTAACCAACAGGAAACATAAAGGAAAAACAAAACAACTACAGCAATTTATAACTGTGCATGATGTTCCCAATAATTATGTTGTTTGTATCATTTTGTGAATTTAAATCAACTGGTTTCGGCCCACACACTCAAACAGGAAGCTGACCACTCCAGTGATTGTCAGCAACACAAAAAAGAGCCAACTTGATTGGCCTATAATAAGACATCAACTCAGGCTTGGGTGCTTAAATTATGCAGGTTTTTATTTAAGAAAACACAAGGTCGTGATTTGATCACTGGTATGCTCACCTCATTTTCGCCATCTTGTAACCAAACTGAAAGTTTTGTCATTTGGTGTATATTTGAACATTTCACACCTGTTTCTCAAATCTCTCATGTTGTAATAAAGCATCAGAATGGTCGTTCACCTTGGTGTTAGTTGAAATATTTCAAACCAGTTTCTCACAGCACATGGTGTAATAAAACAGCAAAGTGGTGATTCACCTTAGCGAATACTAGTAGTTGAAACTTCCATACTTGTTTCTCAAACCAAATACTGTAATGATGCATCAAAGTGGTCAAGCATTCACCTTGGCGTGAAGTTGAAAATTAAAGACCAGTTTCTCAAACCGCTTACCCTGATAAAACATTAAAGTGGTGATTCATGGAAATAGTGCACAGTTTCTCAAAGCCTATATCATCATTTTCTCAGTCCGACTAAAGCAATGAGAATTCTCATCCACCTTTAGCAATCATTTGGAGAAATATTGGGAGAAATAGGGAAACACCAGAAACATAGGGAAAAACGGGTGCAGGGAGCCCTGCATTTGGCTATCTGAACAATAAATTCACATGTACACAGCCATTTCCCACGAAACTACTTTTCCAATCAATCCAATCAATCAAACCATGAATTGATAAGCAATTATATCAAGAATTGCACAATTTACATAATGTTACGTAGATCAATAAATGGAATACTCTTGCATTTTATGTACACAGATATGAAATACATATATATACATATATTTGATTATAATATATATATTTTCTATTTACTTTTGATTTGACTTAACTATAAAAGAAACTCACACCTGATCGCACAACATATATAAACATGTTTAACGAGCTGACATTGGCACGTTAATCAGAAATAAAGCATGATACTACACCATATGTGGTGTCAAAGACTCTGCAGCCTATATGTTGTGTGCAATAAAGGTCAGGTGACCTAGCTCTGATCAGCCTGGCAACGCAGTGCATCTGCCATACTGAACAACAAGCTGGCCACACACCACAATTAACTTCCCATTTACTTACATATTAACGTGCTGTACTATCCCTGTCCCTCTGCACACTGTTTAATATGACTTCGGCCTTTGTCTCGGTCTTATCTCGCAAGTAATGTGGGCAAAAAGAAATAAAACACGCATAAATGTGTGGTTTGGTTTAATATTGCATGTACGTGTGTGATTCCATATGCGTCGTTGTCGTCATTCCAGTTCAAAGGCTTTTTACATATTGAGTGTGACTTCATCTGCAGGCATCGGAGTAGTGCCATCTGACCATTTCCATCCTACTGCACAATGTCAAGAGAGGTGTTCAAAAAAGCCATTCTGCGCAAGTCTTATTAAAGTCTTCTGTGAGTTCAAATGTATGCACTGGTACTGTTTATTTCGCTCTTTACTGGACAGACATGAGCATCTTAAAATGGCACATGAGCAGGGCATTTTCATTACAAAACTGAACTTCATAACAGCATGTGCATTGCCATGCGCCCCAGGTGTCAGCCAACATGGCGGTGCCTCGTTTTGAGGGGGGCCACGACGCATACTGCAGGCAACCTATAAGCTGGCAGGTTTTCAACACATAAATGTAAATTTTCGAAAACACCCATTTATAAAACAAGTGGTATGGCCATCTTTACCATGTTATATGAGTAGTAGGAAGTACAAACTTGACTTGGGTCATACCACTTCCAACAAAGGTGTGCTTTTAAAAAATGTCAGGCACATGTTTGCAATCTTGTTTACAAGCATGTTAGAGAAACAGTACAATAACGAAGTTTTTCCTTTAGATATACAGTGCATGTAGCTACAAGCAGGTCGTATGAAATAGAAATAAAACCAAAAAAAAAAAAAATTCATGTCTGTTGGTTGAAAAGACAAAATTCCTTGGCATATAAAACAAATAATTTACAGAGGAGTAAAATATAAGCTAACAGCAAGTCTTAATTTAGACATGATATAAATCACACCATTATAATCCGTATATGTCCTGGCCGATCCTAAGTAGTAAACCTCTTACATATTACAGGTCAAACAATATAAAAAATTGTGAAAATGATAAAAATTTTTCGCTGTTTTTAAAAATTAAACAAAAAGGTGGGTTTTCCATGGTTTTTAATAATTAAATAACACAATCTTTGGCATTTAGTGTTGAATTATAAATATCAACTCAAGCTGTTACATATACAGGTGAATAACGGGTTGTGTTTTTGTTTGACAGAACAGAAGAATATAACTGATGTGCAGACAGTAGAGCTTGTGTATGTACCATGAAACTGTACAATTTTAATCATGATTAACAATACCAGTGGCACAAAACTTTATGCATATTGTTTCTTTAATATTAACTGTTCACTGTACTCTTTCTTTACAAATGTTTTTGAAGCACAAATACAAAATCTCAGCTACATGTAGCTGAACCTACGTACTGAAAGATTGAATTTTTTACCCTGTATTTAGATTTAAAAAAAAAAAGAACTACAAATTTCACTGTCTAACTCTAACAAATCCTTAAAAAATTTTTCAATGTAAATTGATTTTTAAAAAACCTTCACCTGGCTGTGTATTCAAGTACTATCATACAATCAAAACATACCTTGTCTCCCCTAATTCTCCTCAAAATCTTGAAATATCTCCCCCTGAGTCTGCACTATTATCCAGCAAGTAGCAAAGACTTAGTAAATGTGGGGCTCCAGCCAATTTGGTCTAAATGTGATAAACAATTGCCAGATAACAGGTAGACAGTTTTAAAGGGAAAGGAAGACAAACTTATGTGGCCAGAAAACTTCTGAATTGCTGCATGTAGTCCAAAATCTTAACTAAAAATCTTTGACATTTTTTGATTGTCAACACGACAACTTTCAAACAACAAACAACTGTGAAATAAACTTTTAAAAAATTCCAAACATCTCTCATATACACGTACAGATTTTAAATCAACCAGTCGACCCAGGCATAGACACAAATACATGTATGTACTACTTCATGAAGGAAGGTAAAGACATTGTGTATCAATATAAAAACTGTATGAAGGCATGTGACAAATACTGGTATGGAAGACATGCCATTTTGATTTATTTGATTTATTTATTTGATTGGTGTTTTACGCTGTATTCTAGAATATTTCCCTTATACCGATGGCGGCCAGATTTATGGTGAAAGGAAACCGGGCAGATCCCAGGGGAAACCCACGGCCATCCGCAGGTTGCTGGCAGACACTTCGACCTACAACCAGACAGGAAGCCAACATGAGCAGGACTTGAACTCACAGTGACCGCACTGGTGGGAGGCTTCTTGGTCATTACGCTGTGCTAGCGCACTAACCAACTGAACCATGGAGGCCTGTGTCATTTTGTGAGGAAATTCTGTTTGGGGTGGGAGGTGGGAATCCCTTGATTGGCTAAGTCAAAATGTGCTATTTTGTCTAACAGTTATATATAAACATGCATCTACAACAAGGATAAACTGCATCGCAGTATACAGCACCTGTGACCAAATTTGTAACACAATTTACCGGCAAAACTTATAGCAACACTGTACTATAAAAAAGATAAACAAATTTCTCTTCATAAATCTAATCTAAAGTAACTCCTGTTAGTTTCCTTTCTTGCATTGCAGTAGGTGTTATTCTAGGCAAGCCATTGTTCAAAGCCAGTCTGACCCTTATGTACAGGTAGCTGTCAGGAGTTTTGGCACTAATGCAAATGACCTAAAGTATCCAAAAAATGTATTTTTAGAGGCAAATAAGTGCCATAAAATATTACTTTTGGAGCTGAAACTAATATTTTTTCCTGACAGTTATCACCTTATCTTCAAAACAAGCTTCAAAACACCATTCTACAACCAACAGAACTCTCACCATCAAGTAAAATAAGTACCTTTTCTCTTGGATGAAATTTTATGTTATTTAAGGTAGTTCTGATGTCTAAGAGTCAAATTGCCACTTGTTTGCTGAAGCACTGAACAGAGATGGAGGTACAGGCTGCACAATAAAACATGATTTCTAAGAAAACATCTCATTAATAAAACATGATTTTGGAGCCAAAATTATCACTGAGACAATATGTGCCATGCAGGGTATCATTTTTACAATGCGCCGTTGTGTTATCGAACGGTTGTGGAATAGTGCTGAGTTCTTTCAGGAAAGCGCAGTTCAACACAGCCTTCGAGGCTATTCTGTTCGAAAGTTGAATAAGGGTCTGTTAAAAAGTGGATGCTTCACAACCTATTCTGTATAACAGTTTATCAGGGTTTCATTTGGCAGCCTGCTGAAGGATGAGTGTTTTTATAATGCATGTGGAACCACAAAGCATGTTGATAAACAGAATCTTCTCTTCACGCACTTTTCTGTTGAAAGGTCAAGTAAATGTTAATTTCCGAGCCTAAATCGGGGGGAATTTTTTAACGTTTTAGAACGGTTTCGGGATGAGAAGTGCACCATGTTTATGAAGCATTGCACAACAGTTACTAATGGCACTCATTTGAATTAATGAATGACTATGGTGTATTATCGCCACATCGGCAATATTTCAGCCATATTGAATACCGTCAAAGTCGTCAACTTAAAGACAGTCTCTTAAAATCAGACTACAGTTTTTGTATTATTTTTTTTTTACTCACAACTCCACTTACAATCTCTTACAAGACTTACAGTCCGAGCCCACAGAAGTTATATGTACACAGACATAAAAGAGTACATCGTGTGGAAATCTCCTGCTGGTGAAGCTACTTCTGAACTGTATATAAATCCTGTTTCAATTCTCGAACACATGAATCGATGAAATTGTTTTTACATTAATATTAACAAGGATAATATCAGCAACAAGACTTCCTCTGTGTTCTTTCTGACGGCGGTTTCCCATCTAAAGCTATTCTTTCGTTTTCTTTATCTTGACCAAGATTCATCGCCTTATCATTTTGTAAAATCTGGAAGAAACAAGAAATAACCCAATCAAAGGTTAAGATGATTTTGCTAAAATCATAGTTAACATGTTTCCGATAACGTTCAATCAAAAAACAATGTAGTCAGACAAATATTTAAAAACCTTATGGGGAGCTCTGTGGCCAAGGGGGTTAGTGTGCCAACGCTGCCTTATGACTGTGTGCCTTTCACTAATGTGCTTGCTGGAAGTTCAAGTCCAGCTCATGCTGACTTCCTCTAAGGCCGTGTGTGGGAATGTCCGCCAACCTGCGGATGATGGTGGGTTTCCTCGGGGCTCTGCCGGGTTTCCTCCCACCATACTGCTGGCCGCCGTAATATTCTTGAGTACAGGGTAAAACATCCATTAAATACATAAAATAAATAAAACCTTGTGCACTTATAAAGTTAATGTATTTATTTGATTGTTGTGTAAAGGCAGTCCTCAATAATTTTTCACTAATACCAAGGCAGTCAGTTTTAAGGTAGGCAGAAACTTGAGTGACAGATAGGGATAAACCAATAACATCTGGCAAGTTAATGGTGAACTTTCCCATCTATCACTTGCCTGTAATTCTGGCAGAATGCAATCAGTCAACAACAAACACAACACTGCACAGATGGCCCCTTGACCACATCCTATCAATTACTGGTACCAAGACTGGTGTAAAGACAGCAGGGGAACTTCCTGTTTGAACCTGTATTATCCCCTGTATTCTTAAGTTCAATGAAACACTATGGTAATCATCCAAGAGCCTGTTGGCAAGGAGAATGCTTGCATCCAAATACGGAAATCAATACAAATGATTGACATGTGTCATGCATATGCCAGTCATCTGCCGTGTGCAAACTGAACGGCATTTGAAGAGGGTCAGGCCACACCTACTGTTTAGCTGTGCCTGGCAGTGGGTGTGGCATGACTCACTTAGCACACTTTTTAAATAAAAATATGACAAAACAAGTCATCTGAAAAAAATAGGATTCAAAGACCATGGATACTACAGGTATTAAATCCTTTGGATTGGTTAGAAGCCAACATGATGACAAAACAAAGGCAACATGTACTTGTACAAGAAGCATGTATGTAGGCCTATATTGTTGTAACTGGATGTTATATGGTGTACATATGTATGTATGAAGTGGGTAAGGCATTAGTGGCCCCTATTGTCAAACTTTGGTCCTCAATGTGGTAAAGATCTGTGTAAAAACAAGCTCTGGAGGTTATTCAGGTCACTGATAGCCAGATGCATGACCGTCACGACTTCAGTAAACACACAGAGTAGGTCAAGGTCAAACAGAGGTCAACTTACTCTGCTTCAGTTTGACACAGAATCATCATGAAATTTTTGTTTTTTCAGGCACAAAAATAAATGACTGGCTGTATTTCTAAAAGTGGAACATTTGAGAATGAGAGTCTAAGTAAACAAAAACACATGATACATTTCCTGTTTTGGAAAGTTTCATTTAGTATCGATACCGAGGCTTACTGGTTAAGAAAACCTGAGTGTCTTACACATCATGAATTTAGGCTTAGAGGGTAGAGGATCTTATCATGGTATTTGGTTATGGATCTTACCATGGTATTTGGTAGAGGATAATACCATGGTATTTGGTAGAGAATCTTATCATGGTATTTGGTAGAGGATCTTACCATCATATTTGGTAGAGGATCTTATCATGGTATTTGGTAGAGGATCTTACCATCATATTTGGTAGAGGATCTTACCATGGTATTTGGTAGAGGATCTTACCATCATATTTGGTGTAGGACCTTATTTGGTAGAGGATCTTACCATCGTATTTGGTAGAGAATCTTATCATGGTATTTGGAAGAGGATCTTACCATCATATTTGGTAGAGGATCTTACCATGGTATTTGGTAGAGGATCTTACCCTCATATTTGGTGTAGGACCTTATTTGGTAGAGGATCTTACCATCGTATTTGGTAGAGAATCTTATCATGGTATTTGGTAGAGGATCTTACCATCATATTTGGTAGAGGATCTTACCATGGTATTTGGTAGAGGATCTTACCATCATATTTGGTGTAGGACCTTATTTGGTAGAGGATCTTTCCATGGTATTTGGTAGAGAATCTTATCATGGTATTTGGAAGAGGATCTTACCATCATATTTGGTAGAGGATCTTACCATCATATTTGGTGTAGGACCTTATTTGGTAGAGGATCTTACCATCGTATTTGGTAGAGAATCTTATCATGGTATTTGGTAGAGGATCTTACCATCATATTTGGTAGAGGATCTTACCATGGTATTTGGTGGAGGATCTTACCCTCGTATTTGATGTAGGACCTTATTTGGTAGAGGATCTTACCATGGTATTTGGTAGAGGATCTTACCATGGTATTTGGTAGAGGATCTTACCATGGTATTTGGTAGAGGATCTTACCCTCGTATTTGATGTAGGACCTTATTTGGTAGAGGATCTTACCATGGTATTTGGTAGAGAATCTTACCATGGTATTTGGTAGAGAATCATATCATGGTATTTGGTAGAGGATCTTACCCTCCTATTTGATGTAGGACCTTATTTGGTAGAGGATCTTACCATGGTATTTGGTAGAGAATCTTATCACGGTATTTGGTAGAGGATCTTACCATCATATTTGGTAGAGGATCTTACTGGTTTGGCTATTTTTCAGATACCAGGTTTACCTTCAGTCATTTCTTCTTGTCACTCTGATTATACCCATCCCCCAAATATGTCATTTGTGGAAAATTCTTTAGCTCTTTGTTACCCACCAATGAAATAAATAAATAAACGTGTTGTTCGACTTACCTTTGTGACTAAAAACCTGGCGGCCTCATCGATGTTGATGTTTTCTTTGGCAGACGTTTCAAACCAGCCTATAAAGCCCTTTTCTTTACAGAACTCATCCATCTGTGTCGTGTTGTTGACCAGCCCTTCTTTGGCTTGATCACACTGGAAAGAAAACAACAACGACAAAAAATTTAATTCAGGAATCATAATATTATCAGCTTGCTGACTAAACTTTGCAAAACTCATGTAGAGATCAAGTTGATTTCCAAATGTGAAATTACATTCCACAACACAAACCTTATCACAAAATTTAGCACAATAAAGATAAGCTGAGGATGTGAATTAGGTTCTTTTTGAATGAGCATTCAAAATTCAATTCAGTACTGTGATGCAGGACTTGGTATTTGTATTTGTATTTCGTGCTATCACACTCCCACAGCCAGCATACTCCTGAAACAGAATCTAATAACACACTAATAAAACACGCCTGAAAAAATGAAGCGTGGAGTGTGTGAATCTAGGTGTGCAAATCACACTCCTGGTCTGCCGCAGGTGTGACAATCACACTCCTGGTCTTCTGTCACAGGTGTGATAATCACACTCCTGGTCTTCTGCCACAGGTATGATAATCACACCAGACATGACACCCCACCCAGTCACATTACAGTGACACCTGGCCAACCAGCCCCATTTTCTTGCTCTAATATCTTAGTGTTGAGCGCCAAGTGAGGTGGCAACAAATACCATTTGGTATGAGGCAACCCGAGACTGATCTCAGATCTTGTGACCATGAGGCAGGTGTTCTAACTACCAGGCCAATGAGACAGCCGAAGCCTCAACCACAGCAATCAGGGACAAACTGTCTTTCGTCAAAACAGCGCTATGACTAAAGTTTAGCTAGCAAAGGTCACGCCTGCTTAAAAGAAGTAACCATATATAAGCAATGTACACATCATACAAAACTCCATTTTGTGCCCATTTCAAATATGGACGTCATTATTGTCCGGCATTTTCTGGGGGTGACTTTTGCACTATGACTAAAGTTTAGCTAGCAAAGGTCACCCCTGCTTAATAGAACAAACCACATTTAAACAAAGATCATATACATGGCCATCTTGTACCGACTTCAAATAAGGACATTACTGTCTGGCATTTTTTTTTTCCCAACGATTACAAAATCAAAATAATAATTGAGTCGCTGCAGTGGATTTTTTTTAACATACTGAAGCGGATGACATGATAGATTCTTTTTTTTATCATATTTCCCCATTAAATACAGATACGGGTGTTGTACTATATATATATTCACTTTGGTCGCAGACCAAAGCAGAGGATGTTTTTACCTTCAGATGGAAGGTACAATGAATCTGAAAAAGGCCAGTGTAGCACCTCAGTCTTCATTTAAGAAATAATGATTCTTTATCCGTCATTCATTTTAACAAGGTAAATATGGTCCAAAAAGTCCACTAAAGAACCTCTTTCTTTATTTCCGTCCTAATCAATGTAAAATGAAAATGCCAAAATAACGAACCCCATGCATATCTGGAATCAGCACGAAAGGTACGATTGACAGATTATGTACGGAATTCCTCCTTAACCAGATTACCTTATTGGCCAGAAGCACGCAGGGAACAGTCGAGCCGTCGGGGAGCTGAACCTTACTGTCAAGGTCGTTCTTCCATTTTGTGACAGCTTCGAAGGTCGATGCTCTTGTGACGTCGAACACAACGCAGGCTCCCACCGCCTCTTTGTAGTAGACACGTGTCATGTTGCCAAACCTTTCCTGCCCTGTAGAAAAAAAAAACACTTCCGATAAGACAGCAGCTCCACTGGTTAGGACAAACTAATGGGGGAGTATGTACCATTTGGTTTTACGTTATACTTAATAATTTTTCAGTCATATTTTGACAAGGCGTCCTTAGAATATAGATATGCTGTGTCTCCTTGTGATAGGGCGAGTCCATGTCACCAAAGTGCTGCTGCCACTACAGCATCTAAAGACACCAGAAATGACACCCCACCCAGTCACACTATACTGACAGGACCCCACCAGTCACACTATACTGACAGGACCCCACCTAGTCACACTATACTGACACGACCCTATCCAGTCACACTATACTGACAGGACCCCACCCAGTCACACTATACTGACAGGAGCCCACCAGTCACATTATGCTGACAGGAGGCCACCCAGTCACACTATACTGACATGACCCCACCCAGTCACACTATACTGACTGAACCCCACCCTGTGACACTACTGTGACAGGACCCCACCCAGTCACACTATACTGACAGGACCCCACCCAGTCACACTATACTGACAGGTCACCCGGTTCTATTTCATTTCTCTCAGTGCTGTGTGTCAAGTGAAACAGTAACAAGTACGAGTTTTTGGTATGATCTGACTCGGGATTGATCCCGGATCTCCCAACCTCGAATTAGACATCAACTTTGTCATGGACACGTTTTTAGGTCTGGAAGACACTTTCATGATAAATTAACAGGCGTGGTATAAACCCCTATCAAGCTATGATAAGATATCTCTGTTCTTAAAAAGTAAACATCTTCTAATTATAATAGTACTGGTGTTGGAAATCTCTCACAGATAAATAAATGTAAAAATCTGACCAGATTACCACTGCCCTGGTTTTATGTCAGTTGGCCTTTATCACACACGTGTAGGAAATGTCAGTTTTAGCACCTGGCAGTTTTCTCATCTAGTTCTCTTAGTTATCTACGAATAGGTACATTCTACACACACCCACAAACAGAGACTGTGTAGTGATGTACCCAGTACAACCAGAGAGAGGATTCAAGTTTCCTGACAAATTAAATAACCAGTACCTGGTAAAACCAGCTATACCCTAGATAAACTTCTGTACAGTGTTAATTAATGGCTTTTCCGACTTAATTAATTTACTGAAAGAGGCAGATCTCGGGGAATTTTATCACACATCAACAGTGTACACTTGAAAGATCAGAAGCCGTATAATTACAAATGTGTATATTGTAATTTATAGCTCATATTGAAGGGCTTATCAAGATAAAGCAGCACACAGACAAAACTTTTTATTTTGTCTTGACATTTATTTATCTAGGTGTCTCTGGTATGTCCGGGGTGAAGGTGTTAGTGTGCTAGTGCAGCACAAAGATTGAGAAGCCTCCCTCCAATGTGATCGCTGTGAATTCAAGTCCAGCTCACGCTGACTTCCTCTTCAGCTGTATGTGAGAAGGTCTGCCAGCAAACTGAAGGAAACTACTGGGTAAAGGAAATTGTAGAGTGGAGGAAACTGGATTTGAAACAGTAGCAGAACGGAAACAAGAGGGCAGGGGAAAGAGGAGGGTAAAGGAAACGGGAGGGTGGAGGAAATGGAAGGGCCAGGGAAATGACAGGGTAGAGGAAACCGGACGGTAGAGAAAACAGGAGGGGAGGGGAAACAGGAGGGTGGAGGAAATGGAAGGGCCAGGGAAATGACAGGGTAGAGGAAACCGGACGGTAGAGGAAACAGGAGGGGAGGGGAAACAGGAGGGTGGAGGGAATGGAAGGGCCAGGGAAATGACAGGGTAGAGGAAACCGGACGGTAGAGGAAACAGGAGGGGAGGGGAAACTGGAGGGTGGAGGAAATGGAAGGGCCAGGGAAATGACAGGGTAGAGGAAAGCGGACGATAGAGGAAACAGGAGGGGAGGGGAAACAGGAGGGTGGAGGAAATGGAAGGGCCAGGGAAATGACAGGGGTAGAGGAAACAGGAGGGGAGGGGAAACTGGAGGGTGGAGGAAATGGAAGGGCCAGGGAAATGACAGGGTAGAGGAAACCGGACGGTAGAGGAAACAGGAGGGGAGGGGAAACAGGAGGGTGGAGGAAATGGAAGGGCCAGGGAAATGACAGGGTAGAGGAAACCGGACGGTAGAGGAAACAGGAGGGGAGGGGAAACAGGAGGGTGGAGGAAATGGAAGGGCCAGGGAAATGACAGGGTAGAGGAAACCGGACGGTAGAGGAAACAGGAGGGGAGGGGAAACTGGAGGGTGGAGGAAATGGAAGGGCCAGGGAAATGACAGGGTAGAGGAAAGCGGACGATAGAGGAAACAGGAGGGGAGGGGAAACAGGAGGGTGGAGGAAATGGAAGGGCCAGGGAAATGACAGGGTAGAGGAAACAGGAGGGGAGGGGAAACAGGAGGGTGGAGGAAATGGAAGGGCCAGGGAAATGACAGGGTAGAGGAAACCGGACGGTAGAGGAAACAGGAGGGGAGGGGAAACAGGAGGGTGGAGGAAAATGGAAGGTAAAGGAAATTGAAGGAACCAGGAGGTTTTGGTGACCTAACTTACATGTACCTGCTATATCCCATAGTTGAAGACGTATTAGGGTGTCAGCATCCCAGTTAATTACCTTCAGGGCAAAGTCCACTCCAATCTGTACATCGCAGTTAAGGGTTCATGTCAAATTATATACTTATATTCAAATATTTATTTATTTCATTTGAGACAAACAGATCATTTCATCTAACTGACTAACTGATTTTTTACTCTATATATTTATTTATTTATTTGATTGGTGTTTTAAGCCATACTTAAGAATACTTCACTTACACACCGATGACCAGCACTTTGGTGGGAGGAAATTGGGCAGACACCCGCAGGAAACCAACAACCATCTGCTGGTTGCTGGCAGATCAGCTAGTGTCTACATTTGTATTCAAAATTACAATTATTCTTAAGATTATTAAGAAATTCCACTTAATACAAGTGTATGATGATAGCTAGTTTCATGGGTTGAGGAAACCAGATTGCCTGGGTTAAAACAGACATCCTTTAGCAAGCAACTTATGAACTTTAACACAAGGGACTCGCATATTATCACCTGCAGCAGTTAGGATCGAAGCTTATATTGGTTGAAATCCAGTGTAGCAATTTTATGTAAGACAACAAATGGATGTACCTAATTGTTTTGTTGGCTTATTGCTTAAACAGGGCTCCCAGAATCCTTGTCCATGGATAGGATTGAACCAACTAACGACGTTTAATCAGAGTCAAAGACTTCTAGTCCAATTCTGGAATTGGACTTGTTAACAACTTCTGTGTTAAAGAACCTAGGCATCTAAACAGACATTCGCATGCCAGCCATCCACCAAACAGGTTCATTCTCCAATGCTGGACTTCAGAGCTCAACCAGCTAATAATTAACTTGGGTGCATCTCAACAGTTGGTGTTGTAATGATCAGAGTATTTCAAATATTATAAACTTATATGGCTATATCATCCTTGCTCTAGACTGCGGAAGAAGAATCCATCCTTTATTTCACTTACGTTGCCGTGTCAGTATTTTCAGGAGATCCTAACATTTGCCAAGAAAGAAACACATAGAGATTTTGTCTAAAAGTACAGAAATTCAAATTATATCACTATATGTATACCGGAGCATGTATAAATATGCCACAATCCTAAAATGTACATGAATGTTCTGTTCGACTTTGCCTTCATTAGATTGATCAGTGTTGTAGTTTGTTTAGAATTCTCACACTCACTAATTCCATATCCAGGTCAAGTGCAATATTTTGGTTCCACCAGCTTTGTTGATTCGTTGACAAACGTATATATCTGGCACAAGCTACATGTACATACAGATACACATGTAGGGACGTACGTCTTCTAACACAGGAGCGGAAAACATGGCAGCAAATGTTGACCATTACCGACAACATATATCCAACCAAAAAAAAAAAAAAAACAGAAAGGAGGGGGAAAAAAACATAACAAGATTCTATTCACTTTTTCTTTATCCACCGAGAATGCCTCAGTTCAGAAACATGGTTGTACTAGAGTACAAAGCTATTGTGTTGTGATTTCGGTGAGACTTTTTTCACTTTGCCTCATTGTCTGCCAAGGAGGTATGGCGTTAAATCTGGTGTCACTTATCCACCACTCGAGGACAGACGCTCCGCATGTTCCCTCGTTCGCCACCTGGGGGCGTGTCTTCAGCAAGCTCCGTATGGTCGACATATTGGTCAGCAAAGTGCCCCAGTACTGCATGTCTATCAATCAAATGTCCTCCATTTACAGTATTGTGCACTGTTACTATTGTCTATTGCAATAAATAAATAACTTTAAATAACTTACATGTGTGACAAGTTTGAGATATCCAAGTTCCAGTGACATATTCAGCCCAAGTTGATTCTCATTGATTTATACCACTTACAGCCACCCACATACGTGTTGTCAGAGTTTTTTTCAGGCATGATTTATTTCTTGTCAGATGTAACTGTTTTTGCAAAGTTTGATTAATTTTCTCAGAAAAATTTAAGTGTTGGCATTAAAAGTATCATCTTAGTATTAAATGCCTTCATGTGCTTTTGAAAGTGTCCTTTCACTGTTTACAGCTCAAACATTAAGAGAAATACAGTCATCAGGATGCCAGCTCTGTGTCAGATCATCTTTATAATCTTATTTCCCCCAGGCTCTGCTCGGCTTCCCCCCCCCCCCCCCAACGTAATGTGGCTATGGTCGTATAAGTGAAATATTCTTGAGTAGAGCTTAATCACCAATCAAATAAATAAATATACATTATTTTATGAACTGCAGTCCTTCAAACTTTCCGTATATTATACTGTGACATATGGTTTGAGTGTTGTTTTGCAAGAAGTAGTACATATACTGTAAATAACTTAAAATTCCCCCCCCTCCCCAACATGTATATTTTTAGAGGCAACTAAAATGTCATTAAATATTTCACTTGCTGCTAAAACGTAAATTTTTTTCTACTCAGGTATCACTGTACTGTCCCAGAAAACCTCAAAACAACTCAAATCTCCGAACTGAGAAAAAACTGGCAAACCTTGTCATGGACAAAATTTTGAATCTTAACAGTAATCTCAACTCTGAAATTTTCAGCTTGATATCAAAAAGAAAACATTTCTAGAATTTTGATATCCTCTCGATAATCTGTGCCGCGTGCGTATTTCGCGTGCAGTTTGCCTTCACTGTTTGATCTTTATTGTCTACAAAGAACTGTCTGCATTGGACCCATTTAAAACTTTGGTATCACTGAAAGACGTGAAGCTACCTGTTCCATCTAGTTATTTAATTTCTGCTATTCTAATAATTTCTACTAGTTAAATAATTTCAACATTTTCACCAGGCCTGCTAGGACGCACAGAGTTAAACGGCATGCTTTCACAGTTAAACGGCATGCTTTCACAGTTGCATTTTATTACATAAAATATTTATACATTCACTCATTTGGTTACACCATTATGAAGGATATTTCACTTATATGTCAGTGGCCTGAATCATGATTAGGGGAAACTAAACTGCTGAGCCTGTGGAAAACAGACAACCATCAGCAGGTTAATGGCTGACCTTATAACACACAGTAGGAGAGGAAGCTGGCATGAGCTGGGACACCCCTACTACATAAAACACATGTAGTATTTCACATAAAATTAATTATTGTCTGGTGTGTCAGTTTTAAAGTGAAAAAGTATTGACACATATGGAAAGATATATAGCCACATATTTGGCCATCATTAAAAATACCTTCATTGGGGCTGACCCTTCCAACATTCCAAGTTTTTACTGGGGTTTTGATGGAATCTCTTAATTTCTTTATGATCCCTATCTCTTCCATTAGCCAGAATACAAGGAAAACTTCCCTACTGCATGTCTTCAAACAGGTGCCTTGCATTTTTGAAAACATCGCTTTAGTGAAAGTGGTACTACCCAACAGAACTTTGTCTAGTAATAGCTAACATGGACAATATGGTCATACCACTTTGTTCAAAGGGGTGTTTTCAAAAATGTCATGCACCTACTGTACTTGTAGGCTTGCAACTTGGTAGGCAGATCCTATTTCTTGTGATAGGCTAAGATTGGGTTACTGCTAATGAAGAACTTTTTAATGATGGCCTTGCGCAATGCCTCAAGGATTAGAAAAGGATACGGTAGCCCTGTAGTGTTGAGAGAAGAACTGATGGACGTATCGTTTGATGATGCTCGTCTTCCCAGTGCCTAGTTCCCCGATGACTAAAATCTTGTATAAGTGTTCCTTCTTCTCACCACTCCCTGCCTGGAAAAAAAAGAAGAGAATAAAAAGACCAAACATTGCTGGCTATTGTAAATGACCTAAAATATCGTCCAAAAAAAGTACATTTTCAGAGGTAAATGAATGTCATAACATATTATATATTGTTGCTGAAACTTACATTTTTCTAGTAGGATATCATCCTGCCTTTTAAACAAACCTTATACAACACCTTCCTACAATCAAAAGAGCTCGCAGAATCAAGAAAAATAGCAACTTGGTTATGGGTGAAACTTTAGGTCATTTAAGGTATATGCTGTGTCCTGATCGAAACAAGCAGAAAAAAATCAACAAAACATCGCTGGTCATAAGCTCTGCTGACACAGACATATGACTGTGTGTGCACTTACTCATCCTATAGTTCTTCCCCGCAGTGAGAGTATGCTGGACTGTTTCCACACACCCGTGTGATTGTTTTAAACGCATGCATTATTATTCAGAGCAAACAGAACGTCCCATTTTTTTTAACAATAAAGCTCTCAACTGACTGGTTAAAGAAAAGACAGAGAAGACACAAGGAGGCTCCGTGGTTCAGTCGGTTAGCATGCTAGCGCAGCGTCATGACTCAGAAGCCTCCCACCAAAGCGGTTGCTGTGAGTTCAAGTCCAGCTCATGCTGGCTTCCCCTCTGGTCGTACGTGGGAAGGTGTGCCAGCAACCTGCGAATGGTTGTGGGTCTCCCCCGGGCTCTGCCCGGTTTCCTCCCACCATAAAGCCAGCTGCTGTCATATAAGTGAAATATTCTTGAGTAAGGTGTAAAACACCAATGAAATAAATAAATAAAATAACACATAAAAAGACACCAGCACAGAAAAAATATTTAAATTTAATCGCATTCTTTGTTATAGTTTTGGGGGGAAACACCTGGAAACTAAAATGTTCTTAGTTCAAGCATTGAATACCTGTGACATAGGTCTGTTGGGACTCAATAGATATCAATGATGATTATGTATTGATTGATTTGATTGGCGTTTCACGCCGTACTCAAGAATACTGCACATGTGCACCGGCTGCCAGCATTATGGTTGGAGGAAACCCAGGGCCATCTACATGTTGTCCGCGAACCTTCTCATATACGGGTTGAGAGGAAGCCAGTATGAGCTGGTTACAGGCGAAAGGCGCCTGAGACATTACGCTGCACTGGCTCGCTTACCCGCTCGGCCACCGAGGGCCTTGAAGATCATGTAACATACAGTAAGGCTTCCTTTTTGTAAAATACACACAAGTTAATTTCAAGGTTGATCGATTCGGGATATGCATTCATATGCCTCAAACGCCATAAACAAAACACACTGCATAATGAGGCCATGGCTTACATCCGAAAAGATCCGCATAAGGTCTGTCATTAAAGGAAAAGATCTAGAAAGTATTGGGCGACTTCTGGTAGAAGAGTACGATTTGAAGATTTAAAAACATATAATTGGCTTAACTGTGGAAAAATACCTCTTGCGCAGTAATTACATGTATGCTGAATTAAATCACGGCATTTATGTAACATTCATTCCGACAGATTTATGACTTAAACAGAACATTTCATTTCATGTGAGCAGTTTATCAGTGCTAATCCCTGTCCAGGTGTCTTAGTCTATTACATAGCAGATATTCACTTCTAATTTATAGTTTAATTCCGGCAATGATTATGTCCTAATTAGATATGTAAGAGAGCATCTGCACAAGTAATACGTAATTATCAAAATGGTGACAAAAGACATTTACAGACACACAAGCTGTAAATCCTGACTTCCAACATTTTCACATAGGGAATCTGCACACTCCACGTAACCTCGCTCTAAATGTTACTGCGACCTTGCATATGACGACAGCCGATAGTCAGTATCACCCATCACACATTTCCTTTTCAAGCTACGTATCACATCGTACAATTTGTCAGTCGTATTGCAAGGAAGGAGTCCTTAAAATGCATGCATGTATACACTGCGTGTGTCTTCTTGTGGCAGAGTGAGTCCATGCTTCCATGATGATGGAACATGATGTCAAAGGCACAGCAGACACCACACGTCACCCATTCACATTATACTAACACTGGGCTGTCCAGTCCCGTTTCCTTGCCCTAACCTCTTAGCGCTAAGAGGCAGTCACAAGTGCCATTTTTAAAGTCTTTAGTATGACCCGACCCAGGATTGATCTGAGATCTCTCGACAGTGAGGCTGACACTCTAACCCACCAGGCCACAAAGCAGTTCCAAAAGGGCATCATCACAATCTATTTTGCACTGTAGCAATTAAATCAGGTATAAGCCATCAGTTAATATCAAAGTTTCATTGTATTTGATTCAGTATTGTTTCCAATTTGAAGATATATGCTGGTAAAAATTCAAACTGGGACTCTTGAGTCCTACAGAACATTCACGGCACATGACAAACTTGCATGCAGTTTAGAGGCCAATAACTGTCAAACAATATTACTTTTGGCACTGAGTCTTACATTTTCACATTCAGCTGGACATTATTCAACCTTCCAAACCAGCACATAGGCATCAAAATGACTTTCTATTAAATATCTGTATAACTCTCAAAATCAGACAAAAATTGAGGCTTTCATTGTAAAGGGCAAAATTTTACGTCATTTACAGTAATGTTCACACACATGTAGTTGACTGTGTTTATTTATTTATTTATCTGATTGGTGCATCATGGGAGGAAACCAGACAGAGCCCGAGAGAAACCCACGACCATGCACAGGTTCAGCTCTTCTCCGGATGTTCAATTCAAATCTACATATACACACATTATATAACTCTTTTGTTATGGAATATTTAACTGTCTGTCAACTGGAATTCTTCGGTGTTAAGGGATCTTCAGAGAACAAGTTTACTCATCAGCACCAACTGTATACACAGTAGGTAAGGGGTCTTTAAAGTACAAGTTTAACAATCATTATCAATTTTAAGTAGCAACAACCACTTACCACTAATTGGCAATGAACAATTTGTAGAATTTATATTGGGTTTTGAAGGATTCTGTTCCTAGAGTTTTGTGGTATGTATCGTTAGCTCATCTTCATATGTCAGTACCATGTCAGAGTGACCCTTCCCATTGTGTTGTTTCTTTAATAAACATTTTGATAGAGGGAACTGTATTCAGAGTAGGTTTGCTCTGGAGATTGTGATTCTTGGTCCTAATCGGACTTTACCTTAAAACTCCTTTGAGACACCCGTAAATATAACCTGATGAAGAGCACATCAAATGATGGCTGGTTATGAAATATATAATCCGCTTACATTTATCAAGATTATCAAGGATATCAGTAATCTAGTGCTCTACGGATTACTAAAGTACCTGGAGTGAAGTAGTACTATAGACTAAAAGTTCAAATATTTTCTGAACAAGCCGCTAATCTAACGGGCTTGTTTACTACAACCATCTCTAAGTAGACTGTATCTCTCAAGATATGAAATCAGGAAAGATTGTTGGTAAACATATTCAGATATGAAATGTGTATAAAAGATGAACCTGGTTCGTAATAAAACAGACAATTTCATCTGTGTCTCCTATCCCTGTCCTGTTTGTGTTCCTCATTAGTGTGTGCCTGTATCATAAGTCTCAGAGCAACACTGAGCCGAGCCTGGAGAGTTAAACAGGGTATATGTAAAGACGTCCCTGATCCGTCTCTCGTGACAAGCCTACTTCAGTGCTAAAGAAAACGGATTCCAAAAAGTTTATAAATGGTAAACTAAACGAGGCAATTAGAGAGGCTTGCTGGCTAGCCATACTGGTGACTCTGCACCAAACTTGAGCCGCTGTGAGCGGTGAGTCATTATAGAGGAGGAGTTAATTTTGAAAATTATATGCAGAAAAAACTTAAGAGTTCAGAAAACTAATTAAATGATCATAACACACTGTACGTGTAAATATTAAACCACCTGTAAGTTACAATAATGCTTATACATACAGTACATATATAATGGTCTAAAAACCATCACGTGATGTTGGCTATTTTATCATAGCGAACGATCTTATGCTAATATTGTACGATTGCCTAGTGATCTTGCATCTGCACGCTGTCATCTGCTTCAGTTGCATCCGTGCTGATAACTCCGTCTGGGTACCATGCCACTGGTCTAAAACAATTTAAAATGCCAACCGAAGAAGATTTAGACACAATTCTGGATCAAAAGGAAAGTAAGAATAGTAAGTGGTTCACAGAATGTGCAGTGAGATGTTTCAATAAGTATTTAACGAAGGCTGGCGACAAGGGAGAGCGCACCTGTGCTATCGACAATCTTTCCCCTGACGAGCTGGATCAACTACCTATAAAAAATTTTCGCCGGAGCTCCCAGAACTGACGGAAGGAAGTACAAGAAGACATCCTTAACTTTCCTTAAATTTGGCATGGGTTGGTGCGTCCATAAGATGTAAAGGACCTTCATCACCATGGACCGGAGATTTAGCCACATTTCAGAAATGTACAAAGATATGCTTGTCGACTTGAAACAAGAGGATAACACCACCGTTCTCCACTATCCTGCAATAAGCCCAGATGACCTCAAGAAATTGTACACCAGTGATTCCTTGTCTCCTGATACACCCGGGGGCCTCCTACACGAGGTCTGGTTTGTTGTTTTGTTTTACACATTCAGGCTAGGGAGAGAAAATTTACATCTCATGGACAAGAACACATTTGATATTTCCACAGGTAAATTTGTTTATATCCCATTCCTCCTCTCTCCCCCCACCAACAAAAAAACTGTAGACATAATAGGTAATAAACGCCAAGAACACAGAAAAAATGTTGCAGTACTGAGTATTATTTAGGCAGCGATTTGTTGAACATCAGTCAGCATTAAAATCATGACCAAGTGGTATTTGAAATTGTCAGCAGAAAATACACTTGCTCTCATAGGTATGTCACTAGGATTTGTGTTGTTCGGTTTTTAATTTGTGTGTGTTTAGCTTGTATAAACATTTTATTAAGACATTTATGTACATGTGGTGCATTGTAAAACATTCTGAACTTCATGGCTCGATAACTGTTCTACTAATTCATCCAAACAACATACTTAATCCGAAGTGTATATTTCGCAATTTTTTTTATGATTGTACTTAAACGATATACTGTATTAGAGTAATTTCTACTGTTAACAGGTCATGATGGTCGAACACAGGTGTTCCAGAAAAAGAACAAGGTGGACAAAAACCAAGAGAATGATACTGCAGATTTAGACAGGCGGATGGAGGGAAAGGTGGGATATAAGTCTTTGTATCTGCTGACAGCAATTAATTTGCCCACGTAGTAGCCTGAGCTAGCTGTTGGTTTTAATTTAATCTGACACTGCGTGATATAGACATCTTGTCAGGCTGAAATTAAAATACGCAGGTGCATGGAGAGTGGCATATCATTCTCTGATGAAGAGCCTATCCACTGAGGAAAACCTCTCCAGAATATACACAAACCACAGCGTCTGTACTATGATGATCTTCACAATAGATCTGGCAAATTTTGAGGTCTGTCACATTATGGTTTTAAGTGGGCACAATTTGGAATCATCCATACATAATTACAGCCGGGGAGTCACAGAAGAGCAGAAATTGAAAATCTTCTCAGAACTGAGCAGAGCCATGGGGCCACAGTCATAAAGCCTATCAGCTGGATGAAATGGGCATGAGGAAAGCAATCAAAATTCAAATTTCTCTTCTGAGGGAGACGACCTCCTTTCAAATTCACACTTCAACTGGCTTGTATCAGGGGTACTGACTCCAGAACCAGTGGCTTCCACCAGTACTACTGAACCAACTGATAAAAGCATTATAAAGGCCTCTGAGAATAGTGGGCGAGACAATAACATTCCAAACAACTTTTTAAATCTTTCAGACATTGTACAAAGATAAGTCACTGTGTTGTAAATTTCAATATTAATAGCAAATGAGTTGCATTTTTAATGGCAATGCACAGCAGTAATCCTCTGAACATGACCACAAGATATATATATATATATATATATATATATATATTTATGACACAGATGTTTATACATAATGTTCATATTTCAGGAAAGTTTAACTTTACTGAAAGCAGACTGACATATCTCTTTAGTCATTAAAATGAATGATTTCCAGTTTTGAATGTAATTGTTCTCATACCCATATGGTGTTAAGTATTACAGCCAATGGTCCATTAAATTATTCTTTACAATTTCATGAATTCCTTTCACATGACTCCTTTTTTACAGTTATTCGTGATGAATGAAATTACAGAGATTCTGTCTTGTTTCAGATTGAAAAGATAGACCAGAGAAAAATACCAGCTTTTAACAAGTACATGTATAAGGTACAAGAATGGATCAGATGTGAGAAGTACATTGACAAGACATCGTGCACACAATGGCAAGTTAATTTCTTTTAAATTATGTTTTCACAGCAGATAATCTTAGTTTTTCACTAAACTGTTTTCCTTTGTCTGTACATCATAGAATGCAACGCATTGATCATTTTATCTGGCCTATACACCCTTTGAAAATGGGTGTGTTAGACGTGAGAAGAGTCCCAAATGGTGGACATTTATGAACGGAATCACCTCTCATAAACAAAAAAGAAAAATTTGCTTCATGTGGCTTGTAAAGAAGAAACATCTTTTTGACAGTAACCGTTCCCTGGCCAGCAGTGAATTTAACATATCCTCAGAGAAGATGCAACACTCTAACCTTCTCTAGTCACATTAAATGAACTGCTTTTCTATATAACAAAACAGATGAAGCATGTTACGGTGTGCGATATCACAATTTTTTTTGTTAGCACTTGATCGTTTGGTCACATTCAACTCGCGCTACGTTAACTGTACATAAATCTACACGTAAAAATTCGGAATGTTAACAGGACATATTTTTATTTAGACTGCACAAGTACTATCAGATTTATTTATTATTTCATTGATAATTAACGCAGTACTTAAGACTTTCTTGGGGTCTTATATGGTGCAGTTTGTGGTCAGATTCAGGTATATATCAGTTAATTCCATGGAGTGAAGCAGTGTCGGATTTCATATATACATGTATAATGTATTCAAAAAGGGATAGACCCTGCAAAAATGAATTGTAGTGAGTATGGAAAGACCATCAAAGCTGAAGCTGAAAATACCTTCAATGATGTATGAAAAAATTTTCACAAAATTTAATGCAGCGAGTTTTGATTGAATGGTGGGTTTTATGGTCCGTATCCATAGCGTGTGTCAAGAGTGACATCACAATAAATATGACTTTTTCTACATCTTTATCTGATGAATGTTCAGCTCTGAATAGTTCTTGACCTGTACCCCTGTAATGTGGGCCTGTGTACAGAAAAGCTAACATGATATTAAAGATCTGCTTCCAGGCCAGAGAAAACCTGGCCTGATCAATGATGAACTGACAATATGGTCCATAAAATCCACCATACCATCAAACCATTTGACACCATTTAATTTGGTGAAGAAAGAAAAAAATCTACAAACATCAATGAAAGTGCTGTATTTTCAGATTTTTCACTCACATTTCTTCATCTTCATTTCTGCTGGGAGTCTTTCCCTTTGGATTAGGATGAATCAGAGAGTTTCTAAACCACACAAATACCAGCAGTGACAAGAGTTCACAGGGATATTGGGCCATGTGGATCTCAGGGATTTACAGTGATCATTCTCAATGTAAAAAATAGGCCCTGTCAAGTAGAGCTCCTTAACTTGTGTGCCCTTTTTGAGTCCCACCATTTGAGGTAAAATGAAGGAATTGTAAACAGATCTACATGCAATACTATAGGCTAAGTTCATGAAAAATGGGATTAAATAAGGACTGGTCGGGAGAGATGTTATCATAAACAGGTACAATGCTGCCATTCCCCATTATAAAGTTGCCAAATCGCAAATGTTTTACATGACTGCATGACGATTTTTTCTACAGTTTGGCAAAAGAATGTGGCAAATATTTTATTCCAAACAAAAATTTGAAAGCATGTCAATTTCATGACAAATATAAAATTCATTTACATGTATATACCCCATAAAAAAATGACTGCCATAATATGTCAAAATATTTGGTATATAGGTTGGAACTATTCAGGTAACAAATTCATACTTGGCGAACATACAATGAAACTTTTGGCTACATACATTTTTTTTGGTATAAATAAACACTTTTTTTTTTAAAATTTTAATCTTTTTTTTCTTTTTTAAATTTTCATCTTTCGAAATTCAGCATAATTTGGGCCACTATATATATATGTGTATATATATATATGAACACTTAACTGCACGTGATGTGATAATTACAAGAATGTAGAAAAAACAAAAGAGAATGTACCTCGAAAACAGAACTTCTTAGCTGAAAATACATGCAACCTAACTACTGACAAAAGCTACATGTAAATACTGTATGACCATGAGTCCTGGAAGCCTGATTATGATGTGAAACGAGGAAAAAAGTTTCATTGACTTTACCAAAACAGCTTCTGCAGGCTCTTCCTCGGGGTAGGTGTGGCTTTGCACCGTGCCTTGGTAAACCGCTTCAGTCTTTTCAAGGTTGCCAGGGTGACGATCTTCACCTTGATCGCGATCGTCTTGATTCTGATCATAAATTCCATTGGTTCTGTGCAAGGGGTCACCGTCATCAAAACTGGCGTTTGCGTCGTTTTTACTTGGCCCTTCAACAACGGTTGCAAGGGTATCAAGTCTTCCTTCCACAGAAAAGTCCATCGTGTGTGCTTAGAGCTGCTTACAAACCGCAAACGTGCTGAACCGCAAACGTGCTGAACCACAAACGTGCTGAACCGCAAACGTGCTGAACCGTAACCCAGAAGGACTCCTGAACGGAAAAAACCTGTCCTGCTAAAATTAATCGTCCAATTATCTTTGTAACCAATGAGCGCACCAATAATGAACCAGTTATAAACATACAAACTGCATTCAGGCCATGGATTGGCTGACTTTAACTAAACTTGGAACTTCAGTCACACGCAATTAAAAAGAAAAAAAGTTTTAAAGCTGGCATGAAACTAAGAGAATATTTTCACTCGAATAAGATTAACCCACAATAAACAAAACCATAACTAAACTACTTCAGGCGAACAACGAACACCCAGTTGTTTGATGACGAGAGAGGTCACAAGATACAAGTCACAAGACACAGTCAGGGGTTGGGCTCTGAATGAACACTCCTTCCAGACAAGGCCAAGGCTGATCAGGCTGTCAAAGAACCAATGACGGGGAGGTCCGGTAAACGAGCACATCTCGGTTGGAGGGGGCCCGTGTACGCGCTGCGTCTTAAGACGGCTGAATCGGCTGGCTGCATTACACATCTTGTGACCTGCATCAAACCATGTGGTGTATGCATGTAGTTCTGTAATCTGTGGATTTGGCTGGCACATGTCTGTTCTCTCACGCAAGGTCTTATGTGTTCGTCTGTGCAACACATGTCGCTTGAACTGGGCTAACCCGTCTCTGATAAAACCAGCAGAATTAACCCCAAGGCTTGGACCCAAGAACAATATAAACACTTTTAAAACAGTTCCATTATTGTTGTACAGCCTTGTCCTATAGCCTTAGCCCGCTTGAAAGCGACCTCTCACTCCACGTGTCTCTTCAGAGAAATCGTCACAAATACTCTCTCCTCTCAGCCAATTAGGACAAAGCTCTGTCCGAGCTGTACCAAATTTGGACACGGTATCACCCAGACTCAAACACAGGCTTAATTCGTAATCAACCTTCAGTGGATGTGTTAACAGTTTCACTTTCACAGTCTCAATGTCAGAACCGATCTGCACAACAAACTTCTACATCGACAAATTAGTCAACAAACAAACAAAAAGAAAAAAAAAATGAACTAGAAAGCCACTGTCAATCACAGGACATGGTTATCTTCTTGTGATTTTTTCTAGCAGGACACCATCCTACCTTCCACGCAAAAGGGAATACAGCTTTTCTAAGATGACAAGGACTGTTAGATCTAGGCAAAATGGGTAACATGTAGTCATGGGTAAAATTTAACCTTATTTTCATGTACATTATATGTAGTGAGTCAACCCTCACCTCATTACCACCACCATCAGACATTCATCAATGGGGAGGGGAATCGTTCTGCCCAGTCATATTTACATGCCAGATCGGCATAATTACAAATTTCACACCTTATGTAAGTCATACAAATTGCTACTTGACACTGACAGTAGAACACGAAACTAACTTTAGTTAAGTAATGGAACAATTTTCGTAAGTCACAAGTCATATTCATAAGTGCACGGTTATGATCATGCAGAATAACATTGCTAGAATTAGATAAATTGCAACCCCCCACTGCCAGAACTGATTCTACAAGGATAAGATTTCTTGGCTGTCATTAGGTTAATTGAAAAGATCCCACCAAGCGATGATGTGGGGAGGATCTTCAGATTGCAGTTATAGGCCAGCCATAGGCTCATTAATTTTAATGGTCCCTCCCACTAAATACAGGGGGCGGTGAAGCATGGAAGCTAGAGTCGTCTTTCAGTGCATAAATAATTAGAGGGCGGCTAGAATTTAAATCTAAAGGGTCATTGTATCAAAAACAACATGGTTTATTGGAGAATTTTATCACCCTTTAGTGATCTTTACACATTTCGCATCATCTAACGGTTCGTTTAACATGGCCAGCGTCACGGGCACAAGTGTACTGTACTTCACTCAAAATCTACCTTATATAATTGAGCTTATAGAAGCAAATAAAAAAGGCCATAAAATCAAAACTTTTGCTGCCAGTGCAGTGCATTAATGGTGCAATTTTTCTGATAATAAATTTTAATAAAATTTCACAAAAAATAAACTACTTGCATGTAACTGGCCCTATGAGAAAGATGAATGGGTCAGCATCTAGCAAAACGTGTCATTTGGAAAACATTAAATTTTAGGTAAAATACAGCAAATAGTTTTGAACAAACCAGCTTTCATTCATTTTAGAAGCTGGCTTCTAATATAAAGTGGCATTCTCAAAGTATGGCATGTCAATGTTGCAAAATATAGATTAACTGTCAATTAGTAATCCTCCTTTAAACAGTCACTGACAAGCAGGAACAGATACTCTTTGTCTTAAGTAGTTCAGGTGGTAATTAATCCTTAATCATAAGTAAGCCATGGCTCCATTCTGGGATAAGATTGGTCATGTGTTTTCCTGTTCCATGGTGAATGTTGCCATAACCTGCTCTGTATAATATATATAATGTGTGAAACAATTTAGAAAAAAAAAAAAGAGGACAGACATGTACATATGCAGAATGGTCTCAGGCAGTTGACATTGACCATGGTCAATGTACTGACCATTCCCTACCAAGATGTAGGAGCTACTTGTGACTACCGTATCAGTGGATATCTCCCGGCATTCATAAATTGGACCTAAATGTAGAGATATCGATACGGTGACTATAAGCAAAAGAGATGTATGTGTATTAAATTGTTACACTACATGAAATCACGTGTTCGGTGTCTCTCTCTCCTAATTACAATGTCACGGAGGCTAACCCACATGGCTGTAATACTTCACTGAACTGAAAAGCAGCCGCCACCAAAAAGCAGCCATGTATTTTTCAGCTTAGTACATTAAAATTAACCTGGTTTCATCTCTCATCTCTCAAATTCTGATTCATTAGGATGCTTTTTAATATACTACAATTTTTGAACACAAATATCCAATCTTTCGCCAAATTTTTGCCAACGATCTTAGTTCTTCATATACACATACATGTGCTGTTTGAAGTTAAGTTCTTTTAGCATCTTAATATCCACTTGGTATCTTTTCCATCCCATATCAGAAAAAAAAACAAGCATATTAGCTTACAGCTATACTGAAATTTATGACCAATTTTTGTCATAAACCACATTCACTTTTTAATTATTGATTGATTTATTTATCTGTTTAATTAGTTTGCTTCTATGGCCCTGTTTGATAAATTACTTACCGGATTTTATAAGATCAAATACTATAGCGGCTTGCAAAAAACCTGTAAATGTTGATTTAAAATGTTTTTTTACAGAGTGGGTGATACATAATTACTGCGTACAATATATCACACTCAATAAATCTTGTTTGGATCACGGCAGAAAAAAACCTTTCTTATATTTTCTTAAAATTTCTAAATTTAGTAAACACATTCTTCCTTCTGCAGATAAGAAAATAGGTAAATTATTATACGACAGCGTAATCAGCTAGATTTATTTATTTATTTATTTATTTGAACGATGTTTTATGCCATAATCAAGAATATTTCACTTTTAGCACGGCGGCCAGCATTATGGTGGGCAGAGACCGGTCACAGCCTGGGGGAAACCCACGACCACCCACCGGTTGCTGGTAGACCTCCCCTACAACCCGAGAGGAAACCAGCATGAGCTGGACTTGAACTCAGCGCGAAAGCTTTGGTGGGAGGCTTCTGGGTCATTACGCTGCACTAGTGCGCTAACCAACTGAGCCACGGAGGATCCTAATCAAATAGAAGACAACTGTTTGGTTCTTACTTTGCACAACACTGAATATATATGTAGCATAAATGAAACACTGTGTTTGAAATCGCAAACAGGTAGCGTTTTCTTATTTCAGTAAAATTTAAAAAAAGTTTCAGTTCTATGAAATTTATCTCCCCAGCAAGTAAACATGTCCTAAAAATTCCTACACTTTAAGAAAATAATTCTTGCCAAGTTTTTGCTACCTACAAAAGAAGGGCTAAATTACAATGTTATGCTTGGGGCAAAGCTAACCCAAAATGTTTGCCATTTTTGCTAATTATGCTAATTTATTCTTATATTTCTCTGTCGCTCGTGTACAGAAGGAAACTAATTTCGTTATATTCAGAAAAATCACGAAACATAAATCACACTGAAAGGATGTAAGTATTGCACAACAACTAGTGACACAAATGTTACTGTCCTTGAATGACAATAATTTTGTTCCAACTAGTAGAGCTACTGTCTGATCAGAGACTCTGGTTCTTCAATTCTAGCCCATAACAAACGACAAATAGAACAGAGTGTATCAGGGATGATTTCCATTCTCCTGGAAAACTGCACTCAACCATTTTGAGCTTTACAGCTATAATATTTTCCTATCGCATAACCTCTAAATATGCGGGAATTTCTGTTTTTTCGCACTCTGCAAATTTTCATCATAACAGCTGTAACAGTTTTCTGTCAAGTTACCTGCACATAAGGGGAAAACTGCACTTTTTTAAAATTTGACCGTAATATGTGTCAAAAGTATAATTTGCAGGAAATAAACAGACAGATGGACGGACAACCAATAAATGAAATGGAAAATCGATACCACAAATTATGCATCTTGTTCAAGAAAACCTGTAGGAGGTGCAGCGTTTTGAAGCAAAGTTAACAGATGCCAGACGAACAGACAGACAAACGGATGATAGACAATTTGCGACAACACAACCTTTTCTGGTGTTTGCCCAGAAGAGCTAACAGTTAAGAAGAACTTAAATTTTAATAAATTTGTTGTTCCCAGCAAAATAATTATCTATAATTCTGCAGATTTGTAAGACATTTTTTTCTTCCCTAGGTACATGTGTACAAATTTCCTGAAACTTTTCTCAACCTTCCTTCCATGAATTTATCTGTCAGAGATATGATTTATATCTCCTTGTAAACTAAACATTAAACACAATTTATGACTGTACGATACCTTACAATAATTCACAGGTGAATGGAAAAAAACAATTAGCTCATGTAAACTTGAACAGATGAACGGGTGTGAACAGTTAGTCATGGAAATGGTCTTCCTTGTTTTAAACCGGCTTTTGTTATGCATCATCTGCATGTCAAATAAATTGATATGAATGTAAATTTCTTGCCTATATCCCGACACATGCGTTAAATCTGAACTATGATAATATTCAAAACTGAGTAACGAGATTAAAATTCTTCTTTGTCATATTTGTTAGGATAAATGACAAAATCCTATTTCAGATGCATGCAGATTTATTAGCACATCAGAGCATTATTATGCAAAGATGAACACCAAAAGATGAGGTCCATGCAAATATTGACTACACAAAAATCACTTTTTAATGTCATTTTCTCCTTCACTACAAATAGTACTACTAAAAAAAAATAATGACCATATTTACAAATAACTTTTTTCACTCTTCCATCTGAAGTTTTTTTTCCCACAATTTATCTTCCCTTCCCCATTATTAATTTTTTTTATCTGTTGAGACAATGTGTTTTCTCATTAAGAAAGTTTCACATGAATTCAAGGGCATGGACATATGTAATAGAGCCATTTTCACCGTGCACACAATCTCGTCAGTGTCCAGTCAACACAATGTCTGAGCTGACCAGCCTTGAACAGTTCACTGGACAATTTGCTACATCTCACCATTTGACAGGTATCAGAATTACTTTCTTTGCTGCAATTAAAAACGTCATTAAAATCAGCCTTTAAACTATCTTCCAATGTACCCTACAGGTCTTCATCTATCAGCTAGTCATCACAATGGGGAAGTTAACTGCACAATTAATCCACGCGCATTTGCCAATTAAATTAATTAATAAGGAGTTTCCAGAAGGAGAAAATCTTTAATTACTTAGAGGAGATTCCATTGATGTACATAAAAGCACCAGATGTGTTGCTCTAAGGTTTATAAAAAGTACACAAAATTAACTGCCCAAAATCGCTTATTAAAAAATGTTCACTCTGGTGAGACTGAAGCAATAAAGCATTAATAAATGTGTCAATACATGCTTAATTGCAACTCCTGAAAAGAAAGGCAATTCACAAAGTCATCCTTGGATAGAATACTTATTAAAACTTGCACAAAGGGGCAGTTAGTGGCAATAACAAATAAGGCCAACCTTCAAAACTTTTTTGTTGACGGGATAACCCAAATCAATCAGAAAAAACATTGGGCATATAGTAAGCATGGAATTTTACTTTTATTCTGGTTAGTGAAAAACTTTGGAATTACACAAATATTAATTAGTATTAAGAGAAAAACAAAAAGACATAAATTCCATCCACAGCTTGAATAAAAACTGCCCTACTTTGGAGGGTTGGTTAGTGTTCCTCAACGAATAGATTTTCCAGAACAAACGATAAATGAAAAGTGAACAGTACATTATTCTGCTATAAGAATTAAATATGCACACAAAATATTTTATTCCTAAATTTGCAACTGAATTTGCTGAAAGTTGTTCAGTGTTTACTGAACACATTAAATTGCTAATCAATATGAAGTCTACATATATGTTAATAATCAAACCCTTTCAATAAGACAGACCCAACAGCCTCCCACCAATGCGGTTGTTGTGAGTTCAAGCCCAGCTAATGCTGGCTTCCTCTCCGGCCGTATGTGGGAAGGTCTGCCAGCAACCTGTGGATGGTCGTGGGTTCCCCCGGGGTCTGCCTGGTTTCCTCCCACCATAATGTTGGCTGCCGTAGTATAAGTGAAATAATCTTGAGTGCGGTGTGAAACACTAATCAAATAAATCAAATAAATAAATCAATAAGACAGACCCAATAGCCTCCCACCAATGTAGTTGTTGTAAGTTTAAACTTACAACAACTTGTACGTGGGAAGGTCTGCAAGCAACCTGCATATGGTTGTTTCCTCCCACCATAATGCTGGGCGCTGTCATATGAGTGAAATATTTTTGAATATGGCATAAAACACCAATCAAATAAGTCAAATAAATAAACAAGACTGCTGGCCGAGGGGGATTTCCATGCCAGCGTGGCGTAATGACCCAGTGCTTCTCACATGCAGTCAGTCACTGTGAGTTCAAGTCCAAACGAATAGCATCTGTTTTGTTCTGGTATGTTTCAATATGAAGCCAATCATCCTTATTTAAACCAATCACCTTATTTAAACCAATCACCGTCAGACTCTTTACAGATTTTAAAGACAATTAAACTTCACTAGAAACTGGGAATTGTCTCAAGTATGCACAGCAGTACATGTATGACAGTGCCGGACCTCATAATCTAGAAATATTACAGGAGATCGATCGAAAAGCAAACACATGTATACATTCTGTAAGATTTATCAACTGTAACACCTTTCATAGAATACATTGGAGTAATTGTAATGTATGTGTACACATGCTGTCTATTGTTCTTTCTGCTTAGAAGAATGGTGTCTGCCAATCCTTGTAGGACTGATTTACACCAGGACTATGCTGAACAACTACATGAATTTAATAAACTAAAAGACCACACAAAACTGAAATTATTGCCAGTCAAACGACCATTAAAAACTTTACCTGAAAATTCCTTCACTGATTTTTTTTTCCCACCACATTAAAAGCAGGCAAATGTTTTGATTGAATTGTGAGTTTTGTGGGCCATATTGAAAATGTAGTTCTTCTTTGGGGCATCACAAAACTGTTTATACTGTTCAGCTGTGAATAAAGAAGTTCTCCTGTAATGTTTGTCTGGGTGTGAAAAAGCTGATATGACATTCAACTTCTGCTTTAGGGCCAGAAAAAAAATTATTAAGGGCACTTATTCTGTACAGAAATAAACTTTGACAGTTTATATTGAACCTTTGCTGCATGACATCCGGTTAATTCTCTCTGTAGCCACCTAGCTGGCCAGTGTCCAATGAGATTGCTGGGGCCAATCCAGACAAACCTATATACCTCTGGTTATATTACATAGGCAGCTACTTTAATTAAGTCCAGATAAGGTTTTGCCATGAGCCAGCCACAGACCTGGGTAATAAAATCAACATCAATGCTCATTTACCCTGAATAATTGCTAAGACATTTCACACCTACAAAAACTCTTTCATCAGATGTGAGAAAAAAAAATACATTCAACTGAGAATTAAGCCAATTACAGTCTGTTTTTTCTTTCTAATTTTCTTTTCACTGGTATGTTTGCTCCTCTAAAAAGTTTTATTTCTTTGTTGATTTGACTGGGGTTTAATGACACGCTCAAGATTTTTTTTTATTATTAGGAAATTATTATGAAGGAAACCAAAAGCAAACCACTGTTCTTGGTATATTAACGTGTACCTGACAAACCCCTTAACTTCCTGCAAACGTGTAAATAACCCAAAACATCATTCAAAAATGTATATTTTCAGATTCACATAAACACCCTAACAATTTTATTTTGGCGCTCAGACTTACATTTTTCCAGAAGCATACCACCCTACCTTCCAAACAAACCTTTACGCACCTTTCTAAAATCCATACATTTTACTCCCAGAATCTGGCAGAGGGAGCAACTAAGCCATGGACAAAATATTAGGTCATTTAGGGTAAATAAAAAGTTTTTAATTCTGCAGTTTCACACATATATTTATCGCTGACGATAATGAAAGTTTGAAAATGCAATTGGAATACAACTGATGATTTCCTTTCATTTTTCATTATACTGAATTATTCTCACTGGCTCCTCATCAGGAAATTAACGTTTTTACCAACACACGTACCTGTATATATATTTATCCTGCATCACAAAAATCCTCAGCTTTTGATTAGACAGTAACGGTCACATGACCAACGCTTATAACTTTATACCCTGCAGCAGGTGTTATATGCATCTGATGACTCAACAGGGTGGAGAACGCCATGACATAACAGTTACAGTGTGAGGCAACAATAACACCAACGACACAAGGTCACAAAAGAATGTTGACTGAACACTGTCAATAACGTTATGATGTCATAATTCCAAGATCACCACTTTGTAACTCAAAGCTCCTTGACGCAACAGGAAATTACTGATGAAGCTTCTTTTCTTTACAAGAAACAAATTTTAGTGTAGTTTTTTCTTGTAGTTTTTAAGGTCTTTCCCTACATAAATTCATTACATGGTTACTAAGTGAAAGGATACGAAACTACATATGCAGTCAATCAGCCTATACGTTGGACTCAGCTTTCACTCAATAACCATGTCACTGATAATAAGTCTAACTTAACTGAAATTTTACACCACTATTTTCTGAATACTTTACACGATTCCAGACAAGTCACATGAAAGAAAATTAGCATGCATCCATGGATCATATGTACATGTATTTCACATGAAGCACCCTGATGATTTTCGGTTGTATGATATTTGAGACAGCTGTTGTCATGCATGCAGTTGATAATCTAATTACATGAGGGCATGTTAACTTCTGTCTGAACAAATCGCTGATCACAGCTGGGGCCTGTTTGTACTAAAGAGTCTACTCTCTGCACTTGTACCCGTCTACAGAAGTCAAGTCAGGTAAGATAACTGATAACTTCATACAAATAGTCAAGACTGGATTCATGAGGAATTCATAAATTCCATGACTTTTGTTGATGGCTTTCTTTGACTTTTTCAGGACTTGCAGATGGAATTCTGTGATTTTGCCTGGGCTTTCGTTATTGCTTCACTGACAATTAGCACTCTAAAGTGCTATCCACTTTTAGTCACATAAATCTATCCCAACTGACACATCTAAAAATTATTGCCCTTACTCATTTTTCCCATCCTGTTTGGAAAGGTTTTTTCCCATCATTATCCTCAATTATTATGTCTTGACTAAAATTCAATGATCACAGCCTGCACACAAATTCCATGATTTTCAAGGCCTAGAAAATTTAATTTCAAATTCCATGACCTTTATGGATTTTTCAGGTTTGCCAGAACTTGACATGATAACATTTATCACTAATTATCACCAGTTATCCTGAAAATTCCCCAAACAATAACCAATCACATGGGAAAAAGATAAAACAGATGGTCTTCTTCTGTAATTGATTTCACTGCTGCTCGATGAAACTAACAAGTACATGTTTATTTTTTCGAAAATTTAACAGTGGTCCTCTGATGGAGGTAGATCTGTCTTGTAGTTGATGGAGTCATCCATAAACTGGCTAAATTTTTCGCTTAAAAAGAATAGAAACCAGTGTAAACCACTGACCTTTGCCACTATTTCAAATCGCGGATATCCTGGCACTTAACTCGCTTGAGTTAGCGGCCAGCGGAAGACACAGTGAAAGATAACATGGGAAGAGATAGGAAAATGAGGATCACTGGACAATATTCTGAGAACAACAGCTGATAATAACCAGAAATCACAACATGTTTTACTACAGAACAATCACAAAGCATACATGTATATAAATTATGAACGTTAACGAAACCTAGTATTGGACTTGTGGCGGCGTGAAGCAAAGTTTCCTATTAACTTCCATGTTATTTTGACAATGTTTTCACTGCCGTGTCTGCGCGAGAAAACTGTGTTGGCACAAGTGACATCGCTATAGCCTGAATGTCGGCAATCTCAAATGGCTGGTACTAACAAAATACCTGACAAAACCACAGTCCAAACAGGCTGAGCTGGACCTCATTGGTCAAGGGTCTACCCATTATTATATATGCATGTAAGTGCACATAGCTGCTAGGGCCAAGCAGAGCGAATATTCAGCCATAAATTCAGTCAATTTAACAGTATGCGCAATCAGATATCTTTATAAATGCTGTATACTTTTGTTCAACGTTGCTAAATGTACCTGCTAATGTTTATGTTCACGTAACATAGCCAAAAACTATGTATGGATGTAAATGTATGATCAAGGAACAAAATGAACCATGGTTAATCTTTCTGCAAGGCCTAAATTTGTCTGGATCCATTCTGGGTGTGATCAGGTGGGTTAGTATTTTTAACCTATCACGGGACTAACTCAATATGAAAATTTAAGAAATGAATTGATAAATAATATTCAAATCACACATTATTGTCTACTGCAAGTTATTCAAAGTAAATAAAACATTGTTAAAGGCCACACAAAAATGATGGTATAGTAAGTGAAAAGAACTTCAAAAATATGGTTCACCAGTGATGTCACGTCGCCTTTTCTTAACTTCTGAATTTAACGTCACATTAGCCTTTTCATACAGAGACAAACAGTACAGGAGCACTCCTCATGAGAACTTCGTTCAGAGCTGAATATAATGGTGTACACAAAGTTGTGTGATGTCAGTGGAGAACCGCAGTGTTAATATGGTCCATACAACCCACCATACCATGAAAACATTTGACTGCATTTAATCTGGTGAAAGAAAATCTAACAAATTCAGTGAAGGTACTTTAAGATACAATTCAAAATTTCGATCTATACATTCATCATGTCATGATTAAGTCAAGCCCATCCTTCCAGCATAGTCTTAGCTGGGCACATGTACCTGTCTTTGCTTGAACAATCAAAAGGAGCATTTACAGCCTTTTTTCTTTGACTTGATTCATTGTCTTAAGATCATAAAACAGGATGAATTACTCTTTCCCTCTATTTTCACTCAACTGAAAAACTATAATATCATAGCATTTCTTGTAACTGCATGCGAATGTCTTGAAAGTGTTGAAATCATGACATTTTTGGCTTTTAATTTATGTATTTATTTGAAACACTGTGGGAATCACTTGAAACTGCAACCAGAAACCTGCATTGGTAGAATTCAAATACATGACAAATACTGACCAATCAAGGCAAATGGGGACTGTGGCTGGAGCATTAGATGAAGGTTGATTACCCACTGTGAAAGATCTTTGTTCTATAGGGAAGATTATAGAGTTTGAAGAGTTATAAGTTTGAAATCTTTTATCTTTGAAGGTAAAAGAAGTCAGAAATGTCAGGCAACTGTTTTGGTCACACTCACTATGACATGTGGTGATGAGCGTCTCAGAATGGTTTAGCAAGATGTTGTTTAGAGTAGATGAACCATGGAGAAAATCCAACAGCTGAGCTGAGAAGTCCCTGAAGGACAGGGCAAGACAGATGATCAGTAAATTAATGTCAACAAAAGTTACCTAATATTTCAGACAAGTCACATGAGACAGTAGGGCTCTTTTTACCTTTTAATAGCAACAAAAGAAATCGATTTTGCCCGAATCCTAGAACACGGCCTACAGGTAATTTGTCACACAGAGGTCATGCCTGAATGACTTTTCGCTCAGGAGGTAAAGGTTTATGTATGTCAATCTTGACACCCTCACAAGACAGATAGGGCTCATTAAACATGTGTTACTGGCATTTGTAGCCCCTGCCCCACCTGCTCTGACACCCTTATCTTGTCCCAAACTGTTGATTCATAGCATTAGCTGGTACTTATTAATCACCAATGTAACATCACATGACATTTAGAATGTAAATATGGTTGTCTTGTGTGTCCTAGCTGTGTCACAACATAAAAGGCACTTGAACAATTATCTCAACAAAGATGCAGATGAAGTACACATACATGTATAGTATATAGGGAAAAGTGTACAGTGACGGTTGAATACTGAGGGCTTTTTCTAGCCACTTTCTTGGGGTTATCATGAGAAATATCGGAAAGTTGGGTTGTAAACAAAATTCTGCATTGAGTTTTCATGAGTTTTTTGTTACATGCTCATTGGTGACAAAAAATACTAAGTTTTCTGATTTGTTCAAATTGTCTAAAAAGAAATCAACTAAAACATAGATTAAAACTGCATAAAATCAAGATATTGTTCAAGTGTAAATAATAAACAGAATGTTGCACAATGAAGACTGAACACCATAAATATTGTTTGACGGAGATGGAAACTACATCCCGCAAAACCCGAAGTATCCAGTGGGTTGTCAGTTCCACCTTTCACAAGAATAATATTTATGGTATTCAAGTATGGTACAACAACAACATCTTGATTTTAGGCAGATTTAATCAACGTTTTCGGCTGTACAGCCTTCAAAGACTTGTATACAGAGCGTGATGTCATAACTATTGTTCGAGTGAGAGGTGGAAATAACAACTCACCAGACACGAAGCGTCTGTCTTTGTTGATTAAACGATCATGTGCAGGTAACTGAATATTCACCGTTAAACACAACTATAACTTAAAGATACAGTCACTTGATCGGCTGTAACTGAACAGCATTAAAGTTTATAACAAGAGAAAATTCACCGTTAAACACAACTATAACTTAAAGATACAGTGACTTGATCGGCTGTAACTGAACAGCATTAAAGTTTATAACAAGAGCAAGAAACATAATTTTATGTGTAAATTGTACTTCTGTATTTATTTATTTCTTTGTTAGGGTTTTCCGCCACACTCAAGAATATTTTGATAGTACGACATTGATCAGCACTGGTGGGAGGAATAAGAGCAGTACACAGGTGAAAACTTCAGTTTATGGCTACAAACAAGTGATACCATTTAGGCCAAGTTCTTACCAAATATATTTTCAGAAAGACAATTCACAACCTCATATTTTTGTACAACATACGTTTATGTACATGTGTGTGTGTAGTTATGTTAAAAATAAATGCAATGTTTTATAATTTTTTGGGTTAAGCACACATCCCGCATCTTTCAAAAAAAATTATCACCTTTCAATATTTTATCACCATGACTGTCATAGAATTGACACACATAAAAATTTCAGCTATTTTTTTTTTGGGGGGGGGGGAATGTTCTGGGATATTGGCGATTTCCATTTTACAAAAGTAAATTTCAAAAAATAAATAGAAAAAGAATGAATTGTGCTAAAATTTACTAAACTTACCCATGCCCCTGCCAATTTTAGAAAAAGAAGGAACACAAAGGAAAATACTGTACTTGTATACAGGATTTTCAACCTGATTTCTTTGTAGAAACTCAATTTAAAGAAATCAGGAAACTCGACATTTTTTCGTCATCAATATATCAAGAACTCATGGAAACTCAATACAACATTTGACTAAAGCTCAATTTTTCGATAATTCGAAAAGAAAAACCCCTGGGTATTCCACCGTCACTGTGCCATGTTCTCTGTATATCAAATGAGTATCAGAATCAAAATAAATTTCATGAAAACTCAATACAACATTTGACTAAAACTTAATTTTCCCAGATTTCTCATGATTACCAAAACAAGAAAGTGACAAGAAAAACCCCTGGGCATTCAACCTTCACTGTGCCATGTTCTCTGTATGCCAAATTAATATCAGAATCTCAATAAATTTCATGATTTAAAATTTGTGTCAAATTCCATTTTCCAGTGTTTCCCCGATGTGGTTAGAAAAACCCCTGTACATGTATGGCGCAGTTGTACATTGCCAGATGTACAAATACATCATAACCACAAAACTGTGCGCAATGTTCCGATGGTAACAGCGTACCTTGATAACATTTGCATGTATAAACCGTGGCTGGAACATCTCATTTTTATACCTGTTGACTGATGATGTACATTTCAAAAACACCACAGGGTGTTTTCAAACAACTACAGCTAATTTTAATTTCATTTTCAAGATATCTCTGGGATAGAAACGGTCTCCATAAATTAAACTTCAATTGTATTTGCATGCTTCGGTAATTCTGGGCTGACAGCAGATCTAATCTAAATTTACATTATATTTATTTATAGATTTTTACCTAATTCTTCAACCTTTTCAAACAGCTCTGCAACAAATAATTCAAAACATGAACATATTCTGACAAAACTATGGGGTGGTGAAGTGAAATAATTTGCACAGTTTTATGAAGCTCACACTTTTAATCACACAAACAAAACATTTTCATCATCTTTGTATGCATAAAGGTTGAACACTTACAGAACATATACATAGTGGTATGTGTCAACAACAAAATCCTTCATTAACACATGAAACATATACAGGGGAAAGGGTTGAATAAAAAAACATGAGCTAAACCTGAAGTCAAGTTTTTAAATAAGATAATTTACAGAAATAATTAAACATCGCCTAAGCACATAATGAGTTCTGAGCGGACAGAAGCTAAATTCTCTGACATAAAATATGTCATGGCTTCCAGGGTCAATTGACACCGTAAATAGAATACACGTAGGCTCTACATTAATTAACACATGTAGGATTTTTTTTTTTATTCGAAAATGAAAAGGTACAACTATCAAATCTACCTACTACATGAACTTGAACAATGATACAATTGTTTATGAGGGGTTTTGCTGGTTTTTTCTTTTTTTTCAATTTGCCCCTATTATTAACAAAAGCACCCAATGAACTCACCGAGTGTATCTGATACATGCGCTTATCAAGTGGGCTTAAAAAGCTATAGAAAAGAAGAAAATTCTAGCAATTAAAATGCCAGAATTCCCATATGCGTGACCTCCGTCAAAAAGCTGCACATTTCACGTTTTGCTAAAGTCTTGCGCCAGCGACTGCCACCACACTTTACTTCCTTCACCTTTTTGCACACGAACAAAATAAAAGGAAAGAGAGACTTTCAGAATGATTTATATGTATGTACTTCTTATGTGAATTCTGGAGAAACTATAGGTTGGTTGGATTGGCTGATTTCAGGGCTCTACAAAAAGTACTAAAGTTTTATCAATTCGCACAGAATAATACCCACAGAATTCTCTAGAACATATGTAAACATAGGGTAAGGGTAGAGGTACAATTACACTAACAGACAGCTGGAGGGTCTGTGCCAGTGTCCTGTGCTGCTCAGGTAAATTATAGGAACTGATAACAGATTAATTAGATAAATCATCCTCCATCCTCCCATATCAATGTTCAAAGTACCACATGAACTTTTACGAGAAGATGCACTGGTACACTGTATCTTAAAGGAAGTCCACAAAAAAATTAATCAAGAGGCAAATGTACACTCTCCGAACATTTCCATCGAATACTTGAACAGAAAAGTGATAACCTTTGAACCTGCAGGGCTTCGTTTTGCTGTAATTTTGCAACCTTTGATCATTTTACTTCTCACGCACATACAATGTGGGCAAAAGAGCAGTACACTGACAGGAATTTTTTATTTTTTCTACGTTTTAATATGCCACAAGCATTCTTGAAATATTGTGAAAACATCTGAGGGTATGCTTAAGTCCACAATAGCATCAAAAAGTGGACATAATTTTGTTGAAATTGACAAAACAGCAGCCTACAGCAAGTTTCAATTCAGAATAACGAACCATTTTGAAAGAGGTCAGGGAAAAAAACATGTCAATACTTTTGTCAAAAATAAAAAAAAAAGAACAAAAAAAATGGCCCATGCACAAACTCTACTGGCTGTGTATGTAAGTAAGAGTTCATAGACATATATTCCTGAAGTCAAGTCTATAGTGTATGTAGTGTACATAGTGTATAGAGTCACTGTACAGTGAATATTTTTTGGATTAAACTTAAGCTTGCATCTCAATCCAAACAACTTTACACATAAATCATATTAAGCATGTTGTGTTAATTTTTTTTCTTTATTTCACACCAATCAAGAATAAGAACCCTTCTTTTTTTTATGCAGAAACACTTAGGATTTCAAACAGAAAAAAGCCCAGTAAAATGAGACGATCAGGTTGTTCTTAAATAGGGAATTAATTTTATGATTTAAAGTAAGTAAAACATCTCTGCTTACTATTACATGTATACAAATGGAAAGAATAGAAAAAAAACAAACCTTTTAAGACACCCAAATAATAAAAAAATGATGGGCTATGAAAAAAAGGCTATATTCTTATCTGGAAACGATTATCACTGTACAATCAGAACGTGTGAACAGTACATGTAAGTATTGAAACACCTGCGAAGTTCTCTCAGGTATGCAGACGAGATGTGAAAACGACACACGTGCATGGGCAATTACCTATGCAAATTACAAATTAAAAGAGCAAAACGTGGCTGGAATGCCTCTACAATACAATGGGGAGATTACTGATTAAATATGTTTTGCAATGCAGCATTTAGGTGATTATGACGTCGATTTATGGGCACATATAATCATGACCTTAATGTCATGCCATGATTTCTGATGATTTTTTCATGAGTCATAATCCATATTTACACACACATATGTATATTTATAGAAGAACGATTAGCAATACTCACATGACACCGTAACTCGTGATTTGTACAACACCCAAATGATTATTATATATATATATATATATATATATATATATATATATATATATATAATGCAAGGGTTACTTTGGTTTTGAGAGCAATGCAGTGGCACACACTCGCACATACATGTATCGCAATGCCCTGTATGAAGAGGCAAACCAAAACTTGACTAGGAAAGAATTGCCAGTTGATACCAAAAGGAACTGATCCAGGGAAAAAACGAAAAGAGGCAGAAGTCATCTTCAGCAGTGCTCGGGAATCGGATGTTACATGTACGTAATCTTGTCGTCATCACGACAGCAATCATCGAAACTGACAGGTACATGTAATGTCACCAGAAGGGATCAGCAATCATCCAAACTGACAGGTACAGGTAATGTCACCAGAAGGGACCAGCAATCATCCAAACTGACAGGTACAGGTAATGTCACCAGAAGGGATCAGCAATCATCTAAACTGGCAGGTACAGGTAATGTCACCAGAAGGGATCAGCACTCATCCAAACTGACAGGTACATGTAATGTCACCAGAAGGGATCAGCACTCATCCAAACTGACAGGTACATGTAATGTCACCAGAAGGGATCAGCAATCATCCAAACTGACAGGTACATGTAATGTCACCAGAAGGGATCAGCAATCATCCAAACTGACAGGTACAGGTAATGTCACCAGAAGGGACCAGCAATCATCTAAACTGACAGGTACATGTAATGTCACCAGAAGGTATCAGCAATCATCTAAACTGACAGGTACATGTAATGTCACCAGAAGGGATCAGCAATCATCCAAACTGACAGGTACATGTAATGTCAACAGAAGGGACCAGCAATCATCTAAACTGACAGGTACATGTAATGTCACCAGAAGGGATCAGCAATCATCCAAACTGACAGGTACATGTAATGTCACCAGAAGGGATCAGCAATCATCTAAACTGGCAGGTACATGTAATGTCACCAGAAGGGATCAGCAATCATCCAAACTGACAGGTACATGTAATGTCACCAGAAGGGATCAGCAATCATCCAAACTGACAGGTACAGGTAATGTCACCAGAAGGGATCAGCAATCATCCAAACTGACAGGTACATGTAATGTCACCAGAAGGGACCAGCAATCATCTAAACTGGCAGGTACAGGTAATGTCACCAGAAGGGATCAGCAATCATCTAAACTGACAGGTACATGTAATGTCACCAGAAGAGATCAGCAATCATCTAAACTGACAGATACATGTAACCTCACCAGAAGGGACCAGCAATCATCCAAACTGACAGGTAATCTCAACAGAAAGAGACTAGCAATCATTCAAACTGACAGGTAATGTCACCAGAAGGGATCAGCAATCATCCAAACTGACAGGTAATCTCAACAGAAAGAGACTAGCAATCATCCAAACTGACAGGTAATGTCACCAGAAGGGATCAGCAATCATCCAAACTGACAGGTAATCTCAACAGAAAGAGACTAGCAATCATCCAAACTAATAGGTAATGTCACCAGAAGGGATCAGCAATCATCTAAACTGACAGCTAATCTCACTCAAAGGGAGTGGCAATCATCCAAACCGGCAGAAAATCTCACCAGAAGGGATCAGCAACCATGTAACCTGACAAGTAATCTCACCAGAAATGATAAGCAATCATCCAAAGTGACAGGTAATCTCACCAGAAGGGGCCAGCAATCATCCAAACTGGCAGGTAATCTCACCAGAAGGGATTAACAAACATCCAAACTGATAGGCAATCTCACCAGAAGAGACCAGCAATCATCAAAAGTGACAGGTAATGTCACCAGAAGGGATCAGCAATCATCCAAACTGACAGGTAATCTCAACAGAAAGAGACTAGCAATCATCCAAACTAATAGGCAATGTCACCAGAAGGGATCAGCAATCATCTAAACTGACAGCTAATCTCACTCAAAGGGAGTGGCAATCATCCAAACCGGCAGAAAATCTCACCAGAAGGGATCAGCAATCATGTAACCTGACAAGTAATCTCACCAGAAATGATAAGCAATCATCCAAAGTGACAGGTAATCTCACCAGAAGGGGCCAGCAATCATCCAAACTGGCAGGTAATCTCAACAGAAGGGATTAACAAACATCCAAACTGATAGGCAATCTCACCAGAAGAGACCAGCAATCATCAAAAGTGACAGGTAATGTCACCAGAAGGAGCCATCAATCATCCAAACTGACACATAATCTCACCAGAAGGGACAAGCAATCATCCAAACTGACAGGTAATCTCACCAGAAGGGACAAGCAATCATCCAAACTGACAGGCAATCTCACCAGAAGAGGCCAGCAATAATCCAAACTGACAGGTAATCTCACCAGAAGGGACAAGCAATCATCCCAACTGACATCACCAGAAGGGAAAAGCAATAATCCAAACTGACAGGTAATCTCACCAAAACACGAGTTGAAATGTTCAAAATTCCTCCCTGCCACCAAAAATCTCAACCTGTCACCAGTTTTTTCCCTCCCCAACTCTTAAATTAAATTAAATTAAATAATCAAAGATCTTGACAATAAAACATCTGTATGATAGATGCAAGAAAAATGCATATCAAGACAGTGCATAATGGATTTGTCATTTGTTCTTATTAAAATTAACCAGTTCAGGTCAACAATTTGTATTATACTGTTTTCAGATCCTGTACAGAGGGAGCAAGTATACTTAAGTATAACCAAAACCCTGTCCATCTAGTATTTTTTTCCAAACATAATACACTAAAATCAATATTGATATATCTCTTATAACTTCTACTTAATGTTGATATAATTAATAAGAAAGATCAAACGTTCTTACTGTATGGGAATTTAGGATATGCAATGCAAAAAAATAAAACCCTGAAAGCATGGATACATTGTGCCTTCCTGACTAACATAAGGCCTAGCTCCCCACATAAGCCTCAACTTACAAGGTTAGATTTGACCTAATTTACGCTGTCTGTAACATCTCTACATGAGAAAGAGGAGAGCCAAGATCATGTTGTGTTGCATGAAGTTTAAAGGATGTCATACAAGAGTTTTGTCCATGTATGAACTTCCCTGCTGTGATTTGGAATTGCACCTGCCTTTTCAAGTGCCTTTTACAGTGTTATTACATCACAACAATGTATCTGTAACAGGATACATTTTCTAACCACCAAAAGTTTTCAAGACATTGTGGTATTGATAACTTTCAAATTACATACTCCTCAAGGTTTGAGGGGTGTTGTGAAGGGAACAACACTGGCTAGCTTCACACCTGACCAACCTATTGGAAACTTGGAATGGTCCCAACAGTACTTATCCATAGGCCAAAAGAAGAGGTTCAGGTGCCATGGGGAGGAACTGAGACAAAAAAGGGGCACTGTTAGGATTATTAGATAGCTGAGGTTTAAAAGAAAAATCTTCCATTTTGGACTTGTCACTGCAATGTTTAAAATCTAAATGAATCAGTTTTTTATTTATGTTTATTTGACTCAAAGAGATAAATACCTGTAGACTACAGGGAAGCTGCGACTTTTGGAAAACTATGGACATTACAGTACTGATCAAAACCATCCAAGAACAGTATACAACACAGCAATAACAAAACATGAACCACGTATACAGGCTTTGAAATATTACATATCATAACTGATACCCTTCATGTTTCACACCATGACATTCTGTGCTCTACAACTAGAATTTTCACATATCAGCCTCATTTACTACCTGCCGCAAGTGGCACGAGATTTTCTTTTCAGCTTGCCGACTGAAATTATTACCTGACTCAACAGGTAAACTGGCGAACATTTCAAATCCTGTGAAAGGCATGAGCAATCAGCCAAACTGACAGGTATTCACACCAAAAGGGACCAGCAATCATCCAAACTGACAGGTAAATCTCACCAGAAGAAATCAAGAAACTTCTAAACTGACAGGTACACGTAATATCATCGGAAGGGTTCTGCAATGATCAAAACTAACAGGTAATCTGTCCAGAAGAGATCAAGAAACATCCAAACTGATAGGTAATCTCTCCAGAAGGGATCAGCAATGATCAAAACTGACAGGTAATCTCACCACAAGGGATCAGCAATGAATCAAGCTGAGTTCTTTTACTATCAAACTGACAGATAGTGTGTTTTTAGTAAGGCACTAGCTCTTGCTCTTAAGACACAGAAAACTTCAGGTAAACATATGTACACATACACATATGTAGCAAGGCACTGACCTTGGCCCATAAACACATGCAGAGGATATACGGCCCTCATGGAAAACTTGCAACAAGCTTGCAATCCTTCCACATGTAATACAAGCTATTAACTTCTCCAAGTCACAGGAGTTTGCACATGAAATGTTTCTTGTCAGCTAACGGGCTGCTTGGTTATTTTTGACCTGAACTTGTTTGCAAGGTTTCGAAAATCAACTTCAATACTCACTTTCATCAAATATTGCAAGAATACAAATTTCATCAGGTGGGAATTCATGGGGACCCAAGGGAATTTGACTTGACATTCCTGTACTTTCGATGTGTGCTTTAATCCCTTCTTTCAAAGCAAATAATTAAATGATCACATGCATGCTGTATCAGAATAAATAACACTTCATCCTCGCAGCAGGTAGAGATCTGACACTCTTGACTGCTTGACCACTATATCCAATCTAAAATTTCATCCAGGACTATCTTACTTATTCAGCAGTGTTCATCACTTCAGTCTTAAAACTTTGTCTATCAAAAGGGTTTGTGAGGTTCTGAGGTCTATCAAAAGGGGTTCTGAGGTCTATCAAAATGGGTTTCGAGGTCTATCAAAAGGGGTTTTGAGGTTTGGTTGCAATACCAGATAATATCCTGCCAGAGAAATATAAGTTTTAGCCCCAAAAGTGACACTTTACAACATTTTAATACTTTCCCATCAAATGTACATTTTGGGGAGAATTTAGAGGGGAAATTTGGCGATTGTTTTTTCATTGTTATTTTCGCAGAATCCAGGTAGATCCCTATACCTTCGTTATACAGAGGAAGTACCTAGAAAAATGAAATTATAGTGAGAAAATGACCACTACAAACTTAATCTAAAAATACCTTCACTGATTTTTTTTTTTTTTTGAGACCTTTTTTCTGTTCCTGAAGCAGAACTTAAATGTCATATTAGCTTTTTATTTCACCAAATTAAATGAGGTCAAATGTACTGATTGTGGGTTTTATGAACCATTTTGATAATTTGTGTCAATGGTGGCATCCTGCTGGCTTTTCTCTGGTCTAAAGTAGCAGCTGCATGTCATATCTGAGTTTCCGTTCACATGAACACATCACAGAACTTTGTTCAGAGGCGAACATAAAGGTGTGCAAAAAATCTCCTGACGTCACGGTTGACAAAGTCATTACCAATATGGTATACAATGCCCACCCTGCAATACAAACATCTGACTGCATTTCATTTGGTGAAACAACATAAATTACATGTGTACATACTCGATAACCTAAAATTTTTTCCATCATGAAGTTGCTCATGATGGAAGGTTTCTTTGGAAGGTAGAATGATAACCCAAAATGTTAGTTTCAGCACCTTAAATAATACTTTGTGCCATAAATCTCTTATTTATTTATTTATTTCATTGGTGTTTTACTCCGTACTCAAGAATATTTCACTTGTACGACAGCAGCCAACATTATGGTGGCAGGAAACTGGGCAGAGCGCTGGGAAAACACGCGACCATCGGCAGGTTGCTGGCAGACCTTCCCATGTACGACCTGAGAGGAAGCCAGCATGAGATGGACTTAAACTCACAGCAACCACATTGTTGGGAGGCTTCTGGGGCATTGAACTGTGCTACTGCAATAACCAACTGAGCCACGGAGGCTTTTTCACTTCTTCTCAAACCACATGTACTTTTAGATATAAACTTGTAATCCAGGGTATTCACCAAACAGTGCTCTAATTAAGATATACACAGGCAGAATTATCTCTTTGCAGAAAACCAACACTGAATCACATATAACCCAACAGTTCACACAGTCACGAGAAATCACGCACCTGTTAAAAATGTAACTAGCTCTTCAGACATGAAGATCACAAAAAGAACGGCCTGGACTACCTCACCTGAAGTCCTCGTGAGGTCATAATATTCCCCCCCATCAAAACAATATGTATCTGTCGACCACGGATTTTGTTTTCCACAAAAATACACGTGCGACACATGTGCAGGGAAGAAAATGTCAAAACGTTCTCGCACTTTCTCAGAGTCTGACATGCCCTTAACCTCAACAGTTGATTCAGCGTAATTCTTCTCACAGATATATCGAGTTTGACATCTGAGCCACAGAATGCTAATATAATGGCATCACTTAAGCTACGAGTTTAAGGCTTTCCGTAAAAAAATCTTCGTTCTGAGCAGCCATACACATATCTGTGAGAATAAATACTACAAATCGGAAGGGAATTCTATTATATATTATTATTCTGCTTAATGAAAAGGATGGGGTTTTTTTAAAGAAATTAACACGGATACAAACCTTCAAAAACGTGAGAGTCTCTAATGAGACAGTAGCTCTGCTGGTTGGGACAAAATAATCATGGAGCAGATTACACAATTATGTATGTATACAGGACAATGTACACAGGACAAATGTATACAGGACAATCTATACAGGACAAATGTATACAGGACAATGTATACAGGACAATCTATACAGGGCAAATGTACACAGGACAAATGTATACAGGACAATCTATACAGGACAAATGTATACGGGGACAATCTATACAGGACAAATGTATATAGGACAAATGTATACAGGACAATCTATACAGGACAAATGTATACAGGACAAATGTATACAGGACAAATCAAAACTGAAAATCAATACTACGAAACATGTATCTTGATTCACTTGTACCAAGTTTAGTTGAAAGTGGACAAAAATTGCAGAAGTACATTAAACATGCTAAATGCCCTAAAACTTCATCCACGATTATCCTGCTGATTTTTCATGATTCTGAAAGGTCAATTAACTTTAGGGAGTTGTTTTGAGGTTTGTTGGGAAGGCTGGATGGTACCCTACTGGAAAAATGTGAGCTTCATCAGCAGAAATAATTTTCATGACATTTATTTTCCTCCAAATGTGCACTTTTTTGGATGAAATTTTTAGTTATTTTCAGTAGTAGCATTTTGAAAGAAATGTTAACATGTGCTGAATGAACAGACAGACAGACGGACAACTGATCATCAGAACAGAAAACCAAGATACTCTTCACACATATCTTGATTCAATCTACACTTAAACCAAGTTTTGCTGATACCGGACAAAAAATGTAATAGGAGTTGCGTTTTGAAAGATACATTTGTTAACACATTGGATAAATAAAAACAGATGGATAACCAATCAATGAAAAGCAATTGGATGAATACAGACAGATGGATAACCAATCAATGAAATGCAATTGGATAAATACAAACAGATGGATAACCAATCAATGAAATGCAATTGGATAAATACAAACAGATGGATAACCAATCAATGAAATGCAATATGGATACTACAAATTATATATCTCGATGCAGCCTGCACTTGAATTAAGTTGCACTGAAATTGGAAAAAAACTGCAAAAAGTAGCGTTTTGAAAATGTCAAGATATTCTGTATAAACAGACAGACAGACGAACAACCAGTCATCAAAATGGAAAATCATTACAGCTGATGTATCTTGATGTCCTCTAAATTTCAACAAAATTTCCTTGAAAACAGGCAAAAACTATGGGAGGAGGAGCCAAAGCATTTTGAAAGAAAAGTAACAGACATCGAACAGGCAGATTGCTCTCAATTTCAATCAATCAAAGGCAAAGAAATTTCTACCACCCAATTCGGATATACTCCAAAGCCGTTTTCGGCAAGTAAATGGGAGTGGTATACATCAGGTGTTATTTCCCAACACTTGAATCAATAGGATGACCGTAATTCGCACAACAGAGTGTAGCACCTCTAATACTGAAGAGCGTAGGGTACGGATGAAGTAACATTGTGTTTCTAGTTTCTCTAAAATGGCGAACCACATGTTCTCGTAAGAATTCCAGATAAGAAGGGGATTTATAGAGTTACCAAGCACGTCATAAAAAGTGCCCATTTAGGTCTGTATGGCCCCCTTTTATAAAAAAACTTTGGTTTTATATTTGTTACGTTTTCCTTGCCTTGTTTGCCAAAAGGTTGCAACCTGATCAAGGCAGGGGTCTAGAATTTATTAAATGACATGTTTCTTGTACCTTGATTTAGTCATTAAAACTAAGATATCTGGACATAACCTGTGTGACCCACTACAGAAGTCCTATCATTATTCTTACATTTGGGGAGGGAGGGAGGGGGGGGGTTGCCACAGAAATTTTCTCTCCTCATTTACCTCTCAAAGTTAACTTTTGTTAAATCCTTATCTGTTTTCCTTAACCAGAATAAAGGAACAATAAACAACGACAATTCCATACTGACCTACCTTTTCACATCCATGTCACTCTATTACATGCAGGTATGGGGAAAAAAAGTGAAATTATGAATGAAGATTCACAACATTGGGCTCAACTGTTTGAGCCCAATATAAGGTTAACATGCAAAATTTTTTGTGGGCTTTACTTGACCACAGAAAGTAGGTCAACAGACAGCCAGTCTGACCACAAGCATAAGTCAGGTATGCAGCATCCATACTATAACATGAGGGAGTGAGCCGTGGACAAGTGGTTAAAGAGGCTTGCCTTTCAATCACTAGGATACTCAAAGCATTTTGGTTCAACCCAGTCTTGGACAAGAACTTTTTAATTTCCCCCGCTCTCATTTTGCCTTTGACCACCAGGTGTGGTCACATATTACTTCTGACCAGGACGGTCAGTTGTTGAATTGTCTAGTCATTCTCCATTATGTTGGTTTACATGTATCAGAGCAAACAATTAACAAGTGATCAACACCACCTGTGTGGCCATTCACACAGTCTAACGTTGACTCAAGATCACTTGTCTTCCACCAATATATGGTGCAAGTCCATGACCCATGACGTATCAATTACACACGTTTGTCAGTTTGTCAGCAATTTTGCCAAAGGTCAAGTGGTTTAATATACGGACTGTCAAGTGAACAATTGATTATAGCATCAAGAACAACTGTATCAATAACAGAAATAAACGTATGGATGCAGAGTCAATAAAACACAGTGTTGAAATGTCAGATTCTCATTAATAAGATCCTAATTTAATACCCTAATAGTACACATATCATTGCCAAGATAAAACCAGCGAGTACACATATCATTGGCAAGATAAAACCGGCGAGTACACATATCATTGCCAAGATAAAACCGGCGAGTACACATATCATTGCCAAGATAAGATAAAACCGGCGAGTACACATATCATTGCCAAGATAAAACCGGCGAGTACAAATATCATTGCCAAGATAAAACTGGCGAGTACACATACCACTGCCAAGATAAAACTGGCGAGTACACATTCCACTGCCAAGATAAAAACTATGCATACTGTACATATACTTCCCCTAAAGTGACACATTCTGCTTGATTCTGAACTATTTAGGAAGCTTTTCAGGTTTTCTCTGAAGTATGGTTTATTTATTATCAGAAAAACTGAAAAGCTGACGTCAGAAGTATCATTTTAAGGTCTTTATATGCCTCTGAAAGTGAAATGGGGGCCTCTGTGGTCGAGAGGATAAGCATGCTAGTGCAGTGTAATGAAACTGGTGCCTCTCACCAATGCAATCGCTATAGGTTCAAGCCCAGCTCAAGCTACCTTCCTCTTTGGTCATACGTCAGAAGGTTTGCCAACAACATATATGTGTAAGTATGGCATGACGGGTAATATCTGTAACTATATCTTGTAGTTTTTCTTACCACATACATCCTTGGTAAAACAATCCGCCGGCCATCTTGATCCCATCTGGACTGAGGGCCATACCCATTCACATAGGTCATCGTTTTTGTTTTGTATTGTTTCTTTTTTAGTTATTTACAAGTATTCAAAGATCTTTACTGGAGTATCCACGCAGGTGAATGCGGCAAATGGACCTAGACTGACCGCTTTGACTCAGTAGCCACGACTCTGCAATATACTGAAATTCATAACGTTAAGGTAAACACTGTACATGTAGGCAAGTTTCTGTGCTCTCTCTGAATTTCCAGAACCAATACGGAAGAGCAGAAGGATATGACAGTGGAGTGGTGTCCCTTTGTGGCGTGACGTAATTGCATTATGGCGTCTGACTGCCTTTTCGCAGTGTAGATCGTGCATGCATTAGGTCTGCTTATTTTCAGTCGCATTCGGTTGCTGTAACTCTTTGCCCTTTTCCCATATTCACTAGATGTTTACTTAAGCATACACGCATTCTTATGACATTTTTCTGTTTGGCTGATCAACATATATTTTTTTTGAAGCCTTGAAAAACGCCCATATTAGTTTTGCACTGACAGCTGCTCTTTCAAACAGGTAAAAATATTTGAGACATTACGGTAGGGTAAGCATGTACCCAGTAACATCATACAAATCCATCACAAATGTTTCGATTTTCTTTGTAGTTATATAAATTACAATCTAAAACAAGTTGCTTGAAGCTGGATATACTCCAGTTTTTTTCACATAAAAACTTGTATCAAACTTACGTTGTGAAATGCTAAAGTTACTTAATTTTTATCCACATGCCAATGATGCACAATTCCAATAAATATCCAAAAACTTCAATTAATTTTGAACATTTATTTATTTAGTTATTTCATTGGTGTTTTACACCATACTTAAGAATACTTCACTTATAAGATGGCAGCCAGCATTATGGTGGGAGGAAACAAGGAAGAGCCCAAGGGAAACCCACAAACATTTGCAGGTTGCTGGAATACTTACACATGTATTTTGAATAAACTCAAATTTCAAAATTTGCCAAGAATTCAATTTACACCTGCTTTACGCAGTTTTGTAAAGCAGGCCCCTGAAGCCTAAAGTTGTTGAATGGTGAAAAAGAGCAAAAAGCTTGTCAGCCCCTTCCAAATAAATTTTAAAAAATACAAATTAAAACATGCCAGCAATGTCTGCCTTGTCAATCAGCCTGTACATGTGCAATCTGAACACCACTGTACAGTATATCTGCCACATCACGCCTTAAAAGAGAGTCTATCTCACTGTTAAAAGACAGTCTTTCTCACGGCTAAAAGAGAGTCTATCTCACGCTTAAAGGAGAGTCTATCTCATGGCTTAAAAGAAAGTCTATCTCATGGTTAAAAGAGAGTCTATCTCACAGTTAAAAGAGAGTCTATCTCACGCTTAAAGGAGAGTCTATCTCATGGCTTAAAAGAAAGTCTATCTCATAGTTAAAAGAGAGTCTATCTCACGCTTAAAAGAGAGTCTATCTCACGCTTAAAAGAGAGTCTATCTCACATTTAAAAGAGAGTCTATCTCATGCCTAAAAGAGCTTAAAAGAGAGTCTATCTCATGCTTAAAAAATTTACATCTCTGGAATATGGCATATGTACATATATAATATGTAATATTATTGCCAAAATATAGATTGTACACCTAAACTTGTGAAGAATTTCAAACTTGTCCAAGTTAAAGGAGTCAAAATGGCCTGGGGAGCTGCTGATAGCACTGGAGTGCCTGGCAAATTCATATACAGACCTCCCGTTCCTGTGACAAAATTGAATAAAATCACTTGGTGTCCTGGTGTCTCAATTCCTGTAGGAGCCTCTGCATAGATAACACTAATGTTACTGTTACAGAGACACAGCTGTACACTCTATGTTACTAGTGTTCTGATCTGAACAGGTAAGTCAGAGGAACGCACATGTAACTATCAAGGAGTCATCAGCCACCTCTATACCGTAAACGTTCTACATTAAGCTTACTCACATATCACTGATTACTGTAGATGGCCTAAAATTTTGTTCAAATACGTGAAATACATACATTTTAAGAAATGTCGTGAGTATAATTTCCAACATTTTTCTACAATTTTCGTTATAATACCTTCCAAACATACCTCAAAGCACCTTTCCAAAATCAATGGAACTCTCCGACACATCAGAATCAGGAAACAAGCAAAACAGTTATTTGGGGTAATTCCACAGATTTTCTGCCATGTTATTAACAGTTTATTAAGTTTAATATTCCTTTCATTATTATTTTAACAAATGGAATAAACATTGAAGGCTCTGAGCAAGCTTTATCTATATTACTCCGAAAACAAATGTCTGCATGTAACAAATTGGCAGACTAAAAACACGATTTTTCTAAGGTTTTTTTCAGTTCACAATATTAATTATTAGGACATTTACATCACCATATTCCAATTCTTCTCAACTTTATACCCAGGCCGTAAATAAAATACAGATGAACTGCACAGTACTGAAACGATCCATGAGTCCGCATGCCAACTTGACGTTCAAAAGAAGCCTTTCTGCTGTTTGTGAAAACAATTAATGCGAAGATGGCTCCCAATACCTGCCCTGCCATAATTACAGGTATGTGCTACAGGTACTCCATTACACTATCGTCACACATGACATGAAGCCACTGGTCAATTCTACAGGAATACACAAAGACAGACACCGCTCCATGCTTACAGTGGTGGCTCCAATCACCCTATGCCGCAAATCGTGTGTATGTTTAGTCACCAGTTTCACAAACTGCATCCCATGATACAGTACTTACATGAAGTACTTGAGCACTCTCAGCATCATGTGTCTACATGTGGTCAATATTGATCAGTTTATGAAATGATCTAAATTTATTTATTTGACTGGTGCTTCAAAACCCTACTCCAGAATACTTCACTGTGGCCATCGTTAAGGTGGAAGGAAACCCATGATGACCTGCAGATTGCTGGCAGACCTTACCATGTACATGTACAGTCAGAGAGGAAACCAGTATGAGCTGGATTTGAACTCACAGCGAGCACATTGGAAAGGTTCCTCAGTGAATAAATGATTGAATCACTATGGTTTAACCCCGTGTCAGAAAATATTGGGACCATATGGTGGCGAGAACAAGTTAGTACCAGGAAGCAGTGAATGGTTTTAGATGTAATGTAGAGGACACTCAAAACAAACAATTTAAAGACTGACATTCCTTAAAACCAGATAAAAGAAGCAGAACTTAAAAATCAAAAACCACTATATATGTGTGTGTGTGTGTACAGTATATATACATATCTATGTACAAACATATATATATATATATAGTTAATGAAGTGACGAGCAGTTTTACAGCAGCTGCATACAGCTATATAAGCAACTGTCTGGTGTCAACACGCAGCCTGAATGAAGCTATATGAGCAACTGTCTGGTGTCAACACGCAGCCTCAATGAAGCTATATAAGCAACTGTCTGGTGTCAACACGCAGCCTGAATGAAGCTATATAAGCAACTGTCTGGTGTCATGTGATTGTGGTTTAACACGCAACCTGAATGAAGCTTCAAGAATTTATCACTTATGTACATGTACATATTATGCCTGACAGTTCGATGTGTGCATGGATAAGAGTGTCTGGTGAAAACCACCAGCCTTTATCACCACTGAACTGATGAGCAGACTGAGAGCCGTGGATAAGAGTGGCTGGTGAAAACCACCAGCCTTTATCACCACTGAACTGATGAGCAGACTGAGAGCCGTGGATAAGAGTGGCTGGTGAAAACCACCAGCCTTTATCACCACTGAACTGATGAGCAGACTGAGAGCCGTGGATAAGAGTGTCTGGTGCAAACCACCAGCCTTTATCACCACTGAACTGATGAGCAGACTGAGAGCCGTGGATAAGAGTGTCTGGTGCAAACCACCAGCCTTTATCACCACTGAACTGATGAGCAGACTGAGAGCCGTGGATAAGAGTGTCTGGTGAAAACCACCAGCCTTTATCACCACTGAACTGATGAGCAGACTGAGAGCCGTGGATAAGAGTGTCTGGTGCAAACCACCAGCCTTTATCACCACTGAACTGATGAGCAGACTGAAAGCCATGGATAAGAGTGTCTGGTGCAAACCACCAGCCTTTATCACCACTGAACTGATGAGCAGACTGAGAGCCATGAGATCCAATCAGAGAATCCAAGGCTAATTTTAAAAACCCATACCGTTCTTTTTCTAGCAATTTAAAAGAAAACACCCCAACAACTGTGACCTTCCCTGACTCTTAGGTTACACAGCACCAGATCTCAACTCTCTGAACCCTGGATGCTATGACCCTGTTGACCTCTTGTGCTAGGCTCCCACATAATTAGCATTCATCCTCCTTTAATACCTGATAATATCTGGGCATACGTCAAAATTCGGAAAAGCAGCCTCTGGTACATCTGTAATATGTACGTTAATTATAGTCTACCATGCACTAGAGTCTCAGGCTTAAGGGTAAGACCACTTAAAATACAGTGATCCCCTGGAAAAAGAGCACCGGAATCGGTCTCTGAAAACACTTTCACTACCTTTCTCAGACTTTTTTTCACTGATATAAAAATCAGCGATAGTTTAAATTGTATGGTGATTATTGTGGACCAAACTGATAAAGTTTGTTGCCAATGACTTCACAAAAAGTTTCGCATGCCTTTACGTCTAGCTCTGAATAAAGTTTTTGTGAGGTGTATCCCTGTAATGTGTAATCTAAAGAGCTAATACAACATTAAAGTTCTGTTTTAAGACAGGTCAACACGATGTCACTGTTGACACACATTATCGTTAGGATCCATAAAACCCAAGACATAATCAAAACATTTCCCTGCATAATAATAATAATAATAATAATAATGTCTTTATTTTCAGAGGTAACAAACTCAGGCAATATGACAGCATTGATCTTCCCTGAGGCCCTCCATTCACTCACACAATCACTCGGCAGTCACATGGGTGAAGAAAAATAAATACACAAAACATATGTATATATATATACATACAAAGATACAGGCTTTACTATGTGCTTGGCACTTTCTGCCACTTTTGGTGCAAATTTTTGAACAATTTAACTTGGTGAAAAATTTTGATTTAAAAATCAGTGAAGGTATTTTCCAATCCATTATTGAATGGCCTTTTTGATCATTGTAACTTCATTTTCACAGTTTCAGTCCCTTTAAATTCATCTGTTACCCATCAACTGGAAATAATGGTGTCATGCAATGAAGCTGAAAACATAAAACCTAATCCATCAAAATCAAACATCGTCCTGATCATTACGGCAAAACTTGAAGAGTTTCTCTAATCATGAAGTATAAAAATCACCCTGAAAATTTCTTTTTCCATTCTGACAAGATAATCTAAACAACTTTCTTGTGCATCGGTAGCAAAGAATCATTCAGCTTAAATTCTGTATTTCAAATTAAGTTTGGTGTCTAAACATACACTTTCACAATCACACAAAAGCTCTAAAATGATTCTTTTGCATATGCCAAAGTTTAATTTTTGTTAACAAAGAAAGCTCTTTAGAGCACTGCACCTATATTAAAAGTGCATAAATCAATCAGAATCCACCAAAATGCATCACTTAAAAACAAAATATCTTACAGCAAACCACCAGGGAAGTATTGGGTCATTTGTGGTTAAAGAATTTGGTTTAAAGATTTCAAAATGACCATCAAATTTTTTTTAGATTCTTTTAGCGCCAAGACAACAGATTTTGAGGTAGATCATAACACAAACTCAAACACGAATAACAAATACCTTCATGTAAAAGGGGACATAACTGTGAAAATAATTTTGACTGATCAGTACCATTTTATTTCGTGGCTGTACACAACACTACTCTTATAAATGTCAGCAAGATAGGTGTTTCGATTGTGCATGACCAGACTTCCTTCGCTGGTAGATAAACACAGTCATGGTTGTGTTAAAGGCAATGTAACTGTAGGCAGTCTCACACACTTCAGCCCATTTCTCGCATTTTATGCGTCTGTGTGACATTTGAGACTGTGCGTGCTCTAGGGCTGTTTCAACGTGGAAAAAAAAGTAGAACTCAGCACCACACTGGGTTGTGCCCGAAGTCAACAATATCAAGAGACAGACATGAATGGCCATGTGCTATTGTTTGTCTACTGTATGACGCTTTCTTCTTATGCGCAATTATGTGCAACTGGAAACCACAATCTGGCTTATTCGACTTGTTTATCAAGCCTAGGCTAGTGCACCTTAATTATTGTTTTATCTGTGTATAGACCAGAACCAAGAGTTTGCATGATCCCTCAGTGTGTAGGATTTCAATGAAATTAACACAGAGAGGGAAAAAAAACAAAATCCACATAAAAATCTCAATAAAAACTTTAGAATAGGGGCCTGATCCTAGAGGATCATTCAGTTTACCTGCATCAAACCTATCTTAATTTGGTGTCCAATAATGTGTATTTATTTATGATTTCAGCTAATGTATGCAGTATTGACTATTGTCATGTTTTCAGCCTCTTTGTTTTTGTTTATGATGTTGAATTATTGTTATAGACCAGCTCTTTGAAGAGCAAACCATATAATTTGACAGCGTTATTCAGTAACCTACTTGAATAAAAGGTTTCATTCATTCATTCATTCATTCAGAGTAGAGTTGGGCCATTCAAGAAAAGACAACTCTGCTTTGGCAAATGAGACAAACTGCCTCAACAACTTTACTTTATGTTGTACAAGGCCAAGAAAAAAAAAACAGGTTTATTAGGTTACACTGGGCATATTTCCAACAAACTTCCACAATACGTCCGGAGTGATAAACACTCCAGAAATGATATTTATCAATGTTGTTTTCTTTTCCCCCAGAAAAAAACAGGCCATATACCCGCAAACAATGATGGAGCTGGTGTGACGTGTATCCCATGAATGAGAAGTATGAAGGCAGTGTCTGGCACACAGGTTGTAACCTGTTAGAAAAGACCCTGGCAGACTGAAAGTGTTAAGGAGTCTTCCACAGAAATAAAACCACATGACCCAGGGGTTTAAGGACAACATTGCCCTGGCTGTGAGGGTAGGACAGAATGAGGGTTTAGGCCATTTTTAAAAAATTCTTTTTGGTGAAACTAGGGTAAGTCATGCAGTTGATTGAGAATCTATTGTCTTCTTTTTTTAGTTTTTCCTATTCCAGATAATGGGAAAGATAGGTGATTCTCAAAAGAAATTAACACTGATCAAGAGACAAGTTTAAAAAAAAAAAATTCTTTCCAACAATTCGATCAAAAGCTCAATAAACACTTCAGAAGGCTGCTTTTTCGGAAGGTAGATCAAGTCACCTCCGACTTAATGGATCTCTGGATAGTTTTTGATTGAACACTCCTCAGTAGAAGAGCTATCATTGAAAATATGCTTCTTGGGCAGAAACTACATGTATCCTTCAAAAAAGGGTAACATTTCTCTTATCTTTCTCTCAATGTCAAGAGTTTCTCTGAAATCTCTTTTCATCTGCAAGAAGAAGAGCACAAAAGAAGAATTCCCTACATATTTTCTGATACTGTAAATTTGGGTTACCATGGTCATGTCAAACAATGAATTTTTCAAGGATGGCCTTATACTCTAATTATAGGTGATGTAGAGAGAAATATACAATGCACTACTGCTTTGTTGTTATTTTAGACCAGATATCAACGTGTGTTTGGAAGCTTCGTTAAGATACTACTGGAAATATGTTTCAGCACCGAAAGATTAATATTTTAAGGCTTCTATTTGCCACTCACATGAATACAGTTAGGTATTTATTGGGGGGTGGGGGGGGGGGAGAGGGGGAAAGAACTTTTACAGCAAATACTAGTGCAGAAAATGATCTTCAACCAAATGTTCCATAAGACTAATAACGAGTCTGAACTCAGACATGATTACTCATACTGGCATTTCAATCACTCAGGTCTTATACATGTAAAATCTTTCATTTAACTGATTTGTAAAGACTGAACTGGTTTCCTCTCCAGCTTTACGTGGGAAGGTCCTCCAGAATCCTGCAGATGGTGCTGGGTTTTCTCCGATCTCTCCCCGGGGTTTCCTCTCACCACAATGCTCGCCGCTGTCATATAAGTGAAATATTCTTGTGTGTGGCGTGAAACACCAATCAAATAAATTAATACGAGTAAGTACTGAATTATATGCCTTTTCTTTCTGGCCTTGACCTTGACAGGCGAATGACCTTCGTAGCTACCCTGGTGACATAAGGGATGTGACATAAGTCCTTTGTATTATCTAGCCACAGCTGCGTCCTATCACACGGTCACCCTGCAGCCATGGGTCACACCTTGCTCCCCTAATCTATGTCGAGCAGGAAGACAGAAACCATGAGCTACCTTGCCTTAATCACATTCCTTAATTTGCAACAACTTCACAATTAGCCTGCATAAAGAAAACACTAGCTAGCTCAGAGGCAGAAGTTTATGAAAGCAGAGGCGTATTAAAAGTCAGAAAATGACGAACCAAGTTATACATGCAAAATTTTAAGAAACTTTTTCTTTTGAAAACTGCTTATTTCCCAGCAAATCTATTTACTTTCACTTTCATATAGAACACAAAAATTCTTGAACCTCTGTTCAAAGAGAGTGAATTGTTTCTGACGTGGACTACCTGAATTCTCAACATTGCCAATGGGAGAAGTTTGAAATGTGCATTATGCGCTATCCGCAAATCGATCAATTCAACAAGTGACCGAGCAGCGCAATGACCCTGAAGCCTCTCACCAATGCGGTCGTATGTGGAAAAGTCTGCCAGCAACCTGCGGATGGTCGTGGGTTTCCCCTAGGCTCTGCCCGGTTTCCTCCCACCATAATGCTGGCCGCCCTCGTATAAGTGAAGTATTCTTGAGTACGGCATAAAACACCAGTGAAATAAATAAATACATAAATCAACACGTGACCATCACTACAACTGCAGAATAAATATCATATAAGTTTAATCTTACAAGATACAGGTGAGTCTACTGGAATAGAGGTCATGCTCTCTAGCACGAACAAGTGTAGCGGATAGATTCAAACATGCAGTACACTAAGTCAGGAATTTGGTGATTTACGGTATTTAATATGTACACAGAGAATCAACCTCATGTCATAATTCTCAACATGTGTGCAAATCTTGAATTCAATACATGCAGTACGTTTTAAGATACCACCGCCAACATTCTGTTTAACACTGGTTCTAATACTCAGTACACTAAGCTGAGGAATTTGGTAATTTACGGTGTTTAATATGCGCACTCAGAATCAACGATGGCATGTCCCCCTCATGTTACTGTGCTCTACATGTGTGCAGACCCTGGGTTCAATACATGCAGCACTTTTTAAGATACCTCCCCTAACAGTTTGTTTAACACTGCTTTCCCTGTTACTGGACGCTGACACCGATACTCAGGGTACAACATAAGCTGCACCTGTACTTAGTACAAGCAAGCTAAGAAGAAAACAATCAAATAATGTCACCTCTGCACATGATTAGGAGCACATGTACATGTATGCCTTACATGTTTCCACTACAACATGTACCCTAATTTCTCAACATTTTTGCATATGAAAGAGCAACTTTCGGAGCAATTTCAGCACATTTTAAATTCGATTTTGGAGATAAAACTACACTGATTTGATTGGCTAGTTTCAGGGCTTCACAAGTGTAATTTTATCAGTCAACACTGAAAAATGCCTTCAGACTATGCTTGAATAAACACCTGGCAAACATGCACAAAAGGCTGAAGAATTACAGTACATGCAGTATGTTCTCTCACTCATCTGGAATCACCATCTACATGTACATGTAAGTCAGGTGGAAACACTATCTGACTCATCTGGAAACATTATGACTCATCTGGAAACATTACCGGACTCATCTGGAAACATTATGACTCATCTGGAAACACTACCGGACTCATCTGGAAACATAATGAGTCATCTGGAAACATTATGACTCATCTGGAAACACTACCGGACTCATCTGGAAACATTATGAGTCATCTTAAAACATTATGACTCATCTGAAAACATTATGATTCATCTGGAAACACTACCTGAGTCATCTGGAAACATTTTGACTCATCTGGAACCACTACCTGACTCATCTGGAAACATTATCTGATCCCACAGGAAAGACAATCTGACCTTTCTAGGAACAGTATATGACTCATCTGGAAACAATAACTTACCTACAAACACAAACATACAAATCTGGGAACACCAAGTGCCACATCTCGAACATCTCGATCTTGACTCATTCAGGAACACTGACTCATTCAGGAGCACTAGCTGACTCATCTGCAAACTAACACTATCTGATTCATCTGCAAACAGACTTCATCTGACTCAGCTGAAACACCATCTGACTCCAAGGTAGACACTATCTGACTGATTTCAAAACATGATCTGACTAATTTCACACAACTATCTGACTCATTAAGACTGACTCATCTCAAAGCACCACTGGATTTTATCTGATTCACTTCAAAACATTTTCTTAAACTTGTTTTTCTATCTCAACTTCACGGTATAATTCAGCATTTTAGAAATCACTTGAAATATCAAACTTACTCTAATCTAGTCTAATCTACTCTAATCTACTAATTTAATTTATCTAATTTATTTTGCCATCATCAGGAGAGACAGCAGTAGTTTTTCTAACAATATTTCTTCCAACCGTTTTGAATGTTTGCAAGATTCTTACTCAGTCATATTTGGAGATCATTATTCTCCACTTGCTGATAAAAATTATACTTTTGCGATGCCTTGAAATTACCTTACCACACTAATCTATTTTTTTTCAGAAGCAAAAAGTTTGAGGAATTACGGTGTGTGCATTTTTTATTTTTGGTAAAATCCATGTGGTGTTCTTTGATCAATATCATTGAGATATTCTGTAAACAGTAGCCTGCTGAAATGTAGCTACTGCTGAGTGCCGTCCTCAATTCATTTACCAAATGCACTGTCAGGGTATTAGGGAAACCAGCTGAAAGGTACAAAATGTCTATCAGAGTTACTTCCCTTGTACACCAAATATTTCACTTCATGGTCACTTCTGTGACCATGCAAAGCTACATGTCGATTATACTACAATATAATTTAACACAAAAGTAATAGAACCTTTAGGAGAAATAAAAAAAAAATGACATGGTAAGCCTATGGAACAATGTTAATACCAAATGGCTTTACCATGCCTAACACTATTAACAATTCCTATAATCGAGGATTCCTCAAAGAGGAGACACATGTGTGTCTTTAAATGATTTCCAAGCGAATTTTCACAGAATTATTTCAACATCATTTGGAACCACGCAAAGTCTCCTCAAAGGAACACAAATTTGAGAAACTGTCAACTTCAGCATTCAAATCAGCCTTATTCCACTCCTTAAACCTACCCCCAGGCAGGTATAACTTACACCAACAAATCTGGCGGATTTACACCACAGAATAAGCTATTCCATTTTTGATATGCATACCATCACCTACTCCAGGAATAACCGTTAAACTAGTTTTGCTTACGCCAGCCTTATGCATGCTAACTGTGGTAAAACCTCAAAACTCTACCTGGAGTAAGCTCTACTTCCCTCATTCCACTTTTATGCATTCTGCCCAGAGGGTTTTGCTCTGTTGTCCAGGTGGTTCTTTAATGCACACCGTGAGAAGCTTGTTGTGTCAAATGTGACGATAGAATTCCGTGTATGTCTAGGTAAATAAAACACATCTATCAGATGAGCTGAAGTCCTGGCATACATGTATATCAGCAGGAACACAGGAACTATCATTGCTAACTGATAACAGCTGAGAACCTGTGGGACGGAGTGAGTGTATTGATATGTTGCCAGGCTTGTCAACCACACCTGCATACAGCAATCAGATCTGTGTTTTCCCGCGATCACTACCAACCTGTACGATTACTCGCCACAATTATGCCCCGTTTGTCAGATTTGCCTCCACATTGTCTTCAGTCGAATTCGCAACTAAAAAACAAAACTCCTATGTGACAGGGGCCTGTCTTTAAAAAGCATAGCGCTCCCAAGGTGTATATCAACAGCCCTCTGTCCGTTCATGTCTGGGGAGTTTATCCCATGCTGCTATGACCTGCGGCCACACTGTCACTGGCCCTTACTGGACAGCTGGGGGCTGATCTATCTCTTCTCTCATTTCTACCAACAAATCAAATTGGTTAAACTTAAGGGCCAGAACTTATCGGCTAAACTTTACGTCATTTATGTTAATCAATGAACTTCAGGCTTCTGTTCAATGGACTTGACATAGTTACCTCCCTTATTCAGCCTAACCAGAACAGGTCTTATAACGATAACTAAGTACAAGAAAAAGGCTAAATGAGTTTAACAGAGATGTGAATGAAGCAGGTTTAATTATCATATCACGGTTAGAAATGATCAGAACTGCTCTCGGTGCATTCACGTCTCATCCGAGCAAATGAGGGACCTTTTCATTTCAGTCAGAAGTTAAAAGTCCATAATTTATGGTCACTTACATGTACGTTTGAACTGTGAGTGAATTAATGAGATGTTGTCAGTTGAACTCATGGTGACAAATAATGAGACAAATTCAACTTTCTTTAGTCGGCACTGGTGTGATGGAATTGGACCCTAAACATGTGCACATTTAATGCATATAGTATCTACATCATAGTCACAATTTCTCTGGGCCCAGTTCCACAAAAATTCTCACGTGTCATGGGTTTAGCCAGGGGAGGTGTCTCAGGTTGATTTATTTATTTGATTGGTGTTTTACGCCGTACTCAAGAATATTTCACTTATACGACGGCAGCCAGCATTGTGGTGGGAGGAAATCGGGCAGAGCCCGGGCAAAAACCCACGACCATCCACAGATTGCTGGCTGACCTTCCCATGTATGGCCAGAGAGGAAGCCAACATGAGCTGGACTTGAACTCACAGTGACCGCATTGATGGGAGGCTTCTGGGACATTGCGCTGCGGTAGCGCGCTAACCAACTGAGCCACAGAGGCACCCCGCCGTGCCTCAGTGTCTTTGAGAAAGCCTATTCTCACAACATTACGATAAGGCAAACAGGACAAAAATTAGACATGAGACATCGTCATTTCAATCTGTGGATAAATCTACCCTATGTATGCCCCTTACTTTTTTCTTTAAGTCCAGCATGGAATGTTTCTAAAAAAAACAGAATCTCATTTCTTAATACTCTGAAAAGCAACCCATCCACTTTCTCTTCTGCATAAAAAGGCTTGTGTCAAAAGTTTTGTGAAACGAGGCATATGTTTTTCTGGTTTCAATCCTTGTGGCCATTTTTACAGGTGTATGTCACTAATTTCACACAGGTTTACAATTCCAGTATATTTCTGGCCAAACACAGACTGTGATATTATTCTATTTCAGATCAGAAATCTTTAGCGTTCACTTCAAAGCTTATTGATCAAGACATTGTCATTTAGAAACAAATGGGTGACATGGAAATTTAGGGCTAAATTTGGACTCTTCTTGTACTCAACAATTTTAACATGGGAGAGCTAAGGAAAAGTGAAATCTGCAAAAAATTGCTACCGTACATGTCCTAAAACTTCATACATGACTAAGTTGCTCATTTTTCTGGATTCTGTGAGTATTATTCATTTTAAGGAGTTTATATGTAGGCGTGTTTTGTGGTGTCTTTGGTGGGTACATGTGGGCGTGTTTTGTGGTGTCTTTGGTGGGTACATGTGGGCGTGTTTTGTGGTGTCTTTGGTGGGTCCATGTGGGCGTGTTTTGTGGTGTCTTTGGGGGGTCCATGTGGGTGTGTTTTGTGGTGTCTTTGGGTGTCCATGTGGGCGTGTTTTGTGGTGTCTTTGGGGGGGTCCATGTGGGCGTGTTTTGTGGTGTCTTTGGGGGGTCCATGTGGGTGTGTTTTGTGGTGTCTTTGGTGGGTACATGTAGGCGTGTTTTGTGGTGTCTTTGGTGGGTGCATGTAGGCGTGTTTTGTGGTGTCTTTGGTGGGTGCATGTAGGCGTGTTTTGTGGTGTCTTTGGTGGGTACATGTGGGCGTGTTTTGTGGTGTCTTTGGTGGGTACATGTAGGCGTGTTTTGTGGTATCTTTGGTGGGTACATGTACGCATGTTTTGTGGTGTCTTTGGTGGGTACATGTAGGCGTGTTTTGTGATGTCTTTGGTGGGTCCATGTAGGCGTGTTTTGTGGTGTCTTTGGTGGGTACATGTAGGCGTGTTTTGTGGTGTCTTTGGTGGGTACATGTAGGCGTGTTTTGTGGTGTCTTTGGTGGGTACATGTATGGTGATTTCCTGCTGTGTTTCAACACCATAAACAATTGATGTTTCATGACATTAATCTGCCTCTAGAAATGCACCTTTTGGCAGGAAATTTCAGGTCATTTGGGGTATTTCAAGTTTTCCGAATTACTACCTACTGTATTAATATCACAAATTATTACCCACAATATGTCCATGTACTACAGTTCACCTAATCTTTAACTGCTTTTTTCATTGACACATTTTGCTTGTTTCTGATTGATTGAACTTTTAAGGCCATTTCAAAGTTTCTGTAAAGTTTGCTTAATTTCTTATGAGAAAATTTATTTAAGTGTTAAGCATCAGAAGTATCATTTTAAGGCCCTTATGTCCTCCTGAGAGTGCATTTTTTTTCAGGCCAAAACTACAGTAATCATTTTAAGGCCCTTATGTCCTCCTGAGAGTGCATTTTTTTCAGGCCAAAACTACAGTAATCATTTTAAGGCCCTTATGTCCTCCTGAGAGTGCATTTTTTTCAGGCCAAAACTACAGTAATCATTTTAAGGCCCATATGTCCTCCTGAGAGTGCATTTTTTTCAGGCCAAAACTACAGTAATCATTTTAAGGCCCTTATGTCCTCCTGAGAGTGCAATTTTTTCAGGCCAAAACTACAGTAATCAAACTGCATTAAAGCTAACATGTAATTTAAACCCCCACAAATATGATGGTTCACCAGTAAAAAGGTTGGTATTCATATAAATTTCTCTCAGTGAGCATCATTTTGATTAGCATTTTGTAAAATTTCATTATGCACCATCTCACAATAAACCCTTTAAAGTTGGCAATCTGAATCCTCATCTTTTTTTTTCTTTTTTTATACATGACCCTGTCATTGTTCTAGTGATCGTTCATATCAGATAGAGAACGTCTGTATCTCTTGTTGTTTTATAAGAAGTGCACTTCCTGGTGTTATCAACATTATCAGGCTATGGGGAGGGTGAGGGATGGAGGGGGGATGGAGGGGGGGACAATGGTCGTTGTGTATATCTGTCGCGGGAGGAGGGGTTTAGCAAGCCTGTTACATGACATCAGAAGTTGTTCTTGATTATAATCAAGACTGACTTAATTCAGTTTGAATTTTTATCTGCCATACATGTATTTTAAAATTCTGACATTATCCAACACTGGCTTGAAGCCTATGAATAATGAATTTGATCCTCCCTCAAATGGGGAACTCGCTAAAACTCTTTCCCGCCTTTAACACAATGGTCCAAACCCGTGTGCTGTCCTGCATTATGTCATATGTCTCGGTGCAGGTGCACTCACACAAAACACTTATGTAATAAACTGGCACTGCAGTACCACATCAGGAAATGGTGTATTTAACTTCAGTTTGAACCCTTTTTTGTAGCCCGTCAGGGTTTCCCATTACAACCTGACAAGCCCATTATGCCTATCAGAAATCCGCTCTCCTTCAAGTAACGTGTGGAGTAAGGTTAAGATATTCGTGACATGAAACAGGGTTTATAAGTGATAAGCCAGAGATAAATACGTACAAATTAACATAAAAGATGTGTGTGTTGGCTACAAAGTTACGGCCCTGAATGACAGATGCATAACACAATGCTTCATTTTTTCACCTTGTTTTTCTACCTCAGAATTAAATACAGAAAAACCAGACGCTAATTTTAAGGCTATTTTAATGCACTTTTGCAGCAAGTGGTTCAACAGAAACTCTCTTAATTTTACCCTACATTACTGCACAGAATGGCACGATTCTACAACTGATCCTAGAATTGTGCTCAATGGGCAGCCACTTCAATTGTCCGTTAATTGTTATTGGATATTTTTTTTTATATTTTATTTATTTGATGAGTGACAGATTCAATTTCGACCAGTTTTACATGCATGTGGATTTACCAGTGGTGACACATTGGGACAACTTCCTGGAATGGAGAGCTAAGACGTCCATGACAAACACCTTTTAATGGCCCCAGACATGATGTATTCAGGACAGGGTTGTGATCGTATACGTAATCACAGCCATACAGAGCTATTGTGAACAGTGGCCAGGTATTGTAAAGCTGAGGTTTCTGTCCATGAAAGTCGTCCACCCCTTTCTCAGATCTACATGAAAGCGCATTCTGAAAACAGATTCGATTATCTTAAATAACCTGAGGTCTTTTGTTCTCCCAGGTGATAACAACTTCATCATTACAACTCCCCGATGACCAGTTGCTTAAAGTAATGTGTGGAGAAAGAGGTCGTTTACACACCGTTATGCAACCTGATCAGCAGTGAGCAATACACAATCCACGATTTGCAAACCGCTGAAACGGAAGGTCGTAAATTACCGCCAGCTACAACCTGACAGTGACAACAAATGTTAAGTGTTGATCTCCTTTACAAAACTCGCCTCAACCCGGGTGACAATAATTCTGACACATCAACTCCACAGCATGAATCACGATGCCACGGCATGTCATTCAGCAAAGAATAATGTAAATACAACTTACCATTTTTACTCCAAACAAACTTCGCCAGGCACGAGTTGGTGTCACATGACTACAGATGACAGTTACCGTAAAGCGGATTGATGAACAGGCGGTTGCTGCTAAAGGGACCGTCTCACATTGACAGAATTCGGTGTGTAGTCTGTCTGCCGCTAATATTTTCAAGACAAGCCTTTTTTCCTGTACATCTCAGTTAAGCATGCAAACATAATCTTCAGTGTGTGTTTGTGCACGGTGTCGGAATAGATCAGATGTACAAATTAAACGCAAAGCGTGTTCTTAATTCTGTACGCCCACTGTAGGCATATCCGCAGCTATAACCAATAAGCCTACATCGATGCCAATTAAACTGGCTTTACACACGCACGCACGCATGCACACACGCACGCACACACACACACACACATATATATATATTTATCATATAATATACAAGAACATTTCCATGGCGGAAGCCGCGTCAAAATCAGTAGACCTATAATGTATATTCATTAAGTGCATGAGAAAGTTCTGGACAAGAATTTCACTCATAATGTCTGACTGTGGGAAAACACTAATGCTGTATTTGTATACTTACAGATTCCATTCTCTCACAGGAGCACATACGTATCCCATTAAAGGTAAATAAAGTCAATACAAAAAGTTCCAGTGTTCCTCGAGACACGTTGTATATGTATATAGACTATAACAGGTCTATCGCGGTACACTTTATAATGGGTTATTATTGGCGATACTGTACTAATTTTATATACACATGTAACTAGAACTAGAATAATGCCAAACCGTAAAAGAGTCAAGCACGAGTGAGTATTAGGGGAGTGATTTGAAGACTTAAGTCTGTAGGATCTAGTTGGCTTTCGGCAGCTGTTCCAAGCTTATCGGTTCGCAGAATGATTACACAGCTGGCCTTTGCTCCAGATAGATTCACCTACAACTTAAACCAGGTGAGGAGATATTTGAAAAAAACGACCATTTTTTTCGTTGTTCTTCTTCCCTGAAAGCTAGAAATCCTTGTTTTGGTATGTTTACATGTGCCTTTTTTTTCTCTTTTTTTTCCTTTTTCATTTCTTCGGTGGATTTCTAGCTTGAGATTATCCGCATTGAGTATCTGTTGACTGGCAGGTCACTTTATCAGAGTTCCGTCCCCTTTAACAGTTCTCGTCGAAGGAATTCCCATCATATCATGCTCATGTGTGTAGCCAGACATATATATATATATATATATATATATATATATATATATATATATATATATATATATATATATATATATATATATATATATACACAACATGTATGCATAGAAGTTTACACTGAGACATCTATAAGCATACATAGACCTTACCGGCTGCACACAGTGTAGTATATGTACGGCGGGTAAGTGATAAATGTGACAGATCATGAATAAATCGTAGTGTACGTGGTAGTGTCATGGAAATTGCTCTTTTCCTGGAGAGATAAATGTGAAATACCACATAGCAGCCACAACTGGTGTAACGCAATGATAGTACAATTTACTGCAAGTCCACTAAGGGGTCTCTGTGGACGAGAGAGTTAGTGCACTAGCGCCGCAAGACGACACACCAACGCGGTCGCTGTGAGTTTAAGTCTTGCACATGCTGGCTTCATCTCCAGTCGTTCGTGGAAAGGTCTGCCAACAATTTGCGGATGGTCGTGGATTTCACCTGGGCTCTGCCTGGTTTTTATACAGAAAAGGTTCCAAACCACGCCCTCCAACTTACATAGGCCTAATATACACAAATCATTACTAGACTCATCAATGCATTGGTTTGGCGTGTATTGTAAACTTATTACAATTATCTCCGATCGCAATGAACAAAAATCCTTCATTACTATATTTTTGCTGATTTCAAGTTTATGATCTCAACACTCTAAAATATCATTATCCCAAGCGATCAAGTTAGCACTTCAGCAGGAATTTTAAGGACTCTATTTTGGCCCCATCTGGTTAGCATCATGGTTATAATGTTAAAACAGTTTAAAAGTTTACTGTTTACCATTTTCCAACCACTGTTTTCTTAATTTTAGTATTTTACCCTTGTCCCACAAAAAATGTCTTTACCGTAACGAAACCGAGTTTGGGAAATTTGGTGAAAAGGGATGCAACTGTGTGCGGCAGCCACGTGGCCAGAGACGGCGTTCCCAGAGCACATTAGGGGTAGCTGATGTTTATTTAGCGAGTGAATTACGTACACGTTAAGGAAATGCACGTTGTACACATAGCACATCCATGATGTGCCCTTACCGTTCATGCCTGGGAAAAGCTGATAATGCTTATCTCAACCACTGTTTTGTGGTGGTGGCAGGCTGTATGAAGTACCAAGCAGTGGACATCGATCCACGTGGGCGTAATGATGACTGACGCAGTTCTGAACTGCTAATGTGAAACAATGCCCTCTGCGTTACGTGTCCTCACCGTTACGTGTCTTTACCGTTACCTGTCCTTACGGTTACGGGGACATGCAATAAACCTAACGATAGGGAAGTAAGTGTAACGGTAATGACACATTCGCATGAAAAAAAGAAAAAAACTTTCAATAAAATACAAGTAGTATTTATTGAATTAGTTTATACTTGCATTTAACCCTAAGTGAAGGCAAAATTTATTTCTTAAATACACTGATTTCTGTACTATTAAGATGTCCCAGTCATCCATCGAAAGGATGAGGAAATACAGAGAAAACATGTGAATTATAGCCATTTAGTACCGATCAGAATGAGGCAGATCCTCAGTAGACGACGTGATATATATTTTAATCTCTCCAGAGGACACTAATGTTTTTTGACATCCGTTTGTGTGATTACCGTTACATCAAAGTCCTTAACCTTATGTTTGTCTTTACCATTACGTTCACAGATTTCGCAAAATATTATCTATTTCATGTTTTTTTATTATCTGTTCTTCATAATCCATTTTTCATAGATTCAATTATCAGGAAAATGTTTTAAGTTTGACATCGATAATAAATTCTGTTCTGGATAAGCATAAATGTAAAAAATTATGTAAGTGCAGGTTGTGGGGATCTGATGTTGTACTGAAAGTCCTTACTTGGGTACATTTTCACGAGTAAAGATTTGCAGTGGTATTATTCGTATAAAGTTTTTGTGTTTGTTTCCGTTATTATAGTAAAAAATTGTTTTCCCTCTTTAATTTACGTTTTATCACAACATTTGTGTTTGTAACGGTAAGCTCAAGTATGATTGTCCACCTGGGAAGAAAAGTGTAAAACATCACTAAATATGCTGAAAGAAAATTGACTGGGCTATGAACATTATACTTAGGGATATATGGAATGAATTAAGACAGAACGTTAGGTAGAATGGCCTAACATTGCTTAGTACGACGTAAAACACCGATCAAACAAATGAATAAATAAATCAAATCCCCTAATGACTTTCTCGTAAATATGCTGGCAGACAAGACACACATACAAGAGGAGGTAATCGGAAAATATACTCCTTGGCAAATACACACCTGGGTAAGGATATGCCATACACACTAAAAGTAACTGTTTAGTTTATAAATGGGAAAGTAAACACATTTCTGTTCCAAATATTAAACTCGTCCTGGTTTATCCATGTAAAAAAAACTATGGAAGAGATGCATTGAAAACACGTGTTATTATGGTATAAACACGTGACACGCTGATATTTTCAATAAACAGTAGTTGTTCAATAATCGAGCCATGTGAAATATCAAAATATGTAAAGATATTTAGTATATAAACATTTACATCCTTGATATACGACACACATGTTTAGCAGTACCGTGTATAGGCGGAGACCAGCAGGGGCCACTTTCGCAAGACTTCGTAAGTCACTTTTTTCGCAACTTTTCTGATGAAAGGCGTCGTCTAGGTTATAGCGCCATACGGCGACGTGATTTACAAGAAAAGTTACGAGACATTAATTCACGATGTTTCTTGAAAGTGGGCATGATTTAGGATAGATTTTGAGCTGATTATCAAGCCATGCCATGAAATACAGCCCATGGAGAACTTTCATGCTAAAGACGCTTTTAACTCGGTATACAAACCATGGAAAACTCTCACGAGTTCCCATGGGGAAATTCCATACGTAATTCGGTCGAAAACTTCTTAATTGTCGGTAACGCGATTATTCTGAATGGATAAATTGTTCTACCATTCAGATCGCGAAATAAGCATATTTATGCTAGACATAGACAGATTTATACTCGCCGTACTCTTAATGCATTTAATTTAACTAATTTATTTATTCATTAAATGGGTGGGTTACGTCGTTTTAAAATGTGTTAAAATTTGATTGAGATTTCATGCCGTATTCAAGAATATTTTAATTATCCGATGGCTCTCGGCATCATGATGGTGGGAGGACAAGGACATAGCCCTGGGCGACCACAGTGCCCACATGGTGAGAGGCTCTTGGTAGTTTCGAGATAAACCAACCACTTTTAACTGGATTTCATCATTTACACTCGTCATATGCTGCTCTGCACAAAACTTCGCAAATAAATTCTTCGCAACTTTTCTTGAAAATGACGTCGTCTTTTGGCGCTGTACATCACCTAGACAATGTCATTCACGAAATAAATGTACGAGAAATATGATTTACGACGATTTGTGAAAGTGGGCTCTTTTTTGGGGGGGGGGGCTGTATACTGCATAGTCCTTTGTGTTTTATTATATGAGTTCGAAATTACGTTATAATAATGACCGCCGTCGTAACAAATAACAACCTATATTAAAATGTGCTATACAATCCATCATGAACCACCATAGTCTTCGACTGTTTAATCTTGTACAGATTCCACAGAACAGAACAGTGGCTGTTGCCACTCTGAATGTGGCGTTTTTTTCTTGTTTTCTGGGTTTTTTTTTTTTTTGGTTTTTTTTTGTAATGTAAGATATGGTACTCCCCTCGAGAGAGGGCATCTATACAGAAACACCCACATGCGCACTACAGACAAAGGCAGTTGGTCTGAGGAATAAGACATTGTAGGCGACCGATACAACGTCTAACAGAGGTCCATTTAAAAATCGAGAGGTAGTTTCTCATCCGTATTTGGACGCTGCCAAGGGGATTGCATGTCGCAGCGGTTTTAAAACGCATGTGTTAGGCTCACATCGCTTGATTTAGGCAGCGGCCCCATTATTAGGCCACACACCACAATTAACTAAGCTAGTTCCTTTCTATTTTAGAGATATTTTCTTTTGCTCCCATGGGTTGCCCTTTTTCATTTCTTCTGCTTGATGGGTGGTATAAATTTATGTGTTTTTCAGTAAAAGGAGACGGATGCACACAAGGCAAATGTAGTCATAAATCAGGGCGGACTGATCTGTCACTGGGTGGGTTTGACCCCTGCCAGCTGTTTGTCAAATTTACGAAAAATTTCATCGGCCAGGAATTTGGCTGAAGTTTTCTCAGGGCACAAGCACGATTTGGCAATATCAGCCGCTGTAGCTTGGGTGCTGTCAACGGAATACAGGTCAAGTCGTCCAGAAGCCAACCCGTACAAAACAACCCGTTCAAAATCCGACTCAACTCGCACGATGACGAGTCAGCTCGTTCAATGGCTAAATTCATGCAATAATGACTGTGATTGCCATCTGGATATACAGATGTTCAGCACTTTGAGGTCCTCGTGATCTTCACTGTATTCAGTCTAACACTTTTACCTTATATTTTGGAGTCTCAATCCCAGACAAATGGCAGCGGTACTGGGGATGTCCCTGTAGAAACGTTGTTGAGAAAAACATAACCTTGCAGTACCAGGAACAAATAGTGATGCCCTGGGATATAATTAAATTTCGCAACTTCTATCTTCCTCTTGCCTTTTCTAAATACATTGCATGTCACGTAATTTTGTACATCAATAAAGAATAGTTTGATACTAGTGTTTGCTTAGTTCAGTTTTCTTTGTAAAATCGCTAATAAATTGCCGAAGTATTGAGTCAAAATGAAGCTTTCGTTTTTCGAAGTTACACTATTTGTATATTACTATAGCCCTGCTTTCTTTGCGTTTCGTCGGCGGCACACCACATATTGAAAGAATTTGTGTAGAGAGTAATTTAGTGGCTGTGCAGACTTCAATTCTAATAGCTGGATAAATTAGGAGACTGATAATAAATACAAGAGCGCCAAGTGGAATGAATGAAGACATTATCATTGGTACTGGTCCTAAGGATATCTGGTATTGAAAACGTCAGAGTTGAGCATTTGTAACCAAGGAAGGAAATAATGGGAAGCCATTCTCACACGCGTCTTAGCGCTGTATCGAGTGGCCCTTCTCACTTCAAGTTTTTAAAATTACCTAGAAGATTTTCGAAAGGTAATTACGACATACAGATATTTCATCATTATAGTTAGCTTATTGAATTAAACCTGAAACATGGGCCTGTTTGTGATTGAGCTATGAAAAATGTGAATCTTGTGTGTATCTGTAGATTTTATTTATACGGGGCAACAGTATCTGTTTAATCTGCAGGCCTATCAGTTTTCAAAAGTGTAACACGTCATGTATCATGTGATGATTTTGAGGATGTTCAAACAGGTGATGCTTGTAGACATTATTTATTTATTGTAACTGTTTCATTTGAGATATCATTTCAGCATCTGTGTCACTTGTGACATGTGTCTATCTCAGTAAATGGCATTTTGTCTACCTGGAGCTAGATTTCCCTCAGGCTCTGTCTGGTTTCCTCCCACCATATTGTTGTCCGCCGTGGTATAAGTGAAATATTCTTGAATACGGCGTAAAACACAAATCAAATAAATAAATAAACTTTATAAAACACGAAATGTGAGAGCACATAGCGAGATTGTCAGGGTTCTATCAGAGTTTTCTGTGCGTGATTACCAAAATATGAATCACATGATTAAAATACTCGCCAATTTTATACTTTTCTTTCATTTTATTTTTATACTTGTACAGAAAAAGGAAAACATGTTACCTGAACGCCAGGCAATCTAGACACATTTAATGGAAAAAATATTGTAGGAAATAGTAATTCGACCCCTAGTTTTAGCCATATTACGACATTACATCTGCACTAACGACAGTGGTCACATGACTTGAGATTGTACACAGCTGTACACGTGTGATCGGTTTACTGCCGTCGTATGACTGTGCGTTTGCGGTTTTATCTTCGGGTCTGATCTGTGGCATGATTTGTAAGTCTCCATACGATCACTGACGAGGTGTAGCGTCACTCTGTATGAGAGTCAAGGCCCGTATTGTTGACTGGCACAGCTGTCCCAAATTTTGACCTGTGAAAAACGTATGTTTATACTTAGAAGAGCTAAGGTACTGCATGCTGTGGTGTAATGACAGAGGCTACCACACCGGTAGCGCAGGAAACAACGCAAAGAAGGAGAGCAAATTTAAAGCTAAGCCTAAAGTCATGAACGTTGCGCGTTGGCGTTGCGCTGAGCATTTACCTGTGAAGTAATGTGTACGATGTTTTCGCTTACTCACTCAGTGCTGTTTTCATAGTGAAATATGTTAGATTTGCAACAACAACTACAACATATACATGTAAACTGGTGTGCATGATACGTAAACCAGTGGTGCAAATATACACAGATTTTCAGTTTTTATTTATTTACCTATTTGATTAAGGTTTTACATCATCCTCAACATTTTGGAAAAATGTTTTGCACAATTATATTAAGCTCATTTATGTAAATTATTATAATAGCCTACATGTGTGCGTGGGTGATTCTTGTATTTCATGGGGAGGAATATGAGGGGTAAGCAGGTAATTGTAAATTATTCAATTCGGATCATCATTAGTTTGGATCAGTTATACCAGTATGATTATTATAGATCATGTGTTAAAAAAGAAGACAACACGAGACCAAATGTATATTTGCATCGATGAAGTGTCACAAGTAATGTTAAGAAAGCAAAACTTTTTATTTCGAAGGTACTGCATAATTGAAATATTGCAGTTCAAAGTAAACAAATTTGCAAACACTGAGAAAATTGAAGGCACCGTCTTGTTTTCCATTTGCACCAACTATCCCTGAGCTCTTCCTGTAACCTAAGAATGCAGGTGTTTCTGGTGATATCACATGAACACTGTTTTGCCACTTAGCCATAAACGTGCATATGTCTCAGGTGCTATTTGTTGCTCCCAAGCTTGGCGCTTAGCATTGAGAGGTTAAAGCAAGGAAACATGAATGGTCGTCCCGGTGTCAGTATAACGTGACTGGGTAGGGTATCATGTCTGGTGTCTTCGGCATGATGTCACTTTGATGGCATGGACTCACCTTGCCACAAGGGGACACACTGTATGCAAACAACAGAAGGTCTCCTTGTCGTCATATGACTGAAACAATGTTAAATACAATGTTAAACCCCAGGTGCTCACTCACTCATGTCTTGGGTTTCCGTAACAAAGCATATCCCATGACCTCATGAAAATTTCGGATTTTACGTTGATTGATTAAGATCCGAGTTATACATGTACCAAGCACCTCAGAACAAGCTGACTGTGACCATTTAGGTCTGTTTCGACCCTTCTCTAAACTAACTAAGATTATATTATTTTTTTTTCATTTTGAAACATATATCCTTTCTTCCACATTTCAAGGAACAAAACTTATGCTAAATACTTTTGTGGTAAAGCAGTCATGCATAAATCCCAGCCTGTATTTCAGTATGTTTGTTCAGAGAAGCGGGTTTTACCCCGCACAACCTTTGTGAGTGAATTTTCAGATTTTCTTTGATCTTCCTGTTCGTGGGGGCGTGGGCATGTGACAGTACAGTTTCTTTAAGCACTCTCGATTTCCTCCACCCATAAACCAGAATACCACCAGCGGCCAGACCGGCTCGGTTGGCTGGTGGTTGGAGCGTCGGGAGATCTGGGATCACTCACGGGTCGAGTCATACCAAAGACTGCACAAATGATGCTTGTTGCTGCCTCGCTTGACACTCGGCACTAGAGTAAGTAAACAGGACTGTTTGTCCACACGTCAGTATAATGTGACTAGGTGGGGTGTCATGTCTGGTGTCTTCGGCGTGATCTTCCACTGGCGACAGGACTTTGGCGCCCTGTCACAAGAAGATGCAGTATATCTACATTGTAAGGACTCCTCATCATTGTATGACGGAAAAGTTGTTAAGTACGATGTGAAATCCCAAGTATACGTACGAGCAGCCATATGCATGTATGTGAAAAATTCTTCACTGCAGGGCTGTTAGTTGTATACCAATCAAATACGTGTAAATAAATTATCTTTCTGCTTACATTGGCTTTCAGGAATAGTTCTGCAATGTCCACTCAGTACAGCACAGTATCGTCACGGAAACCGGTTCATGAGGACCCAGAGCACCTCTACAGTTACCATAGCAACAGTGTAGCCAATGAGAGACACCAGTATTCAATGTCTGAGGTCAAGAAGAGCCAGTCAGAGGCTCCAAAGATGAGCCAGCACCGGACCTTTTTTCTGTTTGGCAAATCTGTTAATGTTGTTGTCTTGGTTACCCACGTACTGATTTTTCTCTACGCCACATGTTTTTGGATACAGACTGGTACCTTGCCTGTAAGTGTGTATTTCATGACTCTATTGCAAACTTAAAAAATGCATAAATTTCTTTTTTTTTAATGATTTGTGGATATGCAGATTTATGGACATATACCTTTTTGTGTTTAATATATACGCACAGAAATTTTGGTACCATTACCTTTTGCATTCACTTATGAAGAAAATTTTGTTTCTCACAAAATTCTCTCTGGCCTCTTCTATTGTCCTACGTGGGAAGGTCTGCCAGTAACATGCGGATGGTTGTGGGTTTTCCCCACAAGACACTGCCTGATTTTCCCCCACCATAATGCTGTCAGTCGTCACATAAGTGAAACTTGAGTACAGCGTAAAACTCCAATGAAATAAATAAATAAATCACTTAATTTGTGGAGTCAAGATATTTGATGCCCGAACCCATTTTCATTTTTCTAACATTCTGCTTTTCAGTCATTTTTCAGTCAAAAACTTTACTTTAAAGTACTGAACAAAAATGATATGAGAATAGTTTCCTTACCATTCATGCTGGATCGTTCATACCTGAACTGATGTGTATTTAGACTGATGAAAAGAGTCATTTTTTATACACATAAGGCCACAACAATTACAATTAACACGTATCGCTCAAAATGAATCTTCTGTCTGGCGGAGGAGGGTACAAAAAATAAAACTGGAGAATCATCTGATTTTTGTAGGAAATTATATGGACTGTCCAAGGAATATCCACATGATCAGAATGCCTTAGAAAAAGAAAAGATGGGAAAATTCATAAAACTTCAAGATGGAACAAAATGAAAAACTGTGTCTTTACAAAAAGTGTATTTTTAATTTTACCTTTTATTCCCTTTTTTGGACTTTTTCATGTCGTATTGCCCGCCAAACAAAAAATACAATTCAGTGGTCTTGTCTAAGCAAAGAAATGAACACACATCACAAAAAAGAAGGGAACAAATGTTTAATACTTTAATTCCTGAAAGTAATAGGGTGAAATATAAGTGCTATCTACCTGTAGGCAGGAAATAATTTCCTTTTAGTCTAGTTTTAGAGGTGTGGATTCAAAGCCCAGAGATGGCTGGTTCAAATCCCAAGCTGGTTAGTCCAGTCACATGTGTTTGAATTTTGACTGAACTTCACATGTTTTAAGTCTGCTGGATTTATTCTCTTTTTTCCCACCCAGTACTTGACCAAGAAGCTGGGGGTTGACCCTGTGGTTTATGGCTACCTCCAGACCACGTTTGCCGTTGTCCAGTTAGCGGGAGGCCCCCTGTTTGGGCGTTTTGGGGACATATTCGGCGGCAGGGCGGCCATGTCTTTAGCATTCATGTCGGCGGCCCTCAGCTATGGGCTGGTCAGCGTGGCCTACTCGGTGTCGGTTCTGTTCCTGTCTCGACTCCCGTCTGTGTTTCTGCACGCGATGCAAGGTGGGTTCATCAGTGATCTGTGTGATTTAAGCGTTGGCATGATTAGGTCACTGGTATACACTGCATATGCTTCAAACATTCACCCCAAAAAGTTTGAATTTAGGGCCCAACCATAAAAGTCTGCAAATAGGTTCCTGACAAATTAAAAACATCACCTTTGGTGAAAGTGGTGTAAGCCAACAACCTTTGTCCAGTAATATATAACATGGAAAACATGGTTGTAGCATTTTGTCCAAAGCGTTGCTTTTAAAAATGTGAGGGAACCATTTGCGGTCTCTTAAAGATCTCAAGATATTACTTTTCGCACTGAGATATTTTTCCAGTTGTACATCGTCCAACCTTCGCAACAAAGCTCTAAGTGCCTTCTCATGATTGATTGGACGGTCAGAATCAGGTAAATAGCAAATAGTAAATAGCATCTTGAGTCCCAAATTTTAGGCACATGCCATCAACCTACCCACATTTGTGTACCAGGAATTCCCGGCTATTGCCCGTCTCAAAATCTTATAGAAGGCTTTCTTCATTGCCACATTCATAACTCTGCCGATCATGTTGCTGGCCATGCAAATACCTTGCTCTGATCGTTAATTGTGACAGCTCACCCAGGCACATTGTCTCTGTCAGCTGTGACGCTCATGTTAATGAAAACAGTACTATTGTTTCGGGACTAAAAATTTCTTTGTTGGCCTAATCCTTCAGGCTATGTATCGCGTGACCTTATTAACAGGTTCTGTCAAATAATTCCATACACTACACTTAGTGAATTCTTTAGTATGCCACATTACAGTATAAAATAAACACATCGATTTCTGTGGGATTAGACTACTGGTATATACCGACAATTCATTGCCCTATTTTTACACTACTCTACGTAGTCCATTTTTGTGGTAAAGACCTATGTTCGCCCGTCATTGCTGTCACAATTTTGATTGGCCAGGTGGTTTAATGATCGTCACAGATGTCGTTGATACCAAAGACCGCGCATCAGCCATCGGGAAACTCTCAATATCGTATGGTTTGGGGATGGTGGTTGGACCACTGATTGGAGGACTCACAACAAAGTATGTCAAGTAAGTAAACAAGTTGGGACTCACTGCAAAGTATGTCAAGTAAGTAAACAAGTTGGGACTCACTGCAAAATATCTTAAGTAAGTAAACAAGTTGGGACTCACTGCAAAACATGTCAAGTAAGGAAACAATTTGGGACTCACAATAAAAAATCTCAAAAAAGTAACAAGTTGGGACTCACAACAAAAATGTCCACCAAGTAAACAAAATGTGTCAGTAAGTAAACATGGTGGGACTCACAACAAGAAATGCTAAGTAAATAAAACATTTGGGATTCACAACAAAATGTGTCAAAAAAGTAAACAAGTTGGGATTCACAACAAAATGTGTCAAAAAAGTAAACAAGTTTGGATTCACAACATGGTATTTAGAATGGTATTTTGAGGTTCATTTGGTAGACAGGATGATACCTTACTGGAAAAGTGTTCCGGCATCGATAAAAATATTTTGATGACATTAATTTGCCTCTAAAAATTCACATTTTTGGCCTAAAATTTAGGTCATTTATGGTATGTGTAGTAAATAAACAACCTTAGACTTACAACAAAGTATGCCGAGCAAACAGCTTGGGACTCACAACAAATGATGTCAAGCAAACAGCTTGGGACTCACAACAAATGATGTCAAGCAAACAGCTTGGGACTCACAACAAATGATGTCAAGCAAACAGCTTGGGACTCACAACAAATGATGTCAAGCAAACAGCTGGGAACTCACAACAAATGATGTCAAGCAAACAGCTTGGGACTCACAACAAATGATGTCAAGCAGACAGCTTGGGACTCACAACAAATGATGTCAAGCAAACAGCTTGGAACTCACAACAAATGATGTCAAGCAAACAGCTTGGAACTCACAACAAATGATGTCAAGCAAACAGCTTGGGACTCACAACAAATGATGTCAAGCAAACAGCTTGGAACTCACAACAAATGATGTCAAGCAAACAGCTTGGAACTCACAACAAATGATGTCAAGCAAACAGCTTGGGACTCACAACAAATGATGTCAAGCAAACAGCTTGGAACTCACAACAAATGATGTCAAGCAAACAGCTTATGACTCACAATAAATGATGTCAAACAAACAGCTTGGGACTCACAACAAATGATGTCAAGCAAACAGCTTGGGACTCACAACAAATGATGTCAAGCAAGCAGCTTGGGACTCACAACAAATGATATAAAGCAAACAGCTTATGACTCACAACAAATGATGTCAAGCAAACAGCTTGGGACTCGCAACAAATGATGTCAAGATCTAAAGTAAACAGCTCGGAACTCACATCAAAGGATATCTGATCAAAAATGCGAGCCTCAACAAAGTCACCAACCTTTTCTTTCATCAGTCGTGATAGCCCTTTACTTGTGTCTTGGTAGATGGACATGGGCATCACAAGAATTGGTTGCAGGGTTGGCATCCTCATCTCAATCATGTAAACCGTTTTGTCCTTGTTTTTCAGTGAGCAGTTTTCTGCCTCTATAGCTTGTGGAGGTTCCCTGGTCTGTGTTCTCATCGTGTTCTTGTTTGTTCCAAAACGAACCAAACAAGAGTCTGTATATCAGAAACAAGATGGTGAGTTGTTTTGTGTGGCATGACATTATGTGAAATACTGCTTTAGAATTAAAATTTCACCTCAAAATGGCCTGTTTAGAGGCATATAAAGATGAAACTTGGTGAATCATACAAACTAGTACATGGGAATTAGTCAGGGCTGAATCTTTAGGCCAGGTGTTAAGTTCCTGTTTGTGCATATATCACGGTGTCCAGTAAAACGCCATTGCACTCTTTAAATGAATACTTCTAAAAACAAGTTTGTTGGGAATGAAGGGAGACTAACTTGTATATTCAGGTGCATTAAAGGGGGACAACTTTTGAAAGGTCCAAGAAATAGTGTTTTGACTGGAGTGGCCCTCCTTAACTGTTACTGGTTGTTTAATTTTGTCAAGAGAGATGATGTAGTCATTTGAACCTAAGTAAGAAATAGGGGCTTTCTTGTCTGAGGGGTCAGCCTGCTAGAGAAGATCAGTGGATCAGCGTCTTTGTTCTGTCACCATTGTGGTTGCCGTGAGTTCAAGTCCAGCTCATCCTGGCTTCCTCTTCGGCCGTACATGGTAAGGTCCGCGAGCAACCTTTGGATGGGCGTGGGTTTCCCCCAAGTTCTGCCTGCTTCCTAAGACCATAATGCTGGCCGCCATCATAAAAGTTAAATACTCTCTGAGTACGGCATAAGTTCAAATGACGAATGCTTGATAAGGCTGAAGTTCCAAGCCGTATTTACCCAGAAACCCAATGTTCTCGAGAGACATTTACCCTAGCACGTCACCTGCTGCCATGATGTTCAGCTGTTCCACCCAAGAAAATAACTGCAATCAGGCCATCATCAAAAATAAGTTTGTTGCATGTAACCCAACCTACCCTCCAATAAGGGGGTCCTACTCAAAAATTTCTGCTGGCAAAGAAGACTTTTCTAAGGATGGCCTCATATCATTGAAAAAATTCTTCATTATGGCATTGATGAACAATCAGATATATAAACAAAGAAATTATCTATGTATATTTTTTCTTGATGTTTCTTTTCAGAAAAATCTGGTGCATCAGTGTTCAGTGTTTCCAAATTGTTGACATTACTCTCCAATCCAAAGGCTCTCTTTCTACTGTCTGTTAAAACGGGAACGGGTGAGTTAAAAATTGCGAAATTATTCAGGAATTCTCTTGAAACCTTTGAGCCAAATTGACTGAAGTTGTGGGTAGTAATTCTAGTGAATTGGTGGCAAGTGAGATATTTCTTCATTCTAATTTGTAGCCTTTGGCCCACCTTCCAGTGTTGATTTACAAAACATGTTGGTATAGTAGATTTGAAATTTTGAAAGCTAGTTATTGTTCAAGATTAAAGTTGAATAATTTTAATTTGTAATTTATATGAGGGCGAAATACAAGGATTTCCTTCACTGATAGAAGTGGTTTGTCAATGTTTCAGTGTGAGGTCATCGTGATGACCTTATAGCACAAGTTTTGTGTACTTTAGCATTCCTGTGTGACCAGGTGTTGTGACATCCATCATTGTTATAGACTTGTCAGGTGGTTTGGTATACATTACGAGATATGATGTCGTAATCTGTGGGCCTGCACTGCGAAAACACTTCAAATGAAAGACTTTTAAGTGAACTTTAAATGCTAAAGTCATGCTGTTGTCAAAAGTCACTCTAACACTGTTGATGGCATCAAACATAAGTGAAATGGATTATGCCATTCTCTTTACAGGCATTCCCATTGGCATTTTCCAAAGCATGTTTGCAGTTGTTGCCTTGGAAACATTCAAGTTACCGGCAGATCAAAATGGCTACATTATGGCTTACATAGGAATCCTGGGAATGGTGAACTTTGACCTCATTCTTTCCTGTTTTCAGTACTAGGAGTAAACCTAGAGTTATGGTAACTGACTTGACATTCGCCCATGACAGAGTTGCACATTCTGAATGTTTCTGAGAGCTGCTGTTTGTTATTTTGAAATACTCTTTCAGAAGCTATTAAAGGCCTTAAAATGATAATTTTGATGCCAACACTTAAATTCTTCTGGTAAAAAAATTAATCAGATTTGACGAAAACGTCTTAAGTGGCCCTACAATATGAATTAATCCTTCAGAATCAAGCTATGATTCTTGGTGGTATACTGTACGGTGATCACGAAAAGGTTTGTGTGGATTGTGAGAAGGTATCCAATTGGAAACAATCCAGGATTCAGCAACAGAAGTTATATTTTAATGACGTTTGTTCGTCTGTAAAATGCACTATTTTGTGGCAAAATCAGAGATCATTTAGCATAACTAGCTAAATTCTTCTTTGGACGTTTGCTTTGCTAGTTTCGGCCAGTATACGTGTTACTTAAGGAGGAATACACCATTTCCCTTTCTCTGCTGGTTAGTCCGTCTAGCAAACAACATATTCGGATCTTTACTTTTCCTGAAAACACAGGCAGCGAAATGGAAATTTTGTGCTTTTAGTACTACTAAAATCGTTCTAGAAATTAGAAGTATGAAGGCATGTAATAAAAGGAACAGTCTAGAGCATTGTGGAAATATTAGAAAAGGAAAAATCTCTTTCTTTTAATAGAATCACTTGAACAAGAGTTCAATACCTGTGTCTGACTTGAATGGAGGATTTTTGGGATTTCCTGCGCCCTTTATATTTGTGAGATTGTGGTGACAGACAAACAATTCTTGAGTAGCTATGAGCTCAAGCTGTCCAACATTTACTGAAAACTGATTGCTTTCCACCAGTATGATGTGCCAATCTGCACGTCACATGTGGAGAGTTCATCAGTAATTTCAGTGGTTTATCTAGCAAGTTTTTAAAATCTCAGCTTGAACAATCCAGAAAACTCAATATTTTTTCATCACAGTGGTGTCAAAACCTCAATTTATGTCATAAAACTCAGCACTAAATTTGCCTCAAAATTTCTCGAAGGTGGTAAGCACGACGAGAAAGTTGCTAGAAAACCCTCTGAACTTGCTATAGGTTGTTCATGTAGTTAGGTTTGCTCCATTCACACAACTGACCACCGTGGTGTGAATTAAAATCCTTCAGTACATGTATGTCACTAAACAACAATGAATAAATCTTTGTTTGTAGACGGTGCAGGGGTTTGGCACCAGCTTGATGGTGAATCGTTTCGGGGAGAACACCATCCTGAAACTTGCCACTTGCATCCTAGCAGCAGCGTACCTGTTCCTGGTGAGTTCATGGTCGCTGGTCATGGCGTCATGCCTGGTGTTTAAGAAATGCTTTTGTCGCTGAGCAAGTTTTAAAAGTGTGATGACGTTCCGGATGTGTCTGTGTGTGGAAGGTGGAAAAACTGGTGGTCTTGCAGTCGAAATAGCTTTTGTAACCATGTGATATGTTAAGCCAGTGTTTGGGTAGTTGTTTTAGACGTACCATGTTTTGAGAAGCTGTTCAGGACATGCCATGCTGTACAGTGTGCCACAGTCAAGTTACTGCAGCTTTTGTCCTACTTCTTTGCATAGCATGCGGGAATATTTATCAATTGCTGGCCAAAGACCCATGGTTTAGACTTTATGGCAAAAAAGTAAAATATTCTTGTGTGTGGCTTTAAAGACTAATCGGTGTGTGTGTACAGCATATGCGTCTGCTGATTTTCAAGAAATAGGGTATATTTCATACCAGTAACACAGTTTTTCCTTGGGAATCTTACAAAATGTAAGCTAATCATGAAATTTCATTGGACAATATTTCCTTTTGTATTCAGCAGTTGGAATTTTTACTTAAATGGAATACTTAAATGATGAGACCCTTTATATCACCACAGGCATTTGTTGCAAATATCCCCTTTAACAGAATATTGAATCGATGAGACCCTTTAGATTCCCACAAGAATTTGTCACCAAAATCCCCTTTAACAGAATACTGAAATGATTACACCCTTTATACCCACGGGGGCATGTGTCTCAAATATCCCCTTTTCTTAAATAGAGCACTGAATTGATTAGAAGCTTTATATCCCCACAGGCATTTGTCACAAATATCCCCATGTTACTGGTGGCCGTCCTTCCGCTGACAATCGGCCTCAGTTTGAAGAACGTTGTGATTACCAGCGCTCTGACGCACACTGTGTCTGACGCCGATACAGGTGAGTGTGTCACGCTGAAATAATCCTGCTACCAGCGGCACCAAGTACACCATGAGCTGGAGGCCTGGAACCAGTGGCCTAGCCCACAAAGCACCATTTGACCTCAGTTAAAACCTTTACACTCAGTTTTACATCTTGATTCTTACACCCTTGGAAATTTGTGCGGCTGGTGCTGCGGAATAATACGCATGCGTAATCCATGTCTTTATTTTAAAATTTCCTGAACATTAAATTTTAGTCAAGTTTTAAAACGTTTACTTAAGTACAAACTTTCTTGTGAATGGGTCTCAGGCCCCACGATCGCGAAGCTGTCTTAGACTTACGTCAGACTTCATCTCAACCTCTACTCAGTTTACCCTATTAAAATTGTTACTCAAATTCAGGCGTTTTCGTTTAGTACCAAAAGTTGTCTTAGATCTTCATGACAAAAATGAAAATCAGCCTTTTAGATGTCAAATAATTTCTGGAATAATACCGTGAGAATAAGACTGTATCTGATTAAATCTCCGAGAGCCTCGTGGTCCTGGGGCCTGGGTCTCGAAGCTGACATATACTTAAGTCACACTTACAGTGTTAACTTGTGGTATTATTGTATTTATTCCTGACCTTCCATTTGAACTCAATTTTGTGACGAAATCTTAGACAGCCCATTGTATTGAAACAAAAATCCTTGAGGTATGTAACAGTTTCTGGGCAGTAAACTGTTTTGGACTTAAAACTTGCTTGTATGGAGAGTAAGGAAGGATTTCTTTGGTTGTGGAAAGGTCCGCCGGTAGTAGGCGGATGGCGGTGGGTTGTTTTCCTCCCGCGATAATGCTGGCTTCGGTTTTATAAATGAAATATTCTTGAGTATTGGAGTGAAACATGAATCAAATAAATAAATCAAATCAAATCAAATCTTGTTTGCAGGAGCCATGCTGGGCCTGAACATGGCCACCAACTCGCTAATTCGCTCCGTCTCTCCCACAATAGGCGGCCTCATGCTCAAGAATTACGGCTTCTCCTCATTCGGAACTCTGGGATTCGTCATGAGCACGATAGTAGCTGTGATATTGTTTCTCAAATTGAAAAATTAAGTATTCTGTAAATCATGATTACACATGCATTCTATAAATCATGAATATATATGTATTCTGTAAATCATGAGCACATATATGTATTTTATGCCGGTGTTTGATACGACCTAATGTATTTTAATGTTTTAATGACCTAGAAGTTTGCCATTGAAAATGTATTTTTAGAGTCAAAAAAATAACTTGTCATTAAATATTACTGTTCTTCTTGAAACTTACCTTTTTCAAGTGAGATGTCATCCAGCCTTCCAAATCACATTTCTGAGATCAACAGAACTCTGAGAATTAAAAGAAATTTAAAGTATAGACATGGACGAAGTTTTAGGTTATTTTTACAGTATTATTACAACTCTTATGAATGAAATAAGATATCAGACTGTAATGGAACCTTGGCTTTTGCATTCCAAACGGCACTTCAGATAATTACAGGTCAATTTCATGAATTTTGGTCCATTTTTACCTAAAAAGGTACTTTTTCATCAATATTTTGATGGTCAACGATGGAAATTTCATATTCTGAATGAGGCTGATTGTGCAAAGATGTTTTCAGTTATTTTTTACTGTTCCTGGAGAATCCTTTATTATGGAAAATTTTTGAAAATGAAACAAAATATTAAATTAACCCCATCAGTTATTGAGTTGTAGGATGAATCTTATTTCGCATTACTTTAGAAATTGACAAGAAGAAGATATATTTATGGGTTTGTGTGGTGTATTTGTTTTGCTGATGTTTTACTTGTTTATAGCAGATTTATGGATGAAGGTAGACAGATTGTATTATTATTGTGGTTCCTTTTTGATAACGTTTAATGGTTGTATCTGGTTTCTGTGGACTTACACGTTGTGAAGATTACGATTATATTTTGATATGATGCGTTGAATATTTAAGGTGGTTTGACGGTACTGAAGAAAACTTTATGAATCTGACATAAAACAGGGGACTGAGAAAAAGCATCTCAGTCAATTTTGATCACTGCCATTCTTGTAAAACCTTGTCTGATAATTAAAACTTTATCTAGTTATCATTCCTTGTTTACGGGCAGGAAGTCGCGTGTGTTGTCTTAAAGTCTTAAGTCTTAAAATTGTTGAAAAGTGAACTGTAACTGCTAAAAAATTTGTTTTCCTTCTTTTTTGCTTTTAACTTCTCATGTTATGATAGATGATTATGAGTTTTTTACTTGAATATAATGAAAATTATTACTTGAAGATTATTAATTTTAATCTTTACGCTTGTCCAATGTAAGGTATAGTTCATAACGTTACAGGGTTTATATAGATGACATCTTTTGAATTATAATCTGCAACAATTCGGTGTACATTCAAACATCGTTGTCAAACCAGTGAAGATACATCATCAGAGAAATTGACGGTGACATCGGAACTTTCGCCATATGTTTACCCTGGCAACTTTCAAGGTCCCATCGAAACCCTTTGCCGCCCTAGTGCAGAGCAATCTCCCTAGTGCCTCTCACCAATGCACTCGCCATGCTATCTTCCTCCCAGCCATGCGTGTGAATGTCCGCCGACAGCCTGCAGATGGTCGTGGTTTTTTCTAGGGCTCTGCTCAGTTTCCTGCCACCACACCGCTGGCCGCCGTCCTGTAAATGAAATATTCTTGAGTACTTCATAAGAAAACATTGCAATAAATAAATAAATAAATAAATAAATAAATAATTAAAAACGTTTGCTGTCCATAAATAACATATTTCTTTTTACATTCTGAGCGACGAATGGTTAACATTACTACATGTACTGATTCCGATGACGGTAGCAGTAGAGTTGTTGTTTTGTTTTTTTTCACTCTCTCATTCAGGCGTTTATTCCTCTTCCTTCATTGCATGTATTGCTCTTCCTTCCTTGGGCTTATTGCTCTTCCTTCCGAGAGGTTTATTGCTCCCTCTTCCTGGATCCACCCACTGTCTGACACCGGCTAACCCTTCATTGCTCACTCTATCAAGGGTGAATGAAACACTTTAACGTGATGTACATGTATAGATGTCAGATGAAAGACCAGTAAACAGTGTCGAGAGGAACGCATGCATATTGATTGATTTATTTTTTTAAACTTTCTTTTTCAGTTATTGAAATCCGCAATCGAAACATGGGATTATACAAATGACACTAGTTCACGTTTTTGTCACTTTAACGCAAAGACGACAACGTCTGCATTCAAAATGTGCACATAGGCCTATTCTTGGGTACGGCCTAAAACAAAAACAAATAATAAATCAAGGGCGTATACGTACAGAGGTGTTCAAACGTCAAACCAAATGGAACTTGAACTAATTGATGCCAAAATTTCGTTCGTGACGTCGTTCATGCTCGTAGATCAGGCAAGAGGCCACTTAAAGTTGTTTAAGTTTAAGATATTTCACAGTACTTTATTCAATCGCTAAAAAAATTTTAAAAAATTAACTTCACTTTTTTAAAAAAGTGCCTTGATAGTCCTTCATTTGATACATGTGTGTTCTGGTACTCGTTTTCTTTGCCTATAAAGGGAATTCCTGACTCAAGGTTGTGGTCCCTGCCGTCAACATACATGTAGATGGCAGTGCACAAGCAGATTCCATTCTGAAGACAGGCGCACAATTTTTTAATATATATTTTTGTCAACAATTTAAGGAACATTAAATCGTTTATTTGCCTATGTAAAATCCAAGCCTGCACCTTAGCGGATTAATTCGCCTGGACACCTTCATTCTCTATATATTTTGCAGTTTGTATCTATTTGACAAATTCACGGTGGTGTGTGGTGACTGATGCGTTTACCAATACATAACAGGAGTTAGCTGCTGGGGAATTCTGTCTCAATCACTGTCAGTCATTTCAGAATAATGTAAGCTAATAATGATGAAGAAATTGATAACGGGATGTCCAGTTAAACTTTGTAGAGAAGGTATGAATGGCTTTTTAGTTGGTATACATCATTTGGGATGTACGTTTGAATGTACTGTAAAATCGGCGTGTAATTGTGGCCCAAAGTCTGATGTTAATTAGGAGTTAGATGTTTGTGGTGTCGAGATCTATGCGTATATTACATATGAAGATATTTAAACAATCTTTCTGAACTGCATCTTGATTAATTCATATGCTCTAATGTTGTCATTAAATATTATAGTATTTTCACTTGAAAGATGTTTGTAAATTCAGTTAAATTTTCAGTGCAATGATTTCCATAAAATAATATGACTGTTTAACATTATTATCCCAATGAAAGCACGTTTATCAAGTAACGTGACAAAGGTCCACGGTTTACTCTGGGAACACAGGTGTCCTCCGCCCATAAACGTCACAGTCGTCATAGAAGTGAATAGTTCTTGAGCACAATCAATTCACCAGTCAGTGTATTGAACAGAATTGATTCTTGCCAATAATAAGAGACAGAGCCCTCTTACAAATGTGGGCCGTACGTGGGAAGGTCTGCCAGCAACGTGCGGATGGTGGTGGGTTTCCCTCTCGAGCTTCTCGGTTTCCTCCCGCCATAATGCTGGCCGCCGTAATATAAGTGAAATATTCTTGTGTACGGTGTAAAACACCAATCAACTAACTAACTAACTAAATAAATAAATACAAATGTGGACGCTGTGAGTTCAAGTCCAGCTCATGCTGACTTTCCCTCTGGACGTACGTGGGAAGGTCTGTTTCCCCCGGGTTGCTGGTCGGTGAAGAACAGTTGTCTCCGTGCGTGACGCTGTTTTTTTTGTTGTTGTTGTTGTTGTTTTTTCAAGATGGCGGGGAAGTGGGTCGGCATTGAGGGGTTAGAGCACGGAAACAGGACTGGCCGGCTCGGTGTCAGTGTAATGTGACATTCCAGTCGGTGCTTTGGCGACAAGGACTCGCCCTGCCACAAGGAGACAGCTTATTGAAAAATTTGGACTCGTCGTCATCATACGACTGAAAGATTGTTGAGAAGTGAGCAAAACCCAACCATACACACACACACACGTGAGGGAAATTTTAAGTATGTTGCCAAAGGTCAGTGCATGTACTCGGTTTGTCTGCAGCGATAGAACTCACCGCCGTCGCGCAAGTGAAAAATTCCATAGTAAGGCATTGAGCACTATTCAGGTAAACATATACCAGTATTCAAACTGACGTGTTTACCCTGTATAAATATCTAAGAACGTACCTTCATATATAACCTAGAACTGTACCTACCCGTGTTTGGCCTATGATGACTCTGAAAGGTGACGTATAAGTGAAGCATTCCAGTACGATATGAACAGCAATCGTGCCAATCATGAAAACTGGCCTCAGACTTCGACTAAATTCTACCTTTGCTTGCAGGTTGACTTTTCTTTGCAGATTGAGCAGTCCCAAAATCTGCTCGTAGACATGCTCAAATTGGAGCAAATGCTTGCTTGTCCGTTTAATAATCGCAAGGCGACGTAGATCAACTGAAACTAGCGCCCGATCCTAATTGCTTTCAAATGTTTTGATATGCCGAGAGGCGTCCAAAGATCCCATTTACCCAAAGTAATTTTATAAATAGATCTAAAAAAACATGCCAACTTTATAATTTGCCTCCAAATCAACCTCAGCGACATAAAATTATTCAACTGAACAACTGAACCTAAGCATCGAAACACACATTCGTATTACAGCCGTCAAGCAAAATGAGCATTCCGGCTCAATAATCGCTATATCAGTTTTTTAAAACGACAAAAACAGAAGTTTAACAAAACATGTCGAGTTCCTGAACCCACCAGAAATGCCCGTATCCCTTGAATCGCTGAGGGTGTCGTGGCATCACTTCTTTAAAATTCCGGCTTCATGAGGTCACTTCCGAACACTGCAGGCTTCAGGAGCCCGTTTTATAAACAGGGGGTAAGTTATGTCAAACGTAACTGTCATGGCAACATATACTTTACCGATACATGGCCATGGCAGATACGTTCGACTTAGCGTTACATCCTTTTCGTAAAATGTACTCCAGGTGGCGATATCCTCTACACTGGATAGGCCGTTTCAACTTGCTGGCCGCTCCAGATGGAGTTGTCGTACGTCTGGATTCTAACACTGTGGCCGTCAAGCCGGAAGCTATAGACGGCGTTTGGCTTCACGAGGAAGCAGATCGTATAGATGGCCAGGTCGAACTCGGGGCTCGTCCCGACGAAAAACGACCCTTCTTCTTCAGGAGTCCGCGGTACCAGGAGAACTGGGAGCCAATGAGGTCAGGCTGTAAATAAACCAAAAAAACAGAGGCAAGATAACAAATCTGAATGGAATAGTCTACAATGGATAGATCCACGACATAGAATGCCCCACCGCTTCTTCTCGTGACAACGTTGCAAAGCAATTGTGACGCCAAAACGTCACAGAAAGATTTAACATTGTAACCATTGCGTGGGACATCCGGTTGACCTACTTGCAACAATATTCATTATGATTGGTCAAATACGCGTTCTTGATTTACAGCTCGGAAAGCGTCATACATTCAGCAAGTAAACAGAAAGAGATCAAAAACTCCGGGTTAGAATATAAAAGACTACAGCACAGGGAGTAAAAACAGAGCAGCGACGACAGTGTGGTAGTTGGTAAATGGTCACACGTTACCAGGTCTCAATTTACCTCAGTTCGGGTTTCCTTCTATCTCTTGATGTAATTGTTAAAAAAGTAACAGTTTACACACACCCTGAAAACATGGCTTAAAAAGAATAAGTTAACACAACAACCTGAAAACAATGTGAATGAAACAGGCCTCTGGAATACTTACTCCACCACACTCCGAGGATGTTTTGGCTGGCTCATCGAGCGCACCGGAAGGTGAGAGCAAGTTTGGAAAAGCCTAATAGGGTACATTCAGAGAAGCCAGAATACATTTAAAAAATCGAGGGGACATTTGGAGAAGTCCGATAACATTTCGGACAGCCAAAAAAATATTTAGAAAAGTCGATAACATGTAGAAAATCCGGAGAGCATATGGAAATGTAGAAAGAGGACATCTGCAAAAGCCAGAGGGCATTTGCAAAAGTCAAACATTAAGAAAAGCCAATGAACAATTGGACAGGAAAGGAAATATTTGGAAAAGATAGAGAACATTTGGAAAAGCCAGGGAATATTTGGAAAGGCCAGAGGATATTTGTAAAAGTCAGAGTGGATTTGGAAAAGGCAGAGTGTATCTGAAAAAGTCATAGTGCATTTGGAAAAGACAGAGTGTATCTGAAGAGCGTTTGGCTGGCTCATCGAGCGCACCATCTGAAAAAGTAGAGAAAAAATACAGAGTGCATCTGAAAAGCGTGCCTTCACAAAAGCTCCAATACATCTAAGAAATATAGGGGACATTTGAAAAAAGCCCAAAAACATTTGGAAAAGCCAGAAAACTTGATAACATGTAGAAAATCCAGACAGCATATAGAAAGAGTACATCTGCAAATGTCAGAGGACATTTGCAAAAGCCGAACATTTAGAAAAGCCAATGAACATTTGAAAGCCCAGGGAATATTTGCAAAAGTCAGAGTGCACCTGGAAAAGGCAGTGTGCATATGAAAAATGGAGAGTGCATTTAGGCATGCTAGTGTGCTTTTGAGAAAGTCAGAGAACATTTGAAACAGTGAGAGAGAGTGGAAAGTCATAGAGCATTAGTAAAGTGTATTTGGAAACACTACTTTCAGAAAACCAGAGTAGATTGTGAAAAGGCCGACAACTTGAAAAGTGAGACAACATTTGGAACAGAGAGAGTAGATTGGGAGAACAAGAATAGATTTAGAACAGTTTTTATTATTTTAGCAGAAATTTGTTGTGGGTTTTAAATACTTCTGTTTCTTTTCGTTTAATTTTGAATATTCCCATGTTCATATCACAAACCACATTTATTTCTGGCTTAAATATATTTTCCCTACAATTTCCCCGAAGTATTTTTGATGTACATGTAGACATTTTTATTCATTGAGTCATTTCAACTGGAGCAATTTGTTGAAAAAGCATAGGCTATACAGAGATGACCTTATGAATCAAACATATAAATGTAAGTTTTGAAATTAGGAAATTTTAATGACTGAGTTGTACAACGAATTATCTCTTATTATGACCGCCATATCATATTACCCTATTTCTGTACACTTTGGAAATTCCTTTCAAGGATTGGCAAACAGAATTTTCCTCGGCATCATAATCGTCATCATCATCACACCTTGGAAAATTCTGCGCCGGGTGTAAAATAAATGAGAGTTATGGCCGCTAACCAAACGTCTTAACCGGACAGAGGCACCCGAGACTTTCTTGGTGCCTCAGGATTGACTTAATATGCCATTGCAATAAATTGCATGGATTTGGATTGACAATAGGACACACTTTCTGTACTGGAATATAATATAGTCTAAAAAGTCTTGTTAATAAAAAAATACATAGTATTTTATGGACGAAGGAGTTATTCTCGTCGCAGTCAATTAATATTGGTCATTGGCAACTTCATCTGCGATTTTAGGTCAGGGCAACTCAGGATGTGATTTACTCATGGCAGGAAAATTCCTAGTTCTTCGACCCACAAACCTGGCCGCCATGATATTAGTGAAAACCCGATTTCCGATCAGAATTTATGTCGTCGTTTAGAATCTCACTGGTATGTTTCTGTTTGAAGCTTTTGGAAGCTTCGCAGATAACGCGAGATAGCATTAAGCTTTGTGTGACTGAAAGATAAATGTCCCAGATGGCAGCAGAAACAGAATCGTACTTCTGTGATGAAAACGCAGCATTCTGAGTCATTCCAGTGACGCCTGGTATATTGCATTTAACATCAATGGGATTTTGTTTGCTTAACCCTCCTTAAGCCAGGGGGCTAGCGGGGTGTAAGCTGTTACTTTTTGAACACATACGAGAACAGTTTGGCTCAAACACTAACTAAGGTAAATTGACAAGAGGGTGGATTTCACCGGTAACTTATGACCAATTTGCCAACTATCACACTTTCGTCGCTGCTCTGGCTGCCCTATGGTGTAACCGTACATATTCTTACCGCCGTGTTCCGGTCACAACGGTCGAGTTCCACCACCCACGCCACAAGACAAGTTTTACATTTTGAGACTGGCCGACGCACCTGGGCTTCTTCGGGCTTAGTCTCACCACCTAATGTCCTCACATGAATCTATATTTTCAGCACTGACCAATACAATTGTTTTAGGCGACTATTCAAATAATATTGGAAATCCTGGTGCATCTAATATGTACAAAAGGCTGAGGCTAGAAACAAAGGCTGAGGTGCTGTACTTTCTGACGTCACTTCCTGCCTCATCACCGTGATCCCAGTGACCTCGGCGTTGTTCAAGATTTCTGTACGAGATTTTCTAGTAATTGCAGAGAGGTAAAGCAAGCATACAGAGCGACACAGGCGCTAAGGGCTATGGAGCAGATTGTTCTCTGTCTTAGTTACGTACCTCAGCGCGCGAGACATAGCCTTTGTAATCTAGCCGGCCGTGTTTCTCCTCAACATAGAACTGAATCCAGTTGTGAAATCCCGACACGGAACTATGCTTAGTCTCGCCGACGAACACGTGTTCAAAACCACTGCTGCTGACTTTTCCGTTGTGGGAGGGCTTGTAGAACTCAAACCACAACGTGCGCAGCTTAGAGCGGAAGGCTGAGCTGCTTCCATTCACAAGACCTGTCAATCAAACAGATAAGCGTGAAATAGAAAATGCAATCAGAATTAAATAAACCGTTTGCAGATGGTCTAACAAGGTCCTATTCCGATCTACAAGGTTATCTTTTTATAAAATTTTTACAAAATTTCTAAAATTTCATAATACGTATAAATGGCAAATTTGGACAGAGCATTCAGGATCTCTGGCGATCTGTTTCGTAACAGGTTTTTAAAGGAAAATGCGTCATCTGTACCCTACGCTATTAATTGTTATTGGCGAGACACTCTTTTGCATGCGAAGTATGGTCCGTTTATTATCACAATTGAAGGCACACATTGCGGTCTCCTGGCTGTGACCTTGTTGAATAACTCCAGATGTATTCCACTACCACTTCCTCGTTGAAAATGGCTTTAAAGTATATCACAACTCTCTCGACTACTTCTACATGTCTTCTCGGGTGTTTGCTTACTTTGAATTGCGTTATCTCGGTTATCATACATTACAAAAATAAAAAGTGCATTTTTTGATCTGTGAACAGGATTTTTTATCGACACATATGTATATTTGGTTGCCTTCTTTTAAAGGATATCTACATTTGTATGTGACCTGGAATGCATTCATGGACTACTCGAGTTTGAATTCTGAAAAAGATTTCATGCCTCTAAAATCGACTGCCTTCCTTACATGGATAAATTCCTTTCATATTCCTTTAGGAATTTGTTTCTCAAAGCTGTTTTCCCAATGAAATAGTGATTTACTATTTGTATATGAGTGTCGGAACTGACCCTTAGATTTAATACATTCCACTCCGCGGAAATCTGGTGCGAGCGACGTGATGTTGTGAGTTTGGTGACTGTCACAAAGCTGAAACATGGTGGAATGCATTTATACATGCACTATGTAACTTGTACAAGTAGAACCGGTCTCTTCAATGGCTCAAGCTCAGCTGAATAACCAATTTTTAAGTTCAACAAAAAGCACAATCACCAAAGAACTGAGAAGTATGTGAAATGTAAAAAATAATAGGACGGAATGAACCAAAGACATACAGTCAACAGTTTTCAATGGTGACAAAAAGACGCAATGGATGTTCTAGGCCGATGAAGCCTAGCCTGATTGTACGTACTACGATCCGACAGCGTTTGTATGGGAAGAAATAGAAGCAGTACAGCATGTAATTCGGCGAAATAATGAGGTCAAGAAATATAGAGAAGTAAAGAAAATTGGCTCAACCCACCAGAAATTGCACGAGAATTTACTTCCATAGCATACGTTTCAGTACACAACGGTCTCAGAAAACCGAAAGTTTACCGAACTGTAAGAAAGTTTACCGAACTGTAAGAAAGTTTACCGAACTGTAAGTCGTCGAACAGAGCCTATTTTTGCACACCCCACATCACCTCCATAACACCACAAATGGTTTATTATAATAATTTTTTTTTTCATGGAAGTAATTGTTTGTCTACGAATACATAGCTGTATAACACTAAAAAGCGTTACAAACATACACTGAGAAAGACCCCTATGTATAATCACTCAGGAATAGGGATCTGTTTTGAAATTCAGGGAATTATGACTTTTTACAGCGTTACTCAATATTCTCCGTTGTCTCCTCTCATTCGTCTTTCAAGCCGGGTAAATTTTACATCTTTGGACGTATTTTCTACAGACTATCACCTCGAGTTCCTCCTTTGTTTATTCTCCGTTTACTAGCACGAAGTGTGCACGACATCTTTTGCTGTTTATTCTCCATTGTCTATCACCACATATCCATTCAATTGAAGGTCACCTCCTTGAATGTCCATTGCCCTCTTTGCTGTCCTATGTTCATGTCATTCTGTGTTTTTTTTATTCTCCAATGTCTGTCGCCCCATGGCTATTCCGTTCTTTATTCACCGTTGTCTCCAGTGTCTATCACCCCATCTCCATTGCACCTTTGTCGTTTATTCTCCCTTGCCTATCACCTCGTGTCCATTACATTTTATGTGCTTTCCTCCCCCTTGTCTAGCACCCCATGTCCATTGCACCCTTTGTCGTTTATTCTCCCTTGTCTATCACCTCGTGTCCATTTCATTCTTTGTTGCTAATCTCCCTAGCCTATCACCCCATGTTCATTACACTCTTTTTCGCTAATTCCGCCTTGTCTATTACCTGAAGCAAACTGAAGTGGTGGCACGACAACCCACCATTGCCAGGTACCTTGCAAACGGCCTGACTTAAAGCCACAGCCAAAGCAATGAGAACTGAATTGAAACACTCGGTTTCTCTCGTTAAGTGTTCATCTGCAGAGGGGCGAAAACAGATAGCGTTTCAGTTCAATGGGTCAACGACAGCCCAAAAAGAATGATCTAATTGAAAGCTGTTCAGGTCATCTTCCCTCACCTCGATCTCTGAGAAACTTCTCGGTTTCTTCCATGACCTGTGTGGCCAGCACGGCATCCAGGAAACTGTCGATTTCCTGCCACTCGTGTTCGGACAGGTGCTCCGTGGTGTCCACGCTGTGGTCATAGTTGTCCAGCAGGGAGATAAAACGGCTGTAAGTCGGTCTGCTGAACAGCACGGCCTCGTTCAGGTGGGTGAAGTACCTGAGACAAAACGGTGTGAAAAGTCGCATTTGTGACGTGTACTTTATTTGCCAATTGAAACTCTTTCTAAAAAGTGCATGCATCTTTGCAGTCAAATATAGAAGGTCATATTTGGTGCTAAAACTTTCTTTTCTTTTTGATTTTGGAATACGTTTCGTTTATTGAACTAAGTTTCAATTTAAGACTAGTTTTTAAAGGTAAATTGATTAATTTGGAAGAATAAATTTTTATATCAAAAAATACTCGGGACTATTTCAAAACTCATCAAAGTCTCTATTAGAATAGAAACTTATTTCAAAGGTCGTAAACTGTTCTTTCAAAGTGAACAACAGGACTTTCTCAAAGCTGGTCAATTTGTATTCCTAAAATGTGGAGCTTGCTTCAAAATTGGCCAAGTTAGTCTCCAATGTAGTCTCTATTTAAGAAGTGGTCTTTGTTCCTTAGCTGACATTTGATTTTGAAAAAATGGTCCCTGCACCAAACGACTCACAGCTGTCTGGCGTTGTCTGCTCCGCCCGAGGAAGTGCAAGTGTGACCCGGATAATTAACGGTGATGTCGGAAGACGAGGCACGATTGACGTCCTTCTTCCAGATCAGATTGGCAATGCTGGTTAAGGTCAGTGGATGTGGAACCAGATGGGATGGAGGCTGAAATAGAACACAAATACACAGTGTCTGCTGTCAATCATTGACGTAACTGTTTAATATCCAGATCATGCCTATGCCCGCTCACGGAGGGCTATTCTGTCAACCCCGCGAGAAATTCATGAGGCTTCATCACACGTCGCGGTATAGTCGGACAGATTCTGTGAGGATGGAGACCACCACAGTATGAGTGACAGTTGACAGCATATAGAAACTTTCATGGCACTATCTTCTTTACGAATTGAGTTTGTGAACTGTGTCTGTTTGATATCAGAGAATCCTGAGGAGAAAAACATTCGGACTTCACAACAACAACATGCACGGCAAATGCCTGACTTTTAGCCTACAGACTTTAGTAGAGGACAATTACAAACTTAATCATGATTACGGATATATTCGGCCACACTTCAGGCTATGTTTCTAACGTAAAATTACTGACGTTCTTGTGGTTGTAATTTGAGATATTCAGACTCAGGCCATTATTATAATTTGAACAGTACACTTATAGTCCAGAGGTCACTACTGATAAATCAATACAAGGGAGCTAACTCTTGATATATACGATTTATTCCGCTCGAAGTATTGTCGCTTGGTTGTGTGTGACGATGTAAAGTAACGCACATTGTTCGATTCCTTGTCAGTAAATTCCGCTGTAAGCTTTCTCCTCATTGTTCATTTTTGTTCCTTCCAGCCTTTACCGCTTCCCACCCAGATTGAATTGTTCACGGACTAACTGTCGAGTGTTAGGTTTGAGTGATTCTATATTCAGCGGTGCTAGGTTGGCTGTCTGCTATCTTGTTCCGAGAAGAGAGGCAGAACAGTTTTATTCTTTATTTATTTATTTATTTATTGATTTATTTATTTCATTGGTGTTTTACGACGTACCCAAGAATATTTCAGATATTCCACACACCGGTGGCCAGCATTATGGTGGGAGCAAATCGTCCGAAACCCACGACCAACTTGAGGGTGGACACTCCCACGTTCAGCCGGAGAGGAAGCCAGCATTGGTGGGCGGCACAGGGGTCATTACGCCGTGCTGGCGCGCTGGCCTCTTCGGCTTCGAAGCCCCACTCCGCCCCCTTTCACACTGTTACTAAGGGAAACGCCTTGCAGGAATCGTTGTTGAAAGATAATGTCAGTTTTGAGCACTTTTGAAATAAGGTGCTCTTTTGCATAAGTTTGCTGCTCAATATTGCTGAAAAAAATACTGACCATTTTTGAAACAATTCTTATTTCTGCAAAAAGTTGATGATCCATTGTGAAAATGCGCAATTTTGTTCTCCTGAAAATGGGTAAATTTTTACTTAAAAAATAACTCTGCACGGTTGTTAGTCAGTTTTTATTCTAAAAGTGGAATTCTTTTCAATGATGGTCTGTTCTTTTTTCAGAAGTGGATTTTCTTGTTTCAAAACTAGCATTTATTTTAAAAGTGTCTTCCGCAAGCTTATAAAGATCTGAATACACATCGATAAAAATGAAATGTATCGTTATCCCCCTCTTAACCAGGTACTCCGGAGGCTAGAAAATAAGAGCAAATGTACAAAACGCAGGAACACAACGGTAAAACCAAAGTGTAACTGGTTATATAACTCGATTGGCCCTTAAGGTAGGCTAATATAACTGACTGACACACTCCTAGAACTTAAGAACACCTGCCATGTCCCAGGAACACACACGTGTAACTGACAGCTGGGGAACGTCCGTAAAACACAGGAACACGTTTCGAAAACTGGAAGGCGAATACGGGTGCTGTTTGCTTTGTACACAAAGTACACGAAACTTCTTGTTGTACTACACAATGGTACAATTACCATTGTGTAGTCCAAAATTAAGGACGAGAAAAAGAACAACTTTGGAGGTAGTATTGCAGTGCGGAAACTGAATGGTATACCTTACGAAGAGGTGGAAATTGCCTTAAGACAGTAATAAAGTGATATGACCCAGATGCTGCAGAGATAGAGACTTTGAGAAAATTCAAAAATATCTTACCACATTAGAGGAAAATATGAATTAAAGAGATATGAATTGGGTAAAAGCATATAAGAGAGAAGACGAACATACGGCCGTATTAGTATTCATTTAGAAAGTAGAAGGAGATCTGCAGGCCCCAGTAGTATAGAGAATAACGGTTGTAGACCACCCGGTGCTGGGAGCCGCCCCACAACCTAGAAGGCTCCCAGCACCAGTTCAAAACCTCGTGCTGGGGCCGTGCCACCCTCTAGAGAGCCCAAGCTACATAAATAATCGCCGATTATTTATGTAGACAGACATCCGTTCACATTCAGAGAGAATTGTTATATGCTTGCTGAGGCTACCCTTGGCAGAGACCGAACAGAAACATGAGAACAAGATGGCATCGACTGCGACGATGCACCTCTTCTATCCCGAAGCCATTCCGCGGTCCGACGACAATCTCTATACCCGGTGGCTAAAGGTCGTCGTGGGGTGGGATGAGCATACAGAGCAGCCAGTTGACCACAGAGGCAAACGCCCAGATGCGGCAGAGTATTTCCTTCAAGCGCTCCAGGAAGAGGAGCGTAAAATTTTGTCAGACTTTTCCAACCCCACAGCAATGACAATGACTGGCATGCCTATAACACTGCTGCCGCCTGCCATGTGTGTAATTGTCGAGTTCCCTATTTCCTTGGCAAATAACTAGGACAACTGGACTCAATCCCACACCACTGCTACATCACCGAGAAGTACAATGGGGCAGCCCACAACGACTGCCATTTCAAGCGGAGGCTAAGCCCCAAAACCACCAACATCCCCATGGTTTTCGCCAACCCCAGGGGTATGACTCGCATCTGTTGATAGAAGCAATCTCAAAGACAGAGTTTAGGGTGACCTGCATTCCCAACAAAATGGAGAAGTACATTTCCTTCTCCCTTGGGCAGCTGGGCTTCATCGACAATGCCCAGTTCTTGCTGGCATCTCTCGACAAGCTGGTAGCCGCGAACGATTCCAAAGCTTTCCACATCACAGCGCTGTATGAACCCAACCCAACATAAAGGTCTTAGTCAAGATGAAGGATGAGTGTGCTGGACACCCTATAGTTGAATATGTCGGGCTGCGACCTAAAATGTACTCTATCCTCGAGGCCTCCGGCAAGAGCATAAAGAAGGCCAAAGGTGTGAAAAGAATGTCGTGAGGAAGCATATAAGACGTAAGCAGTACAAAGAGTCTCCCTTCAAAAAGCAGCCCTTCCGCCATGGCATAGATGTCCTACGGACAGCGCGCCATCACATCTACGGGCAGCAAAAAAACAACAAAAGTTCCTAGCGGGAAGACCCCCATTGCGGGCCATCTAGGAGGCAGTGCAACACAGGCTCATCGGGTTAGTTACCGAGCGCCCGCGCAGATATACACCCACGCAGCACAGAGTATCAGTCGAGCGGCGACGACCGCCCTCCAGCTCGCCTGAATTAAGCTTTTATTCATGAAGGCCAACAGGACGGCCCAGAACAGCGGAGGAGGGCATTTTTGCCACCGTTTTTGCCTTGATGGCCTCAGAAGGCCGCTTGCCAGTGAGCCGGGTCACTTCTCCGTTAAAAGCCGCCACGACTGCGAGTGAGCGAGCCACCCACTCAGAAGAACCCCCGAGCAAACTGGCGCCCAAAGAGCAGCTCAGTCATGGTCCGGTTGAATCGCTCAACGCCCCCTGGTTCCGATGGATGTCTACTCGTCCCCGAATGACGGTCACACTGTGTTTTGCCAGAAGCTGGTTCACAGCACCCATGAACTCAACCCCAAGCCCGACCTGCAGCAGCTTAGGCCACCACAGAGGACTCCGGTTATTGATTCAGCATCCTCTTCAGCCTCTTTTGTGGCCAGATGTTCAGCTTCCTTGTAGCGCGAGACAACGTCAACGATGGTGAGTGCATACTTGTATGTCTTGCTTCCTCGTGGGAGGCGGTCGTGTGGCATGAAGAGAGGGTCAGCTTGGTAAACTCCATTTGATGTATTAATATCGAATTTTGGCCGTGGAATGCGCCGCGGAGCAGGTAAATAAATCTGCCAGATCGCCTGATTCTTCAGATAAGCCCGAGCCATCTTCAGAGACTTTGGCAGAACAAACTATTTTCTTTATGGCTGCTAGCCCTTCCGGTAGGCCCTGGGACTATAGTAGATATTTGTCAGGCGAGTGGACAACTTACTGCTGGACATGGTTTGTGAGATATTCCAGTAAGTTGATCAACCTCCAACAGGCGTATCGCAAAAAACGTTTTTTTGTCGGCCGGCATGGCAGCCCTTCCCTGCTCACTGAAGTTGTCCCTGCCATTACATGGCTAGCTTGTAGGCCGCCAGGCCCGTCGCGGCCATCCCCAAGACAACGAAGGAGATCTCACGGTCTTTCTGGTCACTCTCCGGCTGATAATAATCAGACAGTTGGGGTTCGGGTTCCAATGGGTATAGTTTCTTGCTCGCGACCCGCGCATACTCGCTGATGGCCACGTCGACGTCATGTAAGGTCTAAACCGCGTGATTTTGCCGAAGGACCATTCCACTTGGGCGGCCTGTAGCTATTCGACAGCCTTATCGTGGCGTCTCCGTTTATTGCCAACGTCAGAGCCCTTCAGCATACAGAAGAGGAAGTTGCTGTCGCTTAAGACCAGAGCGTTTACGAAGGCGCCCCCCAGTAGCATCGCAAAAGAGGCCATTTCTACTTCATATCTGCTGAAATGATCCCCCGTTTAATTAGCATATCCTTGGTCGCCATCGCGAAAACGACGTCCGCGACCACCATCCCAATGTCGCGAGGGGTGAAGTCGAGTTTGGGAGGGGCGCTTGTAATGGCCATATTGCCCAGCTTGACAACAGCGCTGTGGTACAGGACGTTTATGAGCATCTCCCCGTCGGTACGTGGAGTCGTCATAGTTGTATCGCCGCGGGCAGGGTTTTACCTAGTTAGTTGACCTGCAACGAGGAAACTATCTGGTGCTGTTTTCTGTCTCTCCTGTGGTTTGTTGGCATGCCAGCGGCTGCTGGCGATGAGAGTAAATATGGATACCAGCAAGGCCGGCGGCCCCTAAAATCCTTGGTGCCTAGCTGGCTACCGGATGTCTACGTTCCACACTAGAACATGTCTTTCTTATGGATATGCAACTTCTTGGTTTATTATCACGACGTTTCGATGTAGATACTAACATCGTTACCAAGTGATAACACACTTGATATCACACTTGATAACGATGTTAGTATCTACATCGAAACGTCGTGATAATAAACCAAGAAGTTGCATATCCATAAGAAAGACATGTTCTGGTGTACTTCCATACCACCTTCTAAATGCCACTTAAACAAGTCTAATTTCTATCTGCGACGGCACGAAAGGATCAGCCAGGACGTCTTGTTGCGACGGTACGCCATCTGATGGGAAAGACTCCTTCGCTTCCTGTACCTCTTCAAGCAGTGGTTCTTGTTTGGCCTTCCTGGTAGCAGCCTGACACGCCCGGTTGCTACTTTCTTTGGGTTTTTTTGTACCTTAGGTGTCTACGCCCCCGGTTCTGTCACCCTTTCCAAAGACACCTCCGGTGTCTGCGACAGGTTCACTTTCCTCCTTGTCATCGTCTATTGCCTGGGGCATTATTCATCCATCAGTGTATTCGCTTGCTGAATAAGGCGCGTAAAGTCTTGTACTCGTCGCCCTACATTGACCACCGTCCCCCAAGCTCTAACATGTCCGTACGCAAACTACAATACAACACCGAATGTAATTAGCTTTGTGATACAGCTGCTGATCAACAGCGCTTCCCACGTCATAGCACATGGTGTTCAACCGGCTGATCAGTCTTCAAGAGAAGCTTAGCGTGATTTCTACACGCCAGCTACTTTCTCAATACGGCCCGCTCTTCCCACGGGACGATGTCGTTTTCACGCAAGCACTCATCGAAGGTGTCTCAGTCTTTGCAGTGGAACAGAGCTCCCCAGCGTGTCTCTTCGCGGAGATCCTTTAGGACCGAGTTGTATTTTTGGGCCATCACCCATACAGACTGCGAAGCATGGCGGCCAGAGAATGGCAGTTCAGAGAGCATATCCTTCTTCGTGGTGAGCGTCTTCCTCGCCGAGCATTCGTCGATAATTGATAGCGTTCGCTCTGCCTGAAATATCTGGTAGAGTGCGCGGAGGTACTCGTGGAGCCTCTCCCCTGGATCAACAACGTGGAGCTCTTTGTCGCTCAAACACCCAAGGGCACTTCTGATACTCCTCGTTGTGCCGTGCAGTGGGGCACAGGATCACAGTATGCTGGAAGACACTATGGTAGTTGCCCTCCAGGAGGTCCAGATCGAATACAATTTTTCCACACCATGTCATTTCGCAGATAATGGCCGAATGGGGGCCCATGGGGAAGAGGTTAATACAGTGCTCACACGAATCTCCCAACTTCGATGTTGCATTGGAGGTCCATCACAACATAAAGGTAGATCCTTAAAGCTGCAGCCGCCTCTGCCTCTTTCGTGATCTGGATGGTCACCCAATCACCTGCGATCTCGATGCGCGGGTCGCTGCGATCGTGGCCACCTTCGAGTGGCATCGGCGGCCGGGGGGGAGAACTTCTTTCCCTCATCCCTCATTGTTGGTAGGGACGCAGGCCTTGTCTCCATATCTTGTTGGGAACCCCCTCGATTGTCATCTGCACCTTCGTTATTTTGGGGTTGTAGAAAGCTTCGACCTTCCGATGATATGCCGCTTTTGTGTCCTCGAACAACATCAAGATGCCTTTCATACTGCGGGAATGTACGTTGAGGTTTATGTTCCACAGGGTATCGCTCATATTGCAGCTGATTTGGCGGTGCCGGAGTACGCGGGCGTACAGTATGGCCCGGCGGCCGGCATGTGGTTGCCGATCATCCGGGCAAGCTCTGGCTGGGTGACTATGTCATACTCGATACTGATGTTCTCAATGGTGTGGCTGGCTTCGGGGTCCACTGTGACCTGGCTGACGCGGCTGTATTCCTTGAAGGGTAGCTCGTATTAGAGCCTGTCCCCCAGTGCCGACTGGTAGAGTGGCATATGGCTCTCCAGCATCTCGAAATTGAGGGGGATGTAGTATCGGTTGCCATAGCCCTCTGCAATGGCGTGGTCTCTGGCTACACCATCGTTTTTATTCTCAGCCCCGACCCGGATTCGGGTGACATTCCTGTTGCGGCTTGTGTCGATTCCCTGGTACTGTGCATTCTCTCTCTCCAGGAACGTCTTCCATAGGTTCCTGTAGCAGTCGCTGTCATCGATCGACATCATCTCGTTGCCGGTGATCTTGACCATGGTCTTTTTACCACCGCGCGGCCGAGGTTCTGGATCACGGTTGGATTTTCGCCAGTGGAGATCAGGGAGATTGTGAAAGCAAGTCTTACGGTTCCAGGGACAATGACGTCATTAATTTCAAGGTTTGTGAGCCGAACAAGAAGATGTTAGTTCTGATCAATTGCACCGGCGTTGTTCGTCACGATAACCGGCTGCCTAAAGCCTTTGACACCAAGGGGATTCCGCAAGCGGCGGTAAGTGTTGAGATTGCGTCCGTATGCGCTGGAGGCCATTTCACACAACATTGAACGTCGGGCATTTGCCTTTAATACGAGATAAAAAAATGGACATCAATTTCGATAACTCTGCGTTTGACCCTGATGTTATGAAGCAGACAGATGTTCTCATAAGCTGGCCGGATGACTTACTATTGTCGCCGTCCGTAGGACAAGGGAGCAGGGTTGCGCAATGGGCTACTGCGACCTTGTCGCTGAAACAAGAGCTCTTCCGGACGGATGTAGACAATTACTACAGCAGTCTGGCTGAACAGGGACTCACCCCCGCCCTCGGCCGAGACACAACAAAATGTGAGTTGGTTGGGGAGTGGGTACGGCTGAGAGCCTATCACCACAACGATATCGCAAATTCAAGGACGGGGAGGCCCTTTTTTTTGACTACTGTTGGGGTCTGGTCTGGAGAGGCAATTGACGCCAGCGATACTGTCAACCTTCAGGACTTGGGACACACAGCGCTGAAGGCTTCTAATGCCATTCACAAAGCAGAAATCTCCTCAACGTCGAACGATGAGATTCTAATGACGATCGATGACCCCCGTAAACTCCCGCGAGATCCGAGGCGTGGACCGAGCTCTTCAGACTATCCGAGTTGAGATCACCAACAACCTTGCCAGGCTCAGAGATCTGGATGCACAAATCGGCATGGACAAACGCAAACTGGATGAAGTCGATTTGGGTGGAGATATCGAGGAGTTTACCGACCGTCGACCGCCTGCGTACCCTGCAGGATGAAAGAGCTTCCCGCCTTGAGGCCGCTGCTGCAGACAGGCCCTCCGCTCTGAGATCAACCGCATGTAGGAGACCATCAAGAGCATCTTTCATGAGGTCGATAGGCTGGCTGAGCGCATACGGACCCTCTTCCTCGAGCAAGGAGTCACGGTCGCGTCTATTCTCTCACGCTAGTCCTCGTCTTGATGGCGGGGTGGTTCAGGAGCCACTTCTCCTACCCCCCTCCCCAGCGTCAGAGAAGATGGGACTACGAGAGTGGCTTAAAAACACATGCAAAGCCAAGGACTTGTCCCAGTTAAGTTAGCCGGCACGGCGGCCGCTGCCCTCCCAGGTGTAGTCGGCTCTATCTTCTCTTGGCCATTGTACTTGCTGTCGGGGGTTTTCTGTTCGTGGCAGCCCGTGAATGGATTTCAACGTAACAGCCAAAGCGCCGCTAGTCCCACCTTGATGCCGCCCACAATAAGGGAATTTTTTTTATTCTCATTCGATGTTTGTTGCGAAGCAACATCACCGGCGTGAGAAGCGTTCGGCTGCTCCTGTTGAGATGTTGCCTCAGCTGCAGGACGATTCGGTGAGCCTGCACCTGAGGACAGCGGCTTGACCAGGCCGGTCTCCGCCGTCTCCCCACAGGCATTGGGCGGGGGGACGGGCGTGTCAGCCACATTGTGGCCATTGTTTCAGGCCTATAATCTGGTGATCTGTCGCGATAACGATCAGGTTGGTGTAGCCTGCCACACGACCGACGCGGAGCAGTATGTCACTTGGAACCATGTAGAGACCATTTCCGAATACGGAGATGACCTCAAAACCTGCACATTGCAGGACATCCTGGTAGCGGTTTATGGCTCAAGGCAAGTCTATAGCCGACGAGATGGCCTCCTCAACGTTTGCCAAGAACTGCTTTTGCGCGCCGAAGGCCGTCCGGGAGACTAGAATACGTAAGCGTGTGTGGGCCTGACCTCCGTGGATCGACCAGACGTATGTCCTGATCCTGTCGTTCACTCTCTACCGCAGGTCGTGCGAACCCGTTCGACTTCGCGAATATAAGGGACCGCCAAGCCTCATCGGCATTTGGGTCATCCTGCTTCATGAAGAGGACATGAAAAACGTCCTTTGTCGTCTTTTTTGTGAAAGACATTCTATCCGGGTCGTACACCCCCTCTTCGTTGACAGTGTGGTAGCCGTTGTTGGATCAGCAAGTGTACACCTTGCCGAGCCCGTGATTTGTTCCGGCGACCAGCCAATCGGTGTGCTTAGGGACACCAAATTCGGTGCAGATTCTCTCATTACCCCGTCGGTCATATGAATTATCCGTAGCATGCCATGCCTACTGCTGGAGCAACGGGGCTTGTATCTTCTTCCGTATACGCATCGTATGGTAGTGCACGTGAAAGCTATACAAAGACCGCATCAGGGAGTCGTCAAGGGTCAAATGATCTTCCAACGAAACACCACAGCCTGTGGTGGCACACGAGGCAGCGAAATTAAGCTGGTTCTGCCACAACTGCATCGGGCTTGAAACTCAGGCCTGGACCAGTTTGTCTGAAGAAATATGGGGCAGGCGATACTACTCGAACAAGTCAGGGTAGTGGGTTTCGAATGCGACGGCGGTTGACTTTACACCGCTTGCACACACCTGGACGCGAGCACTGTTGGGTGTCAGAAAACGTGCCACAGACGCATCACCTGCTGCTTTGAACAAGAAGTCTATATTTAACCTCGCTATTGAACCTAAATACAGCCAGAATCATACTGATCACTATGTACCAGACGCGGTCTAATGTTCAAAGAGGAGAGGTGATTGGCTTCCAGCAATGTATCGACAATCCTGATGGGCGCATGCGTATTGGTCTGCGCTCGATCACCTTCACAGTGGGGTGGTACAACGTTGGGTGGGGAGGCTTACTAGTGGAGGAAAACTTCCGGAGAAGGAGACCCAAACACCATATACGCCTCCATAGACTGTATTGCTTTACGCAGCTGCAAAACTATTAAGGAGGTCGGCCCTTCTGCCAGCACCGCGCCTTAAATGTGGCTACCCAATGCCGGCAGACTAGCGAATCCTGAAAATGACACTAGCGGTCACAGATTTCAAAATAGAGAGCGCTTCTTTGGCTATTGTTTCTCTTCTCGTTGATTAAAAAAAAAACAGCACCGCTCCATACACTTATTATGAAAAACCCCGGTGAAAGGGTTGCAGTTTCTAACCTTACCCCTCCTTTGGAGGTATCTGCTGGATCTGGGCTCAACTTTATGACCGAAATGGATAGTCACGCTGCCAGCTCTAGTATCGTCTCACTCCTAATTGAACTTGACTTGTAGTCTAGTATTTAATGATGAAGTAACCAACGGCTCCACTCAATGCTGGAAGCATCGCCGATTCGCCACTCTATCCTGAACTGCCTCCATGTGATACCGATATGGCTGATCAGTCTTAACGCCTTCGGGAAATCTCACGACTGAAAACGCACCTTGAGGATGAGAAGAATTCAACGGGCGGCTCTGTACAAAAAATATCGCCGTGGAGTCAACGCTTTCGACGGCGTTGACACAGCATTGCTCTTCGCTTCCATGGGGATGGGCATCGGAGGAGTGGGCCTTCTGTCCACTATCAATGCGGCCCCAGTTGTCTTGGGCCTGGAAATTACCGCGCTTACATGCGGCACCATTGGAGTAGCGAGCAAGTTTATCAGTCGACGACTCCCGGTCAAAGAGGGAAAGGAAGGCGAGATTAAAGTCCTTGCAGAAAGAAAGCTGAATACTATCGCAGACCATGTCTCGGGTGCTCTCATGGATGGCTGGGTATCTGATGAGGAATTCCGCCTTATTGTTGATGAGGTCAACAGGTACAACCAGATGAAGTCAGAGACAAGGGCTGGGGCTGAAAAAGCTCATGCTGCGGTCCAGCTGGATGAGAAGACAAAAAAAATCGCTTATTCAAACAGACCGGAACGAGCCCTGGGCTAGCTTCATAGAAAAGTTTTCACTCTGACCGCAACTGGGGTTAAGTGGGTGTTAGCTGTATATATTATACACAAACTTTACAACGTTGTACAAGACCAGACAGATGAAATCACCAGACGCAGCGATAGAAAAGATGATCTACTGGAGTAAACCATGCCATGAGTGTTCTACTTTAGAGAAGTGCCAAAGTAAATACACCTCAGTACACTGTTACTCCAAAACGATCACTCCTTTCGGTGTTGCGGTATAAACAAAATCTAGTCTTCTTATTTATGTTCCCGTTGGGCCACCATACTATTCTTGTCACGTCGTGGTTTAGGCGTGTGTCATTGTGCTTGTGTAATGTGTCCCACTTGGAGAAAACCACAAAAAAACGTCAGCCTTCTAGCATGTTTTGCCTAGTGTCATTGAAGGATGTAGCCTACTTGCAGCTTGTATTTCAACGACAAAGGTAGGTGCTTGGTTTTAGTGGTCGTTATGTCAAGGCAATCAAATAATGGGAGTCCAGAACACTGGGGCTTATCGGCGTAGAAAATACAGGCCATGCTGATAACAGATAGCAGTGTGGCTCAGTACTAATGTAATATGAGTCATAGTCCCAGGTAAACTGAAAAGCATGGGAGCCTTCAGATCTCGAGTAGGAAGAGCAATACTCTACAATTCAAACCCAGATAAATGAGGAGCAAATTCATACAATTTCAAACTGTATTTTTACATTCAGGAGAGAATATTATAAATTATTTAGTGAACAGCACCTCAGTCATGAGCTTTTCTTACTTTAAAAATGACCTAACACTTGGTAGGTCTCAATTGTGTTTAACCCAAAGCCAGTGCCACAATTGCTTTCAGATTTGACGAGGCGTTTGATCACAATTGTTTTACTACTGAATGCCATATATCGTACAGAAAAGCATGGCTCCAGACAAGGGTATTATAAAATGAATATCTGTGGACAACTGTAAACCACCTTCTTATGACAAACCGGTGAATCTGTAGTCAGGTATTACTTTGTATCTCAGCGTATTCTTCAAAGCATACCAAAAAGTCACAAGCAGAGCCGATTTTGGGAATAAAATTTACAAAAAAGGAGGAAGGAAGAAAGGAATCCCTAAATGTCCACACCGTCAATCCAAATCATCATTTATCGTTACTAACAAGCAGAGCTGTTTTGTACCATACAAGCTTAGAGTGGTGAAAAAGGAAAATAAACATGGCTCAAAATATCTACACAACAAATCCAAACAACATCAGTCCCAGCTAATATTGCTAGAAAGTTTTGTAATATAAGTTTAAAGGAACAAGGAAGGAAAATAAATCAAACTCAACTATTCATCCCAGTGCTTGTGAACGCCATATAGGTGAACTGAAAATTGTTTTACTTTTCGGGTGTGAGCCGGTTACTGTTAGCATGTTACTGTTTCAGAGTGAGTCAGAAGGACTTACATTTATTCATAACATGAGCTGTTCTTTCACCCAGTTTAGTATATAGCTATTAGTGCTGAAATGGGTCTCATTTCGACAGGATTGAAACATACCAGTGCAATGATTTGCTATATTGTTCCTAAGCAAGCTAATGTAAAATTTAAAATTTGAAATGAAATCGTCTTGCTAAAAAAATCATATTGGTATAGCCTTACACCAAAAACGCAAAGCATACGATTTGATTTATCTTGACTATTATACCAGTTGCTGGGCACCTGAGATTATTCAGCATTCAACGCTTAAGGCATTCCCTTGTGATCGTTTATGACACACAGTTTTGGTGGAGTGCTGGACAATACAATTAATGGAAATGCAAAGTTATACACTTTGTCGTTATTATACACGTAAATGTAACTGCAATTAGCTTCCTTTGATAAATTCACCTGCCTCAAAACTCTTGTCTAGCTCAACACGCTTGGCGCCCTTCACGGTCTAAATAATGCGGATGAAAGGTGTAGTGTGTTGTTCTTTCCTGTTTGTGGGATTGTGATTTGTCCTCAATCTGGCCACATAGTGCTCATGTTTTACTAGACAAGAATGCGGAAGAAAGGCGCATCTTGTTGTGGCAAGTTTAAATCTAACACTGTGAAGTCAAGCTGCAGCTGTTCAAGTCTTGGGGCATCCTTGGTGGCCTAGTGGTTACCGCGTCAGCCTTGTGGTCGGGAAATTAGGGATTATTCCTGGGTTCGGTAACACCAAAGACTAAAAGTGGTACTTGTTGCTGCCTCTCTTGGCGCTAAGTATTTCTTTGATACGACGGCGGTAGAACAAGTGAGCAGGACTGGTCGGCCTAGGGTCAGAATAATGTGGCAAGGCGGGTTACCATGTCCGGTGTCTTTGTCATAATGTTTCAGCAACGGCAGCGCTTTGGTGGCATGCATTAGCTCTGCCTTAAGAAGACACAGAATATATATATTCTAAGGCCCCTTGTCTCCATATGACTGAAAAAAAATTGTTAAGTATGACGTAAAACCTAAGCATACACACATAGATTCCAATCATGCTGTTTGTAACTGACAAAAGTACGAAAGACAAAAGTGAGAAAAGTGGAAACAAACGGAACTTTCTTGAGTTTTCATAGTAACCAAATATTTTTGTACGAAGTCAGACGTTCGTAATAAATTCTATGTTAAAAGTGAGCCCACGTACATTCCGGGTTTATATAATTTAAAGCAGTGTGCTGAATTTCTTTTTCTTCACTCCTCGCAGAAGAACGCAGTGAAAGGAAGAGGCGGTCGGTGTATCTGAAATAGTAAATGATTACTTTTCATCAACTATAAACCCGTTTGCTTCTCTGCTTCAACTAAATCTTGGTTCTTTATAGAAAAGATGAGATGTTGTGGAAATGGACCAAATATTAAAACAGGGATTTCCTTTATTTCATTGGTGTTTTATTTCGTTTATATGACGGAGGGAAGCATTGTGGTGAAAGGAATCTGGACAGAGCCCACTGGAAGAGTATAACATGAATGCAAAACGATGAGAGAAAAACATAATTTATAAGATATAATTTTACTTTAGAAAAAATAATTATTCTAATTAGACTATATTGTATTCGTCTCATTGTTGAGGGAAGAACGAAAAACAAAGAGTGGTAAACACTTTCAAGGTTAGATAGAAGAATTCTTGTCCCTTGAAAGCATTGCGAAAACAAAAGTTTTTATTTCCCTTTGACACTCAGATTATGCTATGCCAAAACCATTGAAATTCAGATGCAGGTGTCTAACCTTGATGACACATAACGCTATACATCGAAAACAAGCATTTAGATATTTTACAACCAGAACCGACGTGTGAGAAAGTTCCTCTGTAACCTGCCAAAGTTTGGTGGTTTTACACCGGACACTCCAGTTTCCTAAACAACAATCAGAAAAACACAGATGATATAATGGGAGCAGCACATTTTAATGGAAACTAGAAGCGTTCATTTTTATTCAAGGTTTTTTGATTTTCATGGAAGTGGGTAATGCCGCCAGAGCCAACCCCATACATGAGTGAATAAAAGTGACATTAACCTATATTTTATGTTATAAGCCAACTTTATGTTTTCCGTGGGTAGCTGCATGTTTGTATGTCACACTTGGGAAAGATCGTCAGTATCTTCCCATATCTCGTTGGAATATCCCGGGAACACTGTGTCATAAAAGTCGGGGGAATCGAACAAGTGAAAAATACTTCACTATGTCGGTAAGGAAGATGATGAAAATTAACAAGTAATTTTTTTCTTCGTAATAAGCAGATAAGAGATCAGACAGCAATTGCCTAAATAAGTTCTATGTTACTTCTATCAATAAGAACATTCTCTTCTCTAGATTGGTTCAGACATGGATAAAACCCTGAAGACATCAATGGTAAAAACTAAGTTGTAATTGACAGTGCTGAACATAGTTCACTATTTTGTACCTTAAAAATAAATACAAAGCCTAGGTATTGTCCACTTTACTGAAAAAGACTGCAAAGATCGCTTAAACAGTAGCCACATATACGGCCCGTATAGCATCATGACTTCAGCAGAATTAGGTTATAAAAAATCATATATACATTTACATATGCAGAGAAGTGAATTGTAATTGACTAGATGATTCTGGAGACGATCACACGAAAAGCGATGTATAGGGCGAGAAAGAACTCATCGCCTGAGATGGTTAAGCCGTTGACTCGCTGCTACGGTATATAGTGTCATCGACAATTAGTTTGTGGGTTGGAATAACTGTCTGGCTGTGTCACCTGTCACCTTAAGCCTGGAAATTTGTCAGGTACCTGATGATGGTCGGTGGTCTACTCATGTAAGTGACCAATTCTTTAACACAGTGTTAAACGTCAATAAGTATTTGTTTATTTCACTGGTAGTTTACGCAGTACTCAAGAATGTTTCATTTGTACCAAGGTGGCCAGCATTATGTTGGAGGAAAACGGGCAGAGCCAGAGGGAAACCGAAGACCATCCGCAGCTTGCTGGCGGACCTTCCCACGTACGGCAAGAGAGGTGAGCTTGAGCTGGACTTGAACGAACAGCGACCGCCTTGGGTCATAACTCCGCGTTTGCTCGATAAACAACTCCGCCACGGAGGTCCCCGCCAGTAAATAATAATAAGTTTTATAAAAATACTGTTTAATGTGCATAATAATTATTATTATAACAGTGTTGTTAATGCGCATTTCTTCTGGAATCAGGTGAAAGTTGCGTGATCTTGCTGCCAACTTCGAGAAGGCCATGACCAAACAACGCAGAGGGTTTTTTGAGTGCACCAACTTGGGTCATGAATGCCACGCCTTCAAATATTGTTGTGATGACCTGTCGTGTAACAAGGAGAACATCTTCGAGGAAAATGTCTGCTTGCCTGCCTTTTAGGGTAACAATCGTGAAATTACTTAGGGACAAATAAATCCAGCGACACTTTCCGCGAATAAGGAAGCTAACAAGACTTGAAAATATCGTGTGTTTAATATGGTTATAAATGTCAATGTACCGCTATAACCCATGTCAGTGTGAACTCGATTCCAGTGGGCCACAGAAGCATTGAAAAATATATATTCACCTTTGCTGGATTTAAATTCTAACTTAAAATAAGCACAATATCTGTACTCTATCTCACCAGTCAGCAAAGCCAAGTCATGTGAGATTTCTTCGCTGGGTTTGAAGAAAACTAGACATACTTTCGCGGGTACAACTTACTTGGACTTGTGCCTGTACAAAGACCACCGTGGTATCCCCTTATGCCGAGTTTACAAGAGAAACAGTTTCCATTTTAATATTCTGAATTGTCCCTACGTGGAAAGCAATATACCGACTGGCCCTGCACACGGCGCATACATATTTCGCCTTAAAGCATTTGTCAGATCCTGTGCGTTGTGTGATAATTTCAATCAACATCACAAGGTATTGCTCCAAAAACTAATGTGTCAGTAATATTCCATCGAATCGCCTTTGCTCCATGTGTTGCCTAAAATTTAAAATGAATACACCTCTCTTGTTAGTAAATACGGATGGAGTCTTTCATATGTGTGTCTAATTCCGATTAACCTAGAGTTAGAGCCGGTAAGTTCATCGTGTTGAGTATAATCGCCACGTTGGATATAGAAACAGTTGCAATCGAAGTGCAACTGAGATACATATTTGATTATCGACATGATATACACTAAAATGGTACACGGCTTGATACTGATTTTATTCATATGCCTAGAATATTCATTGCGTCTTTTCGTCATCATGAAAAACTGTTGACTGCTTCTCTTTGCAATAATCCGACCTAAGTTTTGCATTTTATGTATTTGCTTAGTTCTTTGGTACATTGTGTTATTTTTTGATTTTGAAAACTGGTCTTGCGACTATTGAAAGGGAACGCCCACCTTCGTTGGCGGCTGGTATGCAAATGTCTGTTTCGATGCCTATGTTCTGTGAACAGGGGATGGTGGAGTTTAGGAATATGCCGTTCTGGAGTACCTACTAGATGATGCCAACATGTCAGCCCGGGTTTCCTATAATTCATATAAGTAAAATATTCTTGAGTACTCTGTAAAACACTAATGACATCAAAAAATAATAAATATCATGCGTTATTTTATCATATTTAATGTTGTCGTTGTATACGCATTGCAACAATTCTAATATATGCATATGTGAACTTTGTACAGTGAGCTTTCGGGATTTTTATTCATAAAACTGACAGCCTTCATATGAGTCAAAAATGCTCGAACTAAACAGCAATCAAACAAGTAAAAAAATATACAAAACTATGAGATCGTCCCAACCAGCACATCAAACTGGACTAGAGTGATTGACTCTTAGTACAAATTATTTGTCACTGAATTCTGTCTGAGGTGAAGAGAGAAAAATTTTCTTATTGCCAGCCGTCCACCAAAATGGGATTTCCAGGTAAAACAATCGCGGGCAAGTTTCCATAAACTTAATAATAATAAATTCTATTTATTTATTTGATTGGTGTTTTACGCCGTACTGAAGAATATTTAATTTATACGACCTGGCCTATATCGTCTGTGTGATATATTCTTGGATACGGTGTTAAGCTCGAAACAAAAATTCATATTGGGCGACGCAGTAGGAGGCCGTGTTTTAGCATTTAGGAAAGTTTATCTTTCACTCGCGATCACCCAAGAGCAAAGAATTTGTAGATTCTTCCCCTCTCACAACTTGTGGGTGACCATAAACAGTCGATTACACTTATATGGTGGGTAGTTTACGCATGCAACCACACCAATATGGTGTGCATACCTCAATGTTACATGTGGTTTCTTCAAAGAATAAAACACACGGCCATCGTATTGTTGAAAAATCTTTCAGCCTGATATTAAGCATCTTTAAAGTAAATAAATGGTTGCCATAATTGGAAAAAGGTTCGAATGATTTTCAAATTTAACCTTCTAACATTAGTCATTCTGATATTAGTCGTATAGACACTAGTTATAATGACACAAGTCACTGTTGCTTTAGTCAAACTGACAATAGTCATATGGACATTAGTCGTTTTCATAATAATCGTATGATTTATTACTCATTTTATTTACAGTGATATTAGTCATTCTGGTATCAGTCAACCTGGCAATAGTTAATCGGATATTCGCCAGTCTGACATTAGTCGTGTGGACATTGGTAATAACGACATTAACATCTTAACATTGATCAATCACATATTAATTGTTTATAACATTGATAATTCTGATACAATTGGATATGAGTCATTCAGAAATTAGTCTTATTGACAATAGTCATTCTGATATCAATTTGCATTCTCATCATTCTCATGGGTTTTTTCCTGATATATTTTTATATCTAGATTCTTCTGTGGTTGAAAATGGAACTAGAGATATGTATACAAGAAAATGGACTGCGCTTTTCAAGTTTTTGAACATCCGCGGTACAGTTTTCCTGATCCTTGCTGAAATCATGGAATATCCGTGCCAACTGTTATTGGCAGGGAAGGTAGACAACGCCATTGTAATAGAGAGAATCATAAAATAAGTTTTGGATAAGCGAACTCCACGCCGTGGGCAAATCCGAGGAAGAGTTGTTAAAGAATGAGGGAGAATGCGTCAAATCAGTAAGCATTATCAGCAAGCAGGATTGGTACCACGATCAGGCGACACCCGCTGTGGCACCGGCCATTTTTGGTAGTCTGGACGAGAACAAGGACGACCTAATCAGTCTGAAGGAGTGGCGTCATCACCACGAGAGGCTCGGGGTGAAAAACGAGGACTTTATCTCTATTTCTGTTTCATTTGCCGTCAGGAACTTGAATATACAATAAAAAAGTACAACACGCACGGCCCGAAGAATGATTACTTGATTTAAATCAACAAAATCAGTTAGTTTGCGTATTAAGCTGTAAAACTAACTGAAATCAAAAGCCAAAGTCAACGAGATTTTTCTGTTTCAGTGTCTGTTTCTTTCTGTAGAAGAGGCTTTTGTGAGCTTCCGGTTCACTCTAATTTGTAAATTTTGTCACATCAAAGACCTTGCTATGCTTACCTGTGTACGTAGGCGCCTAACATTATGGTGGTAAGAAATCTTGCACGAATCCTGAGGAAACCCTCGGCTGTTCGCAGGCTGCTGGCAGATGTTCTCGCCTACGAACTGAGAGGAAGCCAGCATGAGCTGGACTTGAACCCACAGCAGCCGCACTGGTTAGAGGCCGATGTGTCATTGCGTTGCGCTAACTCTGTAACGCCTTGGCCACGGAGTTCCCTTAGTTAATAGTATAAATGGTGTTTTCATATCTCTTCGAGTATGGTCATCCTAGTAGTAGCTTGAAAATTTGTCAGGTAATTGGCGAAGTGTTTATTCCGTAATGATGCCATTGTACACCTCATGTACGGTACCTCATTTTTAAAACTTGTTGTCAGTGGACACTAAAGGAACTCTATCATTGTCCAACTAAAAAGAAGTCATTCATCCACGTCATCATCTATCTTGGCAGCGCACCTGTACCATATCTGCCGTCATGGCAATTACGTTTGCCTGCCTGGAAAACGGAACCCTCTAGGTTATCCAGGTGACCAAATTCCATCACGATAATTTCAGCATCAACAACTAAAAAGAACTTTTTTCATATGGTGTAGACAAAGCTGCATGGGGAGGTATGGCTTTGAAGCAGGCATAAATATACGGATATATGTTTTGGGGGTTGAAGATAACAAATTAACAACATAAATATTAGGGAAAGTCAGTGTGCTGATGTAAACTTGAGAATTCAAGAACAAGCAGTGTGTAGCTCAGTGTACGTTTCTAACTTTGCGTTCATGATTTATGGGCTGGTTGCCTATGTATTACTCGTATATTACAAGAGAACAATGGGCATATCAGCCAGGGGCCGAGTTGCAGTTGCGCCGGAAAGTCGCCTCATTGTTACTACCGAATGAACACGCAAGACATTATGATATAATTTCAGGTTACACACAAACTGGTATTATTCTGTTCACGACGTGTTTTTCAAGACATGAGTCAAAGTTCTGTAAAACTAGTCACAGGGAGTAAACAGAGCGTAACGCTTAACTGGTGTATAGATTCACCGGCTTCCAATGACATAAACGAAAAGACGTTAGTTTAAGGTCTATATATAAATAATGCGTTATATAACATCCTTACCTGGGGCCATGTTTTCTTGTGTAAGGCTTAAGAAGAATGCTGCAAATCGTTCAGGCAAATCTGAATTCAACGCTAGAACTGAATTGGGGTTAGAGAGAATTGAAGATATTCAAGCTTTAGGGGTCCACCTTAAGGAGGACATGATAGAAGTTTAATTTCGTTCATTACAATATTAGAACAGTGGTGAAGAAATATAACATATTCTTTGTTTTTTGTCTGAAGGATTATCTTTGTTTACATGTCGCAGTTAAGATGGTTTTGTATACACAAAGACATACATAAAATCTAAACTACTCTTTTCCGTAATATACATTGAAATACATAAGCTCAATGTTTTTAGGTTGGTTATAACGCGCCTCTTCCCCCGGGTGTTTTCGTATAAAGCCCCCGTTGATCTGTACGATGATCCGGCTGTGTTTTGGGACAGAGTATAGAACTTTTTATCTAGGAGAGAAACTCGCTATTTTCTATAGCAGCTGGTAACAAAAGTCGCAGACCAGTTTAGAAAACAAAGGATTGTGGGCGGAATCCTTCAAACAGAATCAGCCAACAACTGTCAATGATGTGAGAAATACGCAAGGAATATTCTAGGCAGGTTAATGAAATCAGTATCCAAATTATGTACAATGCACCATGCTGGTTTGTATGTTGCCGTTAATCAATACACACACCGCGATACAGCCCGGTATGCCACGAGTGAAGTCTCTGTTCACCCCTACACCCATTGATTGAAGAGTCAAGTTTGGTCGCAGCACCCCATTTGTGAGCAGCGCTTTAGTGGTAGTGTTCTCTAAGTGCATATTAAATGCATCTGAGTTTGCACCATTAAAGCGACCAGCCTTGCTTTTACGTGTTATATATATACGGATTCCGTCACGATTTGGCTGACACCATTAAATGGAACGCATCTGTAAAAATAATTATACCGGAAAAGTTTGCTAATAGGCGGTTTGGAAGCAATGAGACTGACGTAATTTGTGACGTAATTTGTTGCAAACCTCCGAGCAATGGTGTTAATCTTAAGGACATTTACGTCAACTGTGAGGCCATCAATCCACGCACGACAACCATCTGATAGGTATAAGACGTGTGTAAACCCAAGAATATTCTTTACAACTTTCCCGACAGGTGTCTGCTGCTCACGTTGGTTCATTTGGTGCCTTATTTCGGTGATTTAGAGTGGAATTATGTATTATGTACGCAAGGAATGTTCTAGGCGGATGAATAAAATCTGCATCCAAATCGCGTAACATGTTATTTTATATGTTGACAGTAGTCAAATATGCGCCTCTGTTACATTTTGGTTGCAACCGTTCAAATATCCAACGTGGGGATCATGCTCAGCACGATGTACACACATCCGCTAGCCCCGGGTTAAGCGGAATTAAACACAATTACAAAGCAATGTCCCAGAGATTCTGGACACTCTATCCATATGAATTAAGAAAAGACGTGTACTCATCGTAAAATTGAATAAACATAGAGTTAAGAGTTTGATGGAATATAACTGACACACAAGTGTTTGCAGTAATAACTTTTGACCTTGATTGAAATCACCACACAACACACGCTTTCTAACAAATGCGACAAAGCGAGATTTGTATACAGCAATGTGCGGGAACGTTCGTACATTGCTATCTAAACAGTGATAATTCACAATAGCAAAAGTGAAACCATCACTCTTGTCGTGATGTCTGAGTGACAGGAAACCGCTGTGGTCCTGGAACAGATAAAGTAGGATGTACCATCTGGAGAATCTGTAATTGCCATTAAATCCGGTGAAGGTGTTTATATAGCTTTCACAGCCTCGGCTTTATATGCGTTGTTTAAAACAACACATCAGTACTCTATAAATGCAAGTCGACTCTTTCTGTAAAAAAAATTGCAAAAACACACGTACATCCTTCATGCTTTCGATACTGACTTATTAGCGAATCACATGAATATATGTAGTCTGCTGAGGGTTTTACGTCGTACATAACAACTTTCTAGTCAAATGACGACGAAGGTCCTTAGATTGTATAAATACTGTGTCTTCTTGCAGCAGGGCGAGTCTGCGCCACTGTAACGTCATGCTGAAGACACCAGACCCGACACCCCACTCAGTCACATTATACTGATACCGGGCCGACCAGTCCTCTTTCCTTGGTCTAACCTATGAATGCTAAGCCCCATGCGAGACAGCAACAAGCACAACTTTTACATTCTTTGGTATGACCTGATGCAGGACTCATCCCTGATCCCTTGACCTCGAGTTGGGAGCTCTAATTACCAAGCCACCGAGGCACTCGCGAATCACATGTGCTCACTCTAGTTGCAACACTTCAGTAGTGCTGGCATTTACTTCACTGGTGCTCAGAGATACTTTGCACATGTCTATACGTCACATACTGGAAGCTACGGACGCTAACCATGTGGGCACGGATCACAAAATTCATCTTTTTGCATAATTCTACGATCATAGGGGGAGGAGGGGATACTCAGATGGCTTTTGGTAAAAGCAATTACCTTGGAATTGTAGGCTGGGTGTTTATTTTCGCTGATTGAAGATAGCACTACTTTTGTTTTCTGTTATTACTTCTTTGAATGGCGAAAAACGTGCTAGCACGTTTGATTGATTGATTGAGAGTTACATTCGGGGTGTCTCAACACTCTTACTTTTTGTTATTGAAAAAAGGAAAGGAAATACATGCAACACGTTATTCAACGTTCGAATAACGAATAACGGAAAACGAAAGTGCCTCCTGTTCTCATTTAAAAGATACGACGAGTTCAGAGGATGCCGCACACCTCCCCACGTACGGCCGGAGAGGAAGCCAACATGAGCTGGACTTGAACTCACAGCGACCGAATTGGTGGGATGCTTCTTGGCCATTGCGCTGCGCTAGTGCGCTAACCGACTGAGCCACGTAGGCCCACGAAAAACTATTATGCTTTAGATATTAAACACTTGGAGATTACAGCATTTTAGTGTAAACCTATATCCCTGATTTAGGCACTTATGTTTAATACATAGATATATGTGTATGTTTATTAAACATCTTGGTTTGAAGTTTAATCACTCATTAAACGCCATGGACGTTGGTCATTTTACAGGACATGTCCTATTAAATGAAGGAATATTGCAAATGATATTTATTTATTTCATTCGCTTTTTACGCCATCCTCAAAGAATATTTGATACTTGAGTAGACAAAATCCATGAGTTTGAGCTGAAGCACTGACTAAAGTCGGTACACAAAATTCAATCAGATTCAGTCTGAGTGTTCGTCTGGAAAATCGACAGAAAGGAAGAGAGAAAACTAAGCAGATTCGATGTGAGAATTCAGTTTTATTCATGACATACTTAGGTTAAAAAAATAATCACATTTAATTTTAACATTCAGTTGTAGGCTGATGTAACAGAATTCAATATGTCTCAACTATGTTGCCCCTAACAGCTGGGTATCAAAAATCAACCATACTTACTTTTAGTGTACAGCTGTATTTACGGCTTTACTGAGTCTAGAGGAAATGATACTCTCTTTGAGTGAACAGGTATGTTTTTGGGGAATCTTAACTAAGCATAATGAATAAGATTTATTTTAATATCCGTATTTAGTGATGACTCTGCTGACGACACTAATTAAATCAAATTCATATAAATTTATAGTGTTTATGGCTCAGATAATTAGACTAAATAAATAATATATACCATTTTTACAAATAAACAATATTTTACTAATCTTTGACTGGTTCATTTTACTTGACCAAAATGTATGGAGTTTTACACCGTGCTCAAAAATATTTCAATTACATGTATACAACTTCTTCAAGCGATATAGTGGGAGGAAATCTGGAAAGGAAACCAGCATATGGTGAACTCAAATCAAAGGCTCCTGCGTTATTGTGCTGCGCTGCGATCCAGATTTTTACGTATACTTATATGTTTGAGTGATGTATATGTATTTTACATGTATGACGGCGAATATTAGAGAAAACCTTACAACGGCTGGGGGAATCCTTGACCCGTAAAGGACAAGTCATGGTGACATATAGAACATTACTTTAGGTAAGCGTGTTAAGAACTCTTTGTTTGAAAACGTGCTCTTAAAAGCTGCGCATTTCTCTATTTGATCTATGAGAAGTATTTTACGAGGACATTCATCATTCGCTTTTGTAGATGTTACGTCTGACTCCATAAACCAGACATCCACGGATAACTCAACGTGATACCCTGAAGCATTTTTACACCGATGTTTCTTTCTTTCTTTGTTCAACCATATTAAATTGAGATGTGCTGAATCACATGACTGTAGGTATAGTTAGTTTTTTTTTTACCTCGGTATCTTGGGCACAGTGTAAAAGTGCATTAAGAGACAGGTACATGAAAGGCATTGAGCTGCTTTAAAATTTTCGACAAACAACGCTCGCTGTTAGTTGGATTCCCTGGATGAACATTTTAGATTTGCTCTACTTTCCATTCCAATTTCTATAAACTTAGGCTATAAAAATGCACTGGGCAATTTAGGTTTACTTATATATCTTTTTGTCCTGTGTAAGCTTAATGTCAGAAGCTTTACTTGTTAGTTGTACATGTACCATGGTGTAAATTCATACACACAGACATGCCTTTTGTAATCTTCTTTTCTTGGGATCATGCCTTTTCCGTACTTGAATAAGATAGGGCATCCAGTCTCAAAATGAATGCGATAAAATGATAACCTTACAATGTTAAATCCAAAATCTGAGCCGTGGTTTTAAGAGGCACTGTTAAAGCTGACATGTCATATATGATTTTCACTATATCGTATCCAACATTTCCTCCGTGGTGTACGTGAGAAGGCATCTGTTATTAAAGGGTATCGCCTTATTAAACAATGACGGTTTCATCTCCAGGCAGGAATTAGAATAAGTCATCAAAATCTACTGAAAACAAGACGTGGACAATGATTGCTCATTTTTTTTTACACATAAAACATTCAATCTGAGTATTCAGCTGTAAGATCGGTAGAAACAAATAGACAAACCCAACTAGATTAGACGCAAGCATTCAGTTTTATATATGACACGAATTTAACCAGGTTCACATTGATTATTTACTTGTGTTCTCATGCAGTATATTACGTCTAATCTACGCTGACCGTAACAGCTTGGTATAAGAAATCGACCAGACTGTTTTTTATTGTAAAGTTCTGTTGATGGCTTTACGGAGTATAGACCAAATTAGTGATATTTACATCGAGATGACGCGAGTATTTGTGGGATTGCAGAGCGGACAAGATCAATCAGACTCACTGTGATCTCAGTAATTAGTTACCATACTGTAATGACATTACTGAACGCACAAACTGAATCTGACTCACTTCAAACATACATTATTCTTGGCGCTACCAATTTGGCTAAAAGTGTTATTTACCGTTTTGTATTTTCCTTTAAAAACCACATACATCTAAGCTCTACATCACCGTCTGACCTAGGTTTTGACATTGTACGATAATAAGATTTAATAATTAGTGTTTCTCAGAAGTATATTGTTAAATATTTTTTCTACGTGAATAAATTGAATTAAAGTAAAACTCACTGTGTAATGTAATAAAAATTTCAGTGTTATGAAATATCACCGCGTTATTGAATAAAATCTGCTGTGCTTTGTGATAAAACCAGTCCCTAGACTTTGCCAGGTTTGGTTTCTGTTGTGCCTTGTACAATATTAGTATTATTAGGGTTCGTTGTATAGGGAAATATTCATAACACTGGCTTAATTCTAATCAAAATTTTAGCTGACATGTTCAAAATTATCTAAATATTCAAAAATCTTGCAACCTAACATTTTGTTCCAACAAGCTCAAAAGTATATTGCTTAAAATTGCCACTATACCTACTGATGATGTTGGGCACAATTTAGAGGGGAACAACAAAACATTCCAAGTGAAATGCACATTTGCATCAGTATTTGTATCCCACATGAAGCATAAAAGTATAGCTTTTGATTTTTCTGATGTTGTAAAACCAAGATATCGCACTTCATAATCTGCAAGAGTACACTGAAATAATTGACTATATTGTTATTACGTCAATTTTAGCCTATTTAGCCTCGAGTTGTTCCCCTAACGCGAGAACGCAGCTGTTCCCCTTGACGTCTCGTGATCACTGTTCTGTCGGCCAGACATGTGAGCATGAAGTACCGTTTTCTCTATCATGACGTATTCCATGGCCTTGTCCGAATTCCAGGAGGGAATAGAGTGGGTTGAATAAGAGGAACCAGGCACGGCAGAAAAATCAAATCGCTCTTGCCATTTAGGCCTGTCTCCAACCATGCTCAAACATAAATATCTGCGGTTGAATAGGACTTTATTTCAGGTATTTTGTCAGGTAACTCGCTAATTGCTGCCGTCCATAGGTTCAGATGAGCACAGATTCATTCTAGTGTAAAACACTAATAAATAAATCAATTATCATAGTTTTACTGTTACCCTTTGGGCAGCACCTCTGCAAGTGACTCTCTCCGCATTTGCCGTTGGTCGATGAATCGTAACCTGGACTATGTATGCACATTTAACTGTAATCGTATTCGACTTTAAATTTATCTACGGACTGAAAGTTTGAAATTTAGACTGGGTGTTTGCCGTGATTGAAATATTATGTAACTTTCCTGTCCCTCTTCCTTCTCACCAAGGTTATTAACATTTTTATGTGCCTGACCTTTCTTCCTGGATTGTTTCTTTTGAATTATTTTGGAAATGAGTCTTTTAGGACTAGAAACTCTATTCCGTGGTCTAAGTGTGATATGTGAATGCCAGACTTTTCATTATTCATTCAGCATTTCATTATTTTATTATCTTACATTTATTTATTTATTATTTATATTTAATAATATTCTAAATAAGGATGTGATACGTGTCTAATAAATGTAAATTATTTTTATATAATCAAGTATATGCATTTGATCTCAATTATGATAATATTTCTGAACATACTGCATATGTAAATGCGATTAAAATCCAGGTTGAACAGATCCGTACGATGGAAAGGCCAAACACTATTGCAAATATGTTTATTAAACATGTGTAACATTGTCATCTAAAATATTATTGTGCAAAGACAATATATACCTGAAGTACCCAAACGACCACCACGCAAACATATTTTTAAATTCTATTTTCTCCTGAGGCCTCAGTGTATGACAACGGGAAATATTGTGGAGCTCTAATGCCGGACTTGGTAATGGTTGAGATACGGATTGCAGCTATTGCAATTTTACACTTCTTTAACATTGATTTAATCAGTAAGGTTTGGGTTGCTACTGCTGTCGATAATTGTGACCGAATATACTTTGACTGTATTGAAAGATCCCGACTGATTTTACCTTTTGAGTTGTGTCATTAGCCTACCACCGAAGCTGACGTTGAATTCATGTGCTTAGTTGTACATCTTTATATTTACGGAAAGAGAGGACCAACGCCCACGGTGTTTAATGGGTTATTAAACTTCAAATCAAGGTGTTTAACAAACATACACATATATCTATGTATTAAACATAAGTGCCTAAATCAGGCATATAGGTTTACACTAAAATGCTATAATCTACAAGTGTTTAATATCTAAAGCATAATAGTTTTTCGTGGCCCTCTGTGGCTCAGTTGCTTATGGCTCTCCCACAGCCCAATGACCCAGTAGCCTCAGCCAATACGGTCGCTGTGAGTTCAAGTCCAGCTCATGTTGGCTTACTCTCCGGCCGAACATGATAAGGTCCGCCAGCAACCTGCGGATTGTCGTTGGTTTCCTCCGGGCTCTGCCCGATTTCCTTTTACCTCACTGCTGATCGCCGTCGTATAAGTGCGATATCCTTGAGAGCGATCAAAACAGCTAGCAAATAAATAGATAAATATCTTTTCGCTTGCTTTTACGCCGCACACAGGGGTATTTTACTTTGACGGCTGCCACGTTTATGGTAGGGGAAACCCGAGCAAACCGACGATCATTTGCATGGGGTGGGCTTTTCTACCAATGCATCATCACCTTACAGCCCTTTGACCCTCTCATAAAATTTCCAAGACAAGACAGCCCCCATTTTTCCTTTTCTAGCAGAAGAGCAGAAATCCTGTGCTTCAGGCTTCGGTCAGAACATCTCCCAGTTACTAGCAGCTTGAAAACATCCGAGATAAGTAATTCGGAACTGTGTAATGTTTGCTACGCTAGGGAGACCATCCGCCACGTTTTACTCGGGATTTCCCGGTACACCTTGTGAACATGAACATTGTTTTCTGATCTTTTGTGACCTTGGGAGTATTAGCTCAATTCTGAGAGCCGTACCATGTCCACAGAAAGAAAAAAGTTTACTGTTAAAGTTCTTGGAAAATATTTAAGTAGGATGCACAGATTTCAAACCACTGCATAGTTGCAATAGTTCTCTGAGGACTGATCATAGTTGATGAGAAAAACCTGAATCCCTGAGTCACGTCTTACTCTTTTGGCGCAAACCAGTCTATGGAATGGAGTAACCCTGTAAACTATATTATGTATGTATGTACCGATGCATCAGCTTGGACCCGACTTGAACTTACAACAGCCTCATTGGTGAAATGTTCTTCAGTCATTATTCGAAGGTGAACAACTACGGTGACCCTGGTTATACAATATACACCAAGGTATTATCTAAGATTTTTTGACTGGTATGGTTGTTCAACGACTGTGTGTATATTTCTGTGGTGAATCCACGGGAAGTATTTTCCGAGCACATTTTTTGATTCCTTCTTCTGATTGTTACAGATGAGTGCAAAAACGCCTTATGAAAAAGAAAAAAAAACAGGTTAAAAGCCGAGGACTTTTCACAAGTTTTGCCTGTTCCTTCCGTGAAAAAGGTGTGATAGTCAAGTGGAGAATTTTATTACTGAAAAAAGTTCCTTTTTGTAATAGTAAATCGGGCGTTGTAGCCAGTCATGTGTGAACGTGCATTAATGTGTGAAGGGCATGGGACACAGACACAGCTCTGAATTTCTCTAGATTTTCGACATATATCGCTTAATTCGGATTTGCTGGGCATTTATTTGGGCCGTTTTCACATACATATATCTAGATGGTTCATATTAAAATATAGAACGGTGAACATGCAAAGTGGTATTTTAAGTTAAATAAAATATTCGGCAGTCCAAAGAATGTGCCAAGATGTACTCTTCATTCATTCATTCATTTGTTTGTTTCTTCCTTTGTTTCTGTTATTGGGGTATTTTATGTTTGGTTGGCTGGTGAACCATTGTACGGAAATTATGCTTGTTTGAAATTAAAATTAAAATTTTAAACCCAGCAAAGGTGAATATACATTTTTCAATGCTTTTGTCCCCCGCTGCAATCCAGCTCACGCTGGTATGGGTGATCACTGTACTCTGATATTTATAACCACATAAAACACACGAGACTTTCAAGTCTTCTTTATTTGCGGGCAGATTAAAATATAATGAGGTTCTAAAGCATACATCGACACATTGTTGACATGGTATTTCTACGCCTACGTTTTTAAGGGAATGCAATTTGACTGGAAAGAATATTCGTTTGTACAAAGAGTTGCATTGTTCTGTTGTGTAGCTTTGACGTGTAGACATATAATCTTTTGGAATTATTTGTCACTAAGCAATTTCATGATCGCGGGTCTAAAAGGCAGGCACGCAGACACCGTCCTCAAAGATGTTCTCCTTGTTACACGACAAGTCATCACAACAGTATTTGAAAGCGTGGCATTCCTGACCCAAGTTGGCGCACTCAAAAACCCCTCGGCGTTGTTTGATCATGGCCTTCTCGAAGTTGGCAGAAAGCTCACGCAACTTTCACCTGAATCAAGAAGAAATGCGTATTAACAACACTGTTATTATAATAATGATTTTGCACATTAAACATTAGTATTAAAATATTTTTCATCAACATTAAACAGTATTATTCTAGTAATAATTATTACTTATTGGTGCTTGCCTCTGTGGCCAAGGGCGGCGTTATGGCCCCGTGCTTCTCACCAATGCGATCGATATACGTCGGCGGGCAGCAGTCGTATATGTGAAATATTCTTGAATACGGCGTAAAACTTGTGTTTTACATCGTACTCAAGAAGATTTCATTTATACGACGGCGGTCAGCATTATGTTGGGAGGAATACATAAATACGCATTGTTGCTTAACACCGTATTAAGAATTGGTCACTTACATGAGTAGGCCACCGATCATCATAGGTTACCTGAAATATGCCTGGCTTAAGGCAGTAGGCAAGACAAGGATTCGAACCCACGACCTCATTGTCGTGGACCATATATACCGTAGCAGCGAGTCAACGGTTTAACCATTTGAGTCGGTCATTTCCTTCTCGCCTTTTCCATCGCTTCTTAGTGTGGTTACCTATTACACCAGATGACAACTCAGCACCAGAATCATGAGTACTTGAAATTGATAGGCACTTTAACCACTATAACCTCTTAAAGTTCACACAGCCTGTTGTGTTCAAACTGAGCAGTATTCAAACATTTTCGCTATACCTATATTCGCTCTTTTAAAAATCAACTTATCCACACTCCGTTATAGCCTACCGAGAAGTTTTAATATACGAATAGCTATCTCACCTAGGCATACAGCGAGCACCATCAACATTAGGAACGTCAGAATCTTTCTCCCCATGGTCATTGTCGAGCGTGTTTTCTTTTTGCCGTTAAGGTCAGTACAGTGAACAATGAATATCGCTACTCTAGAGGTCGCCATATATATAGCTAGAAATACAATTGGATAACAACAATGATTGACCCCATTAGGGTAGCAGGTGGCAGGTAATGTGGGTTGTAATGACGGTTGGAGGGAGGGGGTCAGCTTAGAAGACAATGGCATCGGTAGTGGGTACGGAAGGCGATAACGGTTACTTATTGGCTACCAAAAAACAAAAACAAAATCACGTATGTGAAATTATATTTCAAGAATCGTCGTTGAGTTCAAAGTGGAATGGTTAATTTAATTCATGTACAGAGTCCTTTTGAGCCGCAGAAGAAAACCTAAAGAAAAAGGACGGAATGTCAGTAATGGTAAAATCAGCAACAGGAGCGCATATTCTACATTTGCGTTTCGGTTGGGACAGATTATATGTATATAGTTATACATTATATAAAACTGAATCCATGCTTTAAGGAATTCTATTTGATATTAGACTTCTACTTCATGTTCGGAGCATTATAAAGTTCTGTCTGACGTAGGCCTACATGACTGTAGACTAATGAATGCATTTCCTCTACAGTCGTATGTGACAAGGTCCGCCAACAGCATACTTGTCTTGGTTTTCTGCCCGGATTCCTCCTACCATAATGCTGCCAGCCGTCGTATAAGCGAAATATTCTTGAGTACGGCGTAAAACACCAATCAAATCAGTAAACAAATAATTGAACTAATAAATGTGTCATCTCTATCTTAACGTAGGCAACAGTTGTTGAAGTTAGCACGACTGTCTTTTTTCGTTAATCCTTTTGGGAATGTCCATTAACGAGCTAGAAAGTTTGGGGTGTTTGGTCGTGTTTTTTTTCCCTCTGAATTTGTGAGCGACGGTTTTCACGTCTAGGCTTCCATAGCAAATAGTAGCACGTATGCATATGCGTTCGTAAAAAAAGTATGATTAAACTCTTTAGATGATGCTGATAGCAGTTCTACATTTTTAAGGTTCAACTTGAATAACCTTTCGGCAGAACTTTCTCTCTTAATAATTCTACTTCGTACTTATAAACCGATTCGCATAATTGAGAGCGATGTGACATTTCCTGACCTACCACGATAAAATGAACTACATGAATATAACAACAGAGGTGACCCTGTGCGTTCATTTGACTTAAGCCTTGTTTTATCACCCAGAATCACTGACCACCAGCTTGGTATATGATATGGCACAAGGAATCGGATCCATTTTACAGTTTAGGTTACCAGTCTGTAAAAACAAAGGTCTAAGACCCAAATTCCCAAACGGAAATTTAATTAATAAAGTAATCATGACGAAGAGTTAAAAATATATATATTTAATTATATAAGTAAATTGAGACTAAAAGTTCCTTAAATGTACAAAAGGAGTCAGCAATTCTTTTAAGTCTGTATGCTGGACAGCAGTCCACAGCATATCGTTTAACGTCTGCATGTATACTATACACACAATGTTCTGGTGTATAGCCAGCAATGTTAGAAAAAGTATTAGGCTTTAATTGCAACTTCTCACACTTTCTTAAAACAAATGTATTATACATACATTTAACAATGTTAAATATTAAGATTCTAACAGAGGTGTGTGTATGGGGGGAGGGAGTGGGGTAAGGAATTTATTATGTTAACACTGTCTAAAGCGTGAGAAATTTCAGACATTACATAGTGCTCAGGAAATGTTATGATTTGACATTAAGTTATACCCAGATAACATACTTGTGTTCTGCGTTCCGCACTATAAACGATAAACGAGAAACATCTTGTAAACAAGTATTACATTACAACCAGGGCCTCCGTGGCCGAGGGGCTTAGAATGACTTCAATTAATTTAAGAGTAATGAAGTCAATGACTTCTGGGTTACAACGCTATGCTAAAGCGCTAATCAAGAGGGCCATGAGGTACACGTTCCACCATAATATTGGTCACTGTTGCAAAAGTGAAATCTTCTTGAGTAAGGCAAAAAACAACCTGGCTTGAACTCAGAACAACCTAATCGGCGAGATGTTCTTGAGGCATTATTGTGTGGTAGCACGTTAACAGCTCAACTACGGTGAAGCCGATTGTAAAACATAGGCCAAGGTGTTATACGCAACATTTCTGTTTAATGGTATGGGTGTTCAAGCATTCTTTGTTTGAACAAGTGGTTTGGCCAGCTATACATTTCTATAGTCTATTCACTTTACGGAGCACATTTGTCGTTCGCTCTTCTGTTTGTTACAGATGAGTGGACACATCTGAGCTAAAAAAAACATGTTGCACGTCAAGGCGTTTTGAAAGCTCTGATTGTTCCGCTGTGTAAAGATGTGATATTCGAGGGAACTTTTATTACTGAAAAATACTTGTTTCATATCAGTAAGCCGGGCGTTGTGGAAAGTGTTCTAAAAGTGGAGTGTGGGTGAAGGCCACGGGATACAGACACAGCACTGAGTTACTTGAGCTTTTCGACACATCACTTACTGCTGTGAGTTTATTTGAAGTTTGTTTTTCTTAATTTTCTCACTTCTCTAAGCTAACGCTGGAGAAAGGCTTTTCTTGTTGGTACTGACTGATTTGGTTTTTATTTGTTGCAGAGACATTTTTGATGTTTTACTGTTTTCCAGTCTGTATTTAGAAAACCTACATGTAGGCCTATGGAAAATATTACCGAGCTAGTTTCACATCATTTTTCTGCGAAAAAATCTGGACGAATGTATATTCAGGGGTTTGGTGCTGAGGAGGTTTCGGGGTAGCCATTGATTGTGACATATCGTCAAACTAAAAAGTTCTATGGAAGCTTCACTATGCTAAATCCAGGTAATTAATGAACCGGTAGACATTTACGTCGTCGCTGACTGAAAAAGCAATCGTCCGGCTGTTTACGTTATAAACAAATGGGCGTAAGAAAGCCGACATAGCGACGATAACCGTTTAGAATCAACGCACGACAAAGTTGGCTATTGGCGAGTTCGATGGACTTTGCCTCTTGGGCGTTGCGATGTCATGTGACCGCGTACTATCACCCTATGAGGTATGATAATAGTATTTCTCACATTTGTCATTCTGATAACAATCAGCACTGTCAGCACATTTACACTGGTATGCCCTCTTTTTTATTCTAGATTCCCCTCTGATTTAAAATGGATCCAAAGAAGTACGCACAAAAAAATTGGGCGGCGTTTTTTAAGATCCTGGACTTTAGGAGTACCGGCGTCCTTTCTCTTGCGGATGTCATGGAATATCCATGCCAACTGTTACGGGCGGGAAAGATCGATAGTGCCATTGTAATAGCGAGAACCTACAAAAAGTTCTGGGAAACAAAATTAGAGATCTTGGGGAAATCCAGGGATGAAAAGTCTCTGAGTGAGGAAGAATTCGTCAAAGCACAAATGGTTCTTACCGAGCAGGATTGGTACCACGATGAGGCTGTGCCCGCTATTGCGTCGGCCATGTTTGATAGCCTGGACGAGAACAAGGACGACCTAATTAGTCTGGTGGAGTGGCGACATCACTACGAGAGATACGGAGTGAAGAACGAGGATTTCGTCCAGAGTACCTTCGCCAAGATGGATTCGAACAATGACGGAGTCATCTCCCGAAAGGAATTTGAGCATGGCATAAAAATGTACGTCAAACACGACCCACAGACCGATTACTCATTTTTGGTCACACTTGAGTAGATAAAATCAACGAACTTGAGTATTTAGCCTTAACACTTACTGAAATTAGTAGAGAAACAAACTGAATCATATTCGTGTTTAGTATTCAGCTGAGACAATGACTAAAATGAGCAGACAAAACCGAGTAGATTTGTTGTGGGAATTGCGCTTTATTCATGACTAATATAGGTGTAACGAATTTAATTGGATTCACTTTATTATTCACATACAGTGTTTATGGCACAAGTAATTAGCGTAAATAAATCATATTTACCATTTTGTATTCTGTTGTAGCAATCACGTACATGTATCTAGATGGTTTATATGAGACAAATGTCTGTGGCGTTTAAACTGGCTGTTTATCCAAAATAAAATATTCGGCAGTCCCAAATTCCTATTTTTTTGTTTGTTTGTTTATTTGTTTAGTTTGTTTATATTACCCAAATTTTTGCCGTTCTCAAGACTGATTCACTTACACCACGTCTGTCAGCATTTCGGCGAGAGGAATTCAGGGCAGTTCGCAGGAAACCCCCGACCATTGGCAGGCTATTGGCAGACCGCCCCACGTTCGATTCGGGAGAAAGCCAGCATGTGCTGAAGTCAGAAGGACCATATTAATGAAAGGTTTCTGGGCAAACGTGAACAAGTTGTAAGAAACTTACTAGTCCCTTTCCCTATATAGGTTCCATTTAACGGCTTTACTGCAGATGTGAGGACAGAGCACTTTTAAGGTGAATGAAATTAACGGAACCTATTCCTAGCTTTTATGTATGGCATAGGGGCCTAGCAAATTTCATCATGTATGAGTTGGCGATAATAGATTTTCATTCATCGAATTTTACCAGTACTTCGAACCAGATTATTCACAAGGTTGGGCCAGGTTATATCGGAATGTGGACAGTGAAAGACAAAGTGCGAGGTGTCTTCCCTTGGGTTTCCACAAGAATAAGCTAAGGTTGGTGTCAAGTTTACCCGTTCACGGCCACAGTTCAGGGCGCAGCAGCCATATCTAAGTTGTGTTAGTATAATGATATTGGATTTCCTTTTACCGTTTCTGGAATGTTTAGGTGGGTGTGGTCTTGTGGGGAGTGATGTTTTGAATTTTGTTAAACACGGTTATTGTCATATATTAAGAGCTAGAGTATTCCACGGGTTAACGGTTGAAGGTGTAAAGGAATGTTGGAAGCTTTGAGAACGCTTGAAGGCTGCTCAGACTCTCAGACTGTTCAAACTCTCTGACCAAAGTCGGGTGTGAAGGCAGGGATCAAGTCTGGAAGTTCAAACTCTGTAAACAAGGCGAGCTGTAAAGGTTTGCATCAAACCTGGCTGTCTAAACTCTCTGACCAAGGCGGGGTGTGAAGGCTGTGATCAAGCCTGGGGGTTGCAACTCTCTGGCCAAGGCCATGTGGGATGTTCGCATTTATTCAAAGACTAAGCATGGGATACAACTCCAATGGGCATTTCAATCATATTTTTGTTTCTAGATGATCGCTAATTCCAAACCCGGCCGGGAGTACAGAGATCATTTACTGCGAACAAGAAAAGAATCACGTATGTTCATCAGGTGGATAGGTCATCGGTGTCTAACGGTGGAGGTCAAGTGTAAAACCAGGCTGGTGAACTTAGCATGCGATGTGAGGCAGCATAACGGGAAATGTGTCAATTTCTATTAGCTCTTACTGATATCATTTCCCATCCTTCAATTGTACATGGGCTGGGCTAATAAAACCCAGTTCTTGGCGTAACACCAGATAAATCTATGTATTTATTTGTTTGGGGGAGGGGGGCAAAATAAGTAATACTCTATGCCCATCAATACACTAATTGTTCATCTTAAATTGAATGTTTTTTCCAACCATAATAAAGAAATGTTAACATCAGGTGGTAGGTAATTTTATAAAGTCGTGGGATCGGGAGTGCTCGATTTGAACCACCAAACTTTGTTCAAAGAGTTCAAAGTCCTCGAGCAGTTATTGTAAAAAAGAACCTTCTAACAACGATTTACATGTGATGCTGAAGTATGTGGCAAACGACAACTGCTTTATAGCTTTATTTATTTATATATATTACCTGCGTTTTTCGCCGCACTCAAGACTTTTTCTTCGTATATATGCATTAAAATGGGAGGAAACCGACATAGCACACTATAACTCATTCGCAGGTTGCTGATAAACCATCCCTCTTACGACCAGAGAGTAGCCGGAATGAGATATAACTTACACATTCAAAAACCCCATTGGTGAGAGACTCATGATGCAGTATTCCGGGCAATAAACACTCTGGCAAGGACACCATGTAAAGATTGATGTACGACTCCTAATAGATATGTAAAGGGAGACAAATCAACGCCAAATCATCCCTGTCTGTCTTTCTGCTGGTTTATTGTGTGATACATAGACAGGAGCAGACATTCTCGTTTTTAAATTGGATCGGATTGACTGTAAAACAGACCATGATTTTAACAGAATGCTTACCAAATTAAATGGTACATTACATTCGCGTAATTATTCGTCCCATGAGAGTGACGATTAATTTGCTACTCAGTTCTCCAAGTGAATCTGATGTATTCTGTCCACAACACGCCAAGCCACGATTGCAAAGTAAATACTCATAGTGAACCTAAATTATTTGGTCTCATATAAAAATTGGAAGTCGGTACTCCGAGTAGATCTAATTGATTTTGTCCACTTAGTCATGACACAAGTGAATAATAAAAGCAAATCTGCTTGAACCAACCTACTCACTGGAGGTATAAAAACGAATGATTATTCCGCGGATCATGTTTTGTATTAAATACTTTCATTGTTATCGTTGTTGGAATCCATCATGGCAAATGTCATGCTGAAGAATTCCTCATTTTTCCCTCCGTACATCGTGTTATATTCTCGCCATTCCGCGAAGCTGTTTAAGTTCATAACATCAAAGAAAGAGGACGTTGAAAGCTCATTGACCTACCAATCCTACTTGCTCGCCAACAGTTTGATCTCTGACCCAGTCCTCCTGGCTCAATGAACTGTCGCTGTGGCTTTTGGGTGTGTCCAGAGTCTCGAGCACGGTAAGGTTGCGCTAAAGCAAAAGCCTCCCCCACCTTTCTCGCCCGTAACAGGTGACAAGAGTATTCCAAGAATTCTTGACAAGCAGCGAACCCGCTGCCGCTAAAGTTAAGGAATTTAAAAATCGTTGTCCACTTCTTGAGTTTATACTTGTCTAGGTCCATCTGAAAAAAAAAACAAAGAAAGCAAAGAAATCATGGACAAATGAATATAGAACGGACAGGGTTAGGTTAAATGAGATGCTGACCATTAATGATGGACAGAATAACTTACTGACAGATGGACAGAATAAATTACTGCTGCTATGGCTGCTTCTACAACTGCTATCTGTACTGCTAGTACTGTTACTACTGTAATTACTGACGTTACTATTATTAGAAGGAATACTTTTACTTCTGCCTCCACGTCTACAGTTTATACAACTGCGATTATTACAATCGCTATGACTGTGGTCTTCGTGGCCGAAGGATTTAGTGTTCTACTCACACAAATGCGGTGGCTCTGATTTCAAATCCATCTCATGTTCATTTCCTCTCCGGGCTTACATGAGATGGTCTCCAAATGGCCTGACCTGTTTCCTCCCACTGCAATGCTGGCCAACGTCGTATATGTGAAATATCCTTGGGTACAGCGTAAATCAACAAGCAAATAAATAGCTTAAAAAATGCTAGTATTGTGACGACTGTTATGATTACTTCTTAGGCCACTGACAACCAGAACATGGGTCATCTGTCAAATGGCGGTTGTTAATTAGCATGTGAACACTAATGATTAGTTAATCCCATCTGTATTGAAGGCCTCAGCATGAGGAAGCATATGCAGTTTAACTACATTTCAAAATGACCAGCACCCGACGCGTTTAATAAGGGATTCAACTTAAAAGCTTCAAAGCAAAGCCGTTTAATAAATACGCACATATATTTAAGTATTAAACATTAGTGTCTAAGATGTATTGAGGCCCATACTATAATGCTATAATCCCCATGTGTTTCATATCTGATGCATGAAAGTGTTTATATGTTAAACATCGAAATTTACAATGTAGGTGAACTGTTGTTCTGTACACTACTAGAGACAGAACTAGCAAATTCGATATGAATATGTTAAAGAAGACATATAGGCATCTGATACCGTGTTAAAAACTAAGAAGGAAAGCTGTTTCGTAGAAGGCCTAAGTTAACCAAAGACTGCATGCAAAGCCAAACAAAAAACCAAACAAAAACAAAAAACAAACAAAAACAAACAAACAAACCAACAAACAAAAAACACTAAATATTTCCGTAACAAATCAAACTACATCTATGTTTACCAACAGGGAAAGACTTTTTGTTGTGTAAGTTTACACAAGTGAGAAAGTTAAAAAGCAAACCACAGAGGAGTACACAGCAAATCCAAACCGCGGCAGGCGCTATATGTCTAAAGGTACATGCAAGTTAGCACTGTATCTGTATACCCTATGTGGTTCATACAGTTGTAATCTATTTTAAAGCTGACTAAACACTACGCCCAATATACTGGCAAAAGTGTAACTATTTTACAGCAGTATGACTCCCGACTTCAGTATCAGGGCTATGTACGGCGGAGGGAACGAAAACTTGTAAAGACCCTTTGGAGGTTTATGATCGGGTCTGACGTGTATACTCATCTGTAACAATCACAAAAGCCAATGAGAAATGTGTTCTTAAACCACTTCGCTTGGATCGGACAGAGAAATGTATAACCGGATAAACCACTTGTTCAGACAAAAAGGACTTGAATACCCATATTGCCCAATAAAAATCTTCTGTAAAACTCCCTGACCGATATTTTACCTCTGGGGTCACCTTGGTTGAGTGGGTAACGCGCTAACGCAGCATAACGACTCCAGAACATATTCCTAATGACATCGCTGTGAGTTCAAACCTGGATCAAACTGTCTTCCTCTCCCATCGTACGGTTGGCGGTCCCCCCCCCATTCCGGTTCAGCACGGATTTTCCCTATAAACTTGGCCGCCGTCATATAAGTAAAATATTGCTATATACGGTTTCCAAAAGTAAACATATAAATATATTTTACAATCAAACCGAGAGCGCACTAAAACAGAGTGGTTAAGGTGGATGTCTTTTATCACCGAACACACGAGATGCTTGCTCGGAAAGTGCCCATTCACAGGAATGTAGCTTTCCCGGATCTCACATGCTTGTGGGACACAACTACATGTAGACAACCTAGTCGTGGAAAGTGTAATTACTATTGCAAGGGACTGCATTGTATAAAAAAACACGTTACTTCGTACTTCGAGGCTGGCTGGAGGGTAAAGGACCAAGGTTTGACCACCGCTCTTGTAGTTTTCTACTTCTTGTGCTTCTGAACTACCATTACATCTCTTTGTATATCGAGAATGCAACTTGCAAGAAGTCTGGACTTACTACAGGATTTTGCTTCGCCAACTCATGTAACCCTGTGCTCTAAGCGTAAAATGAGTGGAAGAGCTTCTGAGCTCCCCGGCGGTATTAACGAGGTTACCTCTCATTTGTGAAATAACAGTATACAAACACTGAGGTATACCGACGCAGAATGCTGTCATTTTAGCAAACCATTTCTCAAAATAAAGAACACAGAATTTACCTGACAGTGCTTTCCCTAGTAATACCCCCCCCCCCCGATCGTCGAAGTATGAAAAAGATGAATTTTGTAATCCGTGCCCATGTGGTTAGCGTGCTAGCGCATGCTGCACAACTACTCGTGAGCCCCCTTCCATGGGGTCGCTGTGAGTTCAAGTCCATTTCATGCGCCTTCCCACTCGGATGGTTTCCACAAACATTCCTTTCACCATAATGCTGGTCGTATAGGTGAAATATTTTTGAACACTGCATAAAACTTTAACCTTAGCAATAAATGTATAAATACCAAACACTATTCGTGAATTTATTAGGAGAGGCTCACCTATGCGGCACAATAACCTAGGAGCCTTACGAATACGATCGATGAGAGTTCAAGTCCGAATCATGATGTGTTCCTCTCGAAGCATAACGTGGGAAGATTGTCAGCAATTTGCAGATGGTATGGGATTCCTCCAGGCTCTATCCGTTAGATTTGCGCCATGGTTTTTAATGCGCAAGCAGTAAACTTGTTTCGCTGTACATTTTATCTAAGACACAAAACCAGTCTGCTTGTCCACGATAAATTCATTTCATATAAGCAATTTGAGCGTGTGATATTTACAACATAGTAAAATGGTAAGTGCTGTTTTTTTTAACTTGAACATGCCATAAACAATGTTTATTCAAAATGAGTCTGATTTAATTCGTATTGTCAACAGTAACTTCACCGTAACTGAATAGCGTACTCAAATTGAGCCAACAATTCAACAATACCGCGAATACACCGGTCAACTCAAAATAGCATCACTGATTTCTAATATAATCAATCAAGTCCTAAACACAGCCTAATTCTAAGCCTAAATCTGAATGATCTCTCAGGCAACAAATGTTTCGGACAACATGTGCTAAAGATAATATAGTCCATTAGCCTACTGCTGAATATTCCGACTTACCTATTTACGTCATGAATACAGCTGAATTCTCATAAGGAATCTGACTGATATTTTCAGCTGAATGCCCTAGAATGTTCCAGGAGGAGGAATAAAATCTACACCCAAATCGTGTACCAGGTTGCTTTATATATTGTCATTAATCAAATATGTATCTCTCTTGGGTTTTGGTTGAAACTGTTCACATGATCAACGTGGGGGGTTACGCTCAGCACGATGAACATATAACCGCTAGCCCCAATTTAAGGGGAATTAAACTCAGTTACGAAGCAGTGTCCCAGAGACTCTGGACACTCTGTCCACATGAACTAAGAAGAGACGTGGGCTCATCGCAAAATTGAATACACATCATGGAATATACTTGATACACAAATGTTTGCAGTAATAACTTTTGACGTTGATTGAAATCACCACACAACACAAGGCCCCTAACAAATGCGACACAGCGAGATATGTACACGCCATATGCGAGACCCTTCGGTGCATTGCTGTCTAAACGCTGATAATTCACAAGATTAAAATTGAAACTCTTGTTCTTGTCGTGATGTCGGAGTGACATGAAACCGCTGTGGTCTTTGAACAGATAAAACGAAGATTTACTATCTGGAGAATCTGTAATTGCCATGAAGTCCAATGAAGGTGGTTATATATCTTTCACAGACTTTGCTTTGTATATATGAGAATACATTATTCCTACTCAAATCCCCTAAAAAAAGCACCACTTAATTTGAACCAATACAAGCAGCAGGCACATATTGAAAAGGTTATAAAAGAAATCTTGGATTTACAAGCGACTTATATCTATAAGATAGTCGTTGTGCGTGGATTAATGACCTTACAGATGGCGTAAACGTCGCTACAATTAACACCACTGATCATAGGGCAGCGTGCTTTCCAACATTCGATTCCTCATCACTAATCACATCAGCCTCGTTCTTTCCCTACAGCTTATTAGTAAACTTATCCGGTACAATTTTTTTTTACACATTACTTCCATTTAATGTTGTTAGCCCGATCGTAACGGAATCCACGTTACATGTATATGTAACATGTGCAAACAGGACTGATCTCTTTAATGGTGCAAACTCAGATGCACCTAATATGTATTCAGATAGCAATATCAAAGCCACTAATTGGCCGTTCACAAATGGAGTGCTGCTAACAAACTTGACTCTCCAGCCAAAGAGTGTAGAGGTGAACAGAACCTTTCATTTGTGGCATACCGGGCTGTATCACCGTGTGCTTATTTAATTAAGTTCAACATAAAAACTACCTCGGTACATTGTAAATGATTTGGAGTCTAATTTCATTGACCCGCCCAGAACATTCCGTGCGTCTCTCTGTTAGCACTGAAAACTGTTGACTGATTACGTTTAGATGAATCCGTCCATAAATTGTTGTTTTACAAACTAGTTCTGCGATTGTGTATCCGAAACTCCTATTTTTTGTTACCCGCTGATATAGAAAATATCGGGTTTCGTCGCCTAGATTAATAGTGCTATACTCTGTACTAAAATACATTAGAGCTTTGTACAAATACATAGGGGCTTTATACAGGCTAGTCTTCGGCCAATGGCGTAGTCTGCTGGGATTCGAAAACAGGCGGGAGAAAATGCGGATGATAACTAATCTAAAAACATTGAATTTATGCATTCCAATATAAATTATGGAAAGGGTTGGTTCTATTATTATGTATGTCTTTGTATACACAAAACCATCGTAACTACGACATGTAGCAAAAGACAATGCTTTAAGAAAAAGAAAATGTTATTTTCTTCACCAGGACTCTAATGTCGAAATGAGCCATATTAAACTTCTTTCATAACCCTCTTAAGGCTGAGCACTTAGCTATTTTCAATTCCCTTTAACCCCAAGTCAGTACAAGTGTTGAATTCAGATTTTCTTGAACGATTTGCCGCATCCTTCTAAAGCCTTATACAAGAAAGCTGCAGGTAAAGATATTATAAAACGTACATTTAATTTATACACAACCCTAAACTAACGTCTTTTCACTGATGCCATTAGAAGGCCTTTATAAAACCAGTCGAGCATTACGCCCTATTTACTAACTATAACCGGTTTTACAGAAATTTGACTCCTGATTTGAAAAAAAACATGCGATGAACAGTAAAATACCCGTTTGTATGTGACCTGGAATCATATCAGAATGTCTAGCGTGTACATTCGGCTGTAACAATGAGCCTACTTTCCTAGGTAATGGCGACTCTGGCCCAGGCTGAAGTCCCCGTTGTTCTCTTGTAATATACGAGCAATACATTAGCAGTTAGCTCATAAATCATGAACGCAAAGGAAGAAAGGAACAATGAACTACACAGCTTTCACAGGCTAACTTCCATCTATTATTTGGTCTCTTCTTTTTCTCCTGGAACTGAGACCTTCCAGGACCGTAAACCTTTGTCGCCTTTGGAACATATGTCAAATTATGTCTGGTATAAAACTTCATCTCATGTTATTTGAAATTCTACATTTATGTACTGTACGGTTGGGTTCCAGCCCATGTCGGTGGGGCGGGGAATGAGTAGGCAGACTCCTTGGCAAAGAAAGCTTTATCCTTTGTTTACACATCCTTTCATGTACCACTAAGGTAATCAAGTTATATGTTACGTTACGTCTATGTTTTTGGATATTTGGCAGCGGGATTGAGATCAGTCTAGGGGGAGGCTTTTCTATGGATATAATAATTCTGTTTTGTCTAATTCCTCTTTTCCCCTAGGTTCTCAGCGAGACGAGGCGACGGTTTTTCGACTTATTTCAGGACATATACCTTTAAATATTTTCTTACACAGAACTAATTCACACCCACCTGGTTTGTGTGACATATGTTTAGTTATTGATGATATTGCCCATCTCTTGTTTACACGTGTTGAACATTGTATCACTCGACACCTTTTATACGGAGATTTATGTCCCATTGTCCTACGGCATTTTACCCTTGCTTCTATTTTACAGGCGCCTATCAATGGTAATAAAACTTTTCAGACTTTGGCCAATTTTCTTAAAATATGTCAGCGCTTTTAATTCATCAATAAAATGTAGCCAGAAGTAGCATAAATGCATTTTGATCACGTGTTTAAATATTATTGATAATCTATATAGATGTATTTATAAATATTCCTCCACTGGTCAATCTCTGTTTTTATAGTTGTCGTTATTATGTTTAGCCGCAGTAGAACCTATCTGAGTACTTTATCCTCTCTTGTCTTTGCCTTATCTATGTATGTTCTTTAGCTCTACGCAATGCATGCTCTTTTTCCACACATGTCGTAACATCCTGACATTCTAACGCCCTCCTTACCTTATGATCTACTTTAATTCTTCTATTCAAGTAGAAGGGGTAGGTATAGTGCCAATATGCATATGTATGTATATACCCGTTCTGTTTGAATATTTTGGTGATTATATAATTCAGTAATGATCCCACGTATTTTTCTTTTTCTCAAGCCCAAAATTCAAGCTGTTTGTAAATAAATTGCTATACTTATTCATTTACCATGTATACCCCTGTGTGTTCTATCGTAGTCATGTTGTGACCTGCAATACACAGATGTGTACAATTATTACAAAATCAACGTCAAGTTTGCCTCAGAAGAATAACATCTTGTTTTAAATATTGTCTTGTTTTCTATATTATTTTGTTTTCTATATTACCTTGTTTTCCATATTGTTTGGCGCTTTCAGCCGGGCAAGAGCCAATACAAATCAATCCCCCCTTCCCCAAGGAAGCCAGCATAAGCCGAACGTGAGCTCACAAAGACCGCATTGGTGGGAGTCTTTTGAGTCAGTACACTGCGCTGGCGAACTAATCATCAGGGTCACGGAGGCCCAGGTCCCACCATGATAATGGCCGTTGCTGTATAAGTGAAATATTATTGAGTAAAGCGAAAAACACTAACCAAATAAATAAGTAAATATATTACATCTTGTATGATGCCATAAAAACTCCAAAAAATTCCGGCCTGCAAGATGTAAAGGGCTTTCGTTTATAAACATTATAAGTCAAAAATTCTTGAGTGCGTCTCTGAACTTTAAACAATTGAATAATACAATTTATGAGGGGTAGAACCCGTTCAGAGCAAAACTCACAACCAGCTGCAGGTTTCTGGCAAATATTCCCACGAGCAACCTCAGAGGAAGCCAACAAGAGCCAGGTTTGAATGTATGGGTGAGAGTCTCTTGAATCAATATTCTGCCAAATCACTCGGTCACGGAGGCCATCATCGTATTTTTCTGCGGTTACCTCGCCATATCGACCGAACCCAGGGTTCTCAGCGGTGGTGTCACCATATCGATCGGGCGCAGAGTTCGCTGCGGCTGCGGCCCTGTATCGACTGACCCCAAAGATCCCTGCGGTTACGTCTCCGTGTCGATCGAACCCAGAGTTCTCAGCGGTTATGTAGCCGTATCGGGCAAACTCTATGATAACATATATAATGATGGCTAGAACACGGACAGAGTAAAAATCACAACCACCTGCAGGTTCCTGACAAATGTTCCCACCTACGATCACACAGGAAGCCAACATGAGCCGGATTTGAATTTGATGAGAGCCTGCTAAATCAGTGTGCTCCTCGGCCACAGAGGACCCCAATTGCAAATTGAGATTATGAGTGCAATGTCCTCTTCTGCATCAGGGTTTTCTGTGGCTGCGTCGTTGTATTAAGTGAGCTCAAAACTCTGTGCGACTGCGACTCCGTATCGATCGAGCCTAGAGTTCTCTGCGGTTGCTTTGCCGTTTCGATCGAGCTCGAGGATTTCGGTGGTTGTGTCTCCGTATCGAGCGAACCAAGGTTTTCCTGCGTTTGCCTCAACATATAGAGCAAGCCAAAAGCTATTTGCGGTTTTGTCGCTGTATTGACCGAGCCAGGAATTCTCTGTGGTTGAGTTGCCGTATCGACCCAACCACCAGTTCTCTGCAGTTGTGTGTCTGTATGTACCGAGTCTAGAGCCCTGCGATTGCGTCGCCGAAATGACCGAGTCACAAAGTTCTCTATGGTTGCGTTGACGTAATGATCGACCTGTACATGCGATCATGCAGACTAGCGTAGTGTACTGAGAAACTATTTTTCATATACCCTTAAAAAATCTATTTGGGATCTTAATATTCAGATATTTCTCACCGCTACTCTGCTTGAAGTGTAATTGATGGCAGTGCACAGGCCGTCATAACGCTAACAAACTATTACGCCCTCATCCAAATATAGCATGTTTTAGAAGAGCTGACCGAAACAAAAGGTAAAAGAAACAAACAAAACAACAACAAAAACGAGAAAATAAAGAGCCAAAAAAAAATAACTGCAACAAAAAACAAAGATTTGAAAAACGGTGGGATTATTTTTATAAAGTAAGTACAGCTGAGTTTGGAAAATATAGATGCTGTTTAAAAGCAAGAACTGTAACGTTTATATAAACACAATCTCAGACCTGACAAATGCCATTTTGAAACAGCATAGCAGCTGTAAAGTGGGCTAAAAGAGTGAAGTCCACCACCAGTTTTAGAACTGAAGAAGTGATTATTTACATGGGAACGACAGAATGTTCTGTAAAATTGCTGAAGTCCCTAAAAGTTCCTAGAAGAGTTTGTCACCAAATTTAAAGGCCATCTGATCCGTGGAAGAGATTGAGCTGGAACCTGCAATTCGAGAAGGAGGTATCCTAGAAAATACCGGCAGTTGTACCAGTATGAGTGACATGTCTTATATTGTACGTGAAATTCTGTGATTTGAAAACAAACAGGTCATTCTGCACGGTAGAAGATGATGGTAAAGCTGCATCAGTTTCTGTGGATATATTGGTTTCGGGAGGAAGTGCTACGTTCGTAGCTGAAGTGTGTCTCACTGGTGCATTTGATATCATGTGGCTCATCTTTTCCTGCATACACTAAGAAACAACAGCGTAATTGTTTATCCTTGCAACATTGTTGACATTTTTGTGACCACCGAGTTGCATAATAGCCAGCCTGAATGAGACAGGCAAATGTTGTTTTGGGGGCACTGTGGTTTATCAAATAGCCGGAAAGGTTTTCTCACTGGTTTTCTCACCTGTTCCTCGTGTTTTACAAGAGAATAATGGTAAGTTTTACTTGTGCCCGAGTTCTGCTGTGCAATCTATTGCTTCCTCAGCCGTGTTTTTCAAACTGGAAATCAAATTACTGTAAAACTTTTTGCATGCCAGTGTTAAACTGTCAGCGCAGTTTTTAGCCAGCCGTATCAAAGTACATTATAAATGAGTCAATACTATGGAATACAGCATTACAGCAAGCTGCATTGGACTTGTCGACACATAATGTTTATTTGCTCTTCTCACACATGAGGTGTGAGGACATTGTAGGTTTACTTATTTTTCTTTCTTATCTCTGTAAACTTAAAACGACTTTGCTTGGTAACATCCGTTCATGTAATTTTGATCTCTGGCGTGGACATTTTGGATTAGCTTGTTACCAATTTTGTCCTTGGTGAACTTACTACAAGACAGCTTTGCTTATGAGTTTGAAATATGGCGTGCAGAGATTCCAAGAAAATTCCTGTGTAGATTCACACACTGGTAATTTATAAAGTAGCATGTTACCGTTTGCCACTCTGCAAATGCTGCTATGTACGAATGGTACATATTATTGTGGCAGTACACAGTTTGCGTACATTGTGTAATACTCTCACAATGGCGTGTGTACAACCAGCGCACATAGTATAAGTAAAACTTTTTTAAAGTCACCTATATGGCGTTCAGAAGCAATCGAATAAATATTTGAGTTTTGTTTATTTTGCTTTCTCTATTCTTTAAACTTACATTACGAAAAGGTTTTTAGCGATGTTAGCTGGGAGAGATGTGACTTGGATTTGTTGTGTAGATATTTTGAGCCCTGTTTATTTTCCTTTTTCAGAATTGTAATCCTATATGACACAAAACGGCTCTCCTTGTTAGTAAGGATAAATGATGATTTGAATTTGCTGTGTGGACATTTAAGGTTTCCTCCCCCCTTCTCTTTTTTTATGAATTTACTCTCCAAATAGGCTTTACTTGTGAGTTTGTGATATGACTTAAAAGAATATGCACAGATATCAATTAACACGTGGTTATAGGTCATCCGGTTTCTCATAAGAAGATGGTTTATAATTAAGCGTATATATTCATTTTGTAAGGAGCTTTTTTCCGTACAAAATATGGCATCCAATTCTAAGACGAATGTCATTATACGTCCCGGCAAATCCGAAAGCAATTGTGGCACTGGCTTGGGGTTAAACAGAATCGAGACCGGCCAAGTGTTATTACTAATTCTAAAAGCAAAAGACAGCTCATGACTAAGGTACTGTTTCCCTAAAAAGATTGCAAAATTCTCTCTTTGAATGTAAAAACCCGTTTGAAATTGTATGAATTTGTTATTGGATTATCTTCTATTGAAATGTAGACTATTGTGCTGGCGACTGGCGTCCATGCTTTTAAGCTTACGAGATGCTGACCAATCAGAGAATTAGGAGATTTGTTTTTTTTTATTTGCTTGATTGTTGTTATAATTTTGTCAAGAAAACTTCACTTACACGATGAATATGGTAGAAGGAAACCGGGTAAAACCAGAGGGAAACCCACGACCATCCGCAGGCTGCTGACAGATCTTCCCACGTAGGGTTGGAGAATAAGTGAGCTAGGGGTCATCAGCTGTTCCTAAGCTGTGATGTAAATGGTCTGAATTGTGTGTCAGTGTAATATAGGGACGGCACACTGTTTTAATGGTATATGCTTTAATTATAAAAAGTACATGAGTGAACAACATTGCATTGTGTTGTGGCGCAAGTAACTTTCTTAATCGTTTCATGTTATAAATAGACCTATGTACTTTAGCTACAAACACAAGCCTTGTATCCCATTACAGTGTCAGGTGACAAGAGTGTTTCGCGCCTGGGACAGTTGCGTTTCATGACAGTCCACAGAGCACTGCCAAATGTCAGTTTCGGCTGCCGTGGTAGCTGTTAGAAGCAATACTTTACCGAATTAAACATAATACATGAGTACGACGTTACCGCCAATCTTACATACATAAATACGTACGATTGTATGTATGTATGTTTGTATGCCAGGCGTTAACATTTTTTTCAATTACATCACGAAGAGGTGTGCTTGGAACATATATATATATATCTATATATATCTATATATATATATATACTGTATATCGTCTTGTGGGAGGGTGAATCAATGTGGAAGGACGAGTCCACGTACGTATTACCACGCAACAAGAAAGGGGAGAAGTAATTTGGACGCTGTAAGGCCTAGTCCAGTTATGCTGGCTTTCCCTCTACCCGTAAGTGGGAGGGTCTGCCGGCAATCTGCGATTGGTCATTGGTTTCTCCGGGCTCTGCCCAGGTTACTCCCACCACAATGTTGGCCACCGTCGTATAGGTGAAATATTCTTGAGGATGTTTTAAAACACCATCAAATAAGTAAATAAATATTCTCTAAAACATCATGTCAAAGGTGGCTCTCGACACTTTCCCTTTAAATTTTGGGGAGTAGAAAATAAATCCCGGCATTCAGTTATTACATTCATCATGCGGATTGCAAAGAAATCAACCAGGTTAATTTATGTAACAAGAGATTTGAGAATAAAAACCTAACTGAGGTAAATTAACAAGAGGTTAGCTATCACAGTGACGTCGCTGATGTGGTCGTCCTCTCTCTACTGCTGTCTCCTACACTGTATACCAGCATAAACCGGGGTTCTGCGGGTGAACTAAGCATTTCCGAGGCCTTGTTTCTTTCGGTTGCTTTCATCTTACTGTGTTTTCCATAAACCATGAAAAGATATTTTTAAAAAAAATAGTTTAATAGGACTGTCGAAAATTTTCTGACAATTTTACATAGCAGAGTTTTGTCATATCCCATGTGAATGACAAAATTAAGATTGTGTATAATTAAATCTCGACGGAATGCCGTCTGTTTTGTCGCAGCGATTTATGCTGCCTTGTGTGAATATCACTTGTCACCTACTCTGGGGTAGAGAGACAGTCAGTATCCAGGCCGTTTAGTCCGTAAGGTAGCATTTGCCCTTGTCCCGACACAGGACATGAGTGTGGAAAGATGAATCAGTCGTATGAGTCAGTTTAGCCATTTGTACCAATTTGTGAAAATGTTAAAGTGTGAGGGTAATTGAGATAGACTGAATGGGAAGGGAAAACAGAAAGTGCATCAGTGTAGATATCACACGTGTACAAAGTTTAAATTTACATGTATACGGTTAAGGAATCTTAAACTAGAAATGTATTCATATTTCACAGTGTTTGTATCAATGTCCTTGTAGTATTATAAGACAAAATAATCAAGCGCTTGGCACAGATGCATTGCTAAATATTATTTCTACGTGGGGAAAAATGGATTAAAACAATAAAAACAAGACAAAACTACAAGCATGTGTATAATAAACAGTTCGACCAAACTGAAAACAAAAGATAAAATTTGAAACCTAGTGGAAGTGTCTACATCGCCTAAGCGACTATGCTTTGATTATGCATGTAAATACAATAGAGCACACAGAAAAGTAAACCTTTTCAAGCGCTACAGACGAATGGCTTCAGTGGAAATAGGGATGATATTTTCATTTGCAGGTTTGATAATCTGGCGTATACTTTAAATAAAACTCCTTGATAACCGTTAGCACTGGAGGGAGAATTACTTTATGTGGTACAGTTCCAGCAATCCGAGTGAGTGACGGGTCTCGGGGAAGTTTACCTGACTTGTTTCGTGTAATTAGGATTGTCGGGTCTCTGTGGATCTGTCGGTTAGCATCATTGTGTTCTTTCTGCCTAAACCATGGTGCTACGTGGCGTGTTAAGTTGCTGCTATTTATTCATTTCCACAAACAGCAAGAATAAAACACTAACTGAGGAAAAATGACAAGAACGCGTGGTTCACCGGTTACATGTGACCATTTGTCAAATATCATATTGTCGTTGGTGCCAAACCCTAAATAAGATGGAAGGCGTATTGGTAGAAATATGGGTCAATATTCCACGTGAAAGACTTGTTAGCCTGGTGACAAGCGTGCCCCGACGTTTGGAAGCCATTATTCAAGAAAGCAGAGGGCAGAAGAAGAACTAACATCCATCATTACAATTGACTTTGACATCATTCTCTATGAATCGTATCGGATGCTAGAAGATAGTCTTACATTTCGTTATATTGCTGTTTCTTCTTGTTCTTCTTCGTACACATTTTCTAAGCACAAGTAGTAGGCTTACTCATAATTGCGATTTCATTAAGGCAAAAAAGTGATAGTGGTGAAACTGTTATCATTTCTGAAGTGCAATAAGAGAGAACAGAGGAATATAGCCAATAAATAATATCCTTATCAAGCTTATTCCACGTTACGCTCTCAAACGTCTGCAACGAGGTATAATTTTATATACACCAACCATTTTGGCGAAGACTGTATGTGGTATTCATTTGTTGCAAAAACATTTTTCAAGTTTTATTGCTTTCCAGTCTGTCTTTGTAAACTCTGGCCTACTACGAAACTTGTTATCTAGTATCTATTAGTTTTTAGCATGGTATGGAGAAATGGAAAACATCACCTCTCTAGATTCACAGCTCTGTAATGTGAACGGTCTACACGAATGCATATTCAGCGCAGAGAATGGCTTGTTGTTGAACACGTTTGAGGGAAGCCACTGATTGTGACACACCCAAAAAGAGAAATGTTGTATGGAGGTTTCATTATGTTTAATGTAGCATTTGATTCGTGAAGAAGAAGGGACAATGTTTATAAGCCATTATTATCGCATGAGCTTGAGGTGCTTGATCCCGGTTATACACATGGTAACATGATACATGACAACATCTACTATTTTTGGGTTTCCCTAATCTGTTCTTTGCTTATGTTGGCTTCCTCTCTGGCCGTACGTGGAAAGGTCCGCCAGCAACCTGGGGATGGTTGTGGCTTTTCTCCGCACTAATGGTTTTTCACATTAGTCGTTCCGATAACCATCAGCATTGTCAGCACATTTACACTGTTATGCCTCCTTTTTTATTCTAGATTTTCGTGTGATAGAGAATGAATCCAAAGAAGTATGGAGAAAAAAATTGGACCTCATTTTTCAACAGTTTGAACTTAAGCGGTACTGGCGTTCTTCCGTGGAGGCCATGGAATATACGTGCAGACTGTTACGGGCGGGAAAGGTAGATAGCGCCATTGTAATAGCGAGAGCCTACAAAAAGCTGTGGGAAAGCCGACTAGAGATTTTGGGGAAATCCAGTGATGAAAAGTCTATGAGTGAGGAAGAATTCGTCAAATCGGTAATGGCTCTTAGCGAGCAGGATTGGTTCGATGATGAGGATGGGCCCGCTGTTGCGTCGGCCATGTTTGAAGGCCTGGACCAGAACAAGGGGAGACGTAATCAGTCTGGTGGAGTGGATCACTACGAGAGGTACGGGTTGAAGAACGAGGATTTCGTCCGGAGCACCTTCTCCAAGATGGATTCGAACAATGGCAATTTTTGTTCACACTTGAGTAGACAAAATCAACGAGCATAAACGTTTAGCTGTAATTCTTACTGAAATGAGCAGAGAAACAAAATCAATCAGATACATTTTTAGTTTTCAGCTGGAAAATTAATAAAAATCAGCAGACGAAATCAAGCCGATTCGGTGTGGCAATTCCGTTTTTTGTATAACACATGTTACAGGTATAACGAATTTAATTGAATTCACCTTGATTATTTTGTAGGCTAAATGTCGTTTAATAGTTTCAACACATACATGTATATGTTTTTATCAAGTGTCTGTAAGAAATCAATTAGATTAGCTTTTAGTATAAAAATGTATCTTCGGCTTTATTGAGTGCAAAAGAAATCAGTGATACTCATTTACAGTTGCGAGGTGTATATATTTGGAAATCTTGAGTCAGTGAGATTCACCCTTGAGTTCTGTAAGCATTTATGCTACAGTAATGACACTGACAGCTAACAACACGAATTCACTCAGCTTCACGTTAAATATATAGCGTTTGTGGCACAAATAATTTGGGTAAATAAATCATATTTACCATCTTTTATTCTGTTGTAACTATCACATACATGTATCTAGACGGTTTATATGAGACAAGTGCCCGTGAACATATAAACTGGTAGTTTATCTTAAATAAAATAATCGGTAACGTGAAAGGATGTCGCGTGCTACACTATTCATTCATGTTACTTGCTTGCATGTTTATGCCTTGAGTTTGTTTACGCTGTTAATGTTGTTTTTTTTTTGTCGTAGTCAAGACTGTTTCACTTACACCACCTCGGTCAGCATTATGGCGGCCAGGAATTCTGAGTTCGGAGGAAACCCACCAGCAACATCAGGCTACTGACAGACCATCCCATGTACGATTAGGGAGGAAGCCGGCATGTGCTGAAGCCAAAGCGACAATGTCAATGAAAGTCTTCTCGTCAAATGTGCTGGGTTATGAATGCTTAATTCATTAAGTGTCCATGTGTCATAATAAATCACTATTATTGTTATTTATTTATTTATTTGATTGTAGTTTTAAGTCGTGCTCAAAATGGTTTTAGGTAATATACTACGGCGGCCAGGATTACATGGCAGGAAAGATAGAAGAGCCAATGGAATCCCCATGGAGAGATGGTCCACACAGATACAGATAGACGGAAGGACGTCGTGGCAAAATCTATTGGACATAATCAAATACAGTCTTTGACAGAGATTTTAGGTGTATTAATATGGCATGGAATTCTCATTGAAAACTTATCAGTCCTCCGTACAGCCACTTATAATACGCTCATAAACCTGAAGGCCGTCGTGTATTTCTTCCAGACTTCCACAACAACATAACGTTTTGGCGTCATTGATATTTGGAGCTGGCCCTAATCGAGCGGGACCTTGCTTTTTTCTAAGACTGACGCCAAGCATTTAGAAGATAGTACAAGGACATGAAATGTCAATCCAAGTATTGAGAGGATAGGGCAAGGACTGATCAGGCCTCTGTGCGTACAGTGATGGGGTTTATATCATTATGTGTGGTGCCTGTTGCACGGTGTTTCATTGAGGCAGTTTCATAAATTGAGGAGCACAAAAATAGTAATTCGGCTGACCTTTGGCAAGTTACTGACGAACTTTGGCATGTTTGACACACACACACACACACATATATATATACATACACCACATTGTCGAAAGACAGGTGGTCTTCAATGACCGCTACACTGCAAAGACGCCGGTATTCTTCATAAAGGCTCAGTCATTAACGCTGGGTTACATGTGCTAAACCGGGGTTACGGGGAGAAGGTTTGAAGTAGCAATAATTTGAAGTTAACAGTACGTCGAATAACCGGGTCCATGGCCCCACAAGCGGTGAATTGAATGGAACATGCGTAGTGCACAGTGGGATTGGGAACAAGTTCTAAGAAATTTACTGATCCCTTTCCATAAATAATTAGAATTTAACGGCTTTACTGCAGATCCGAGGATACGATAAGGGTAGACTAGGATAACAAAAGCGAAAAAGAAAGAAACTACATAGTCTATTTTACGAAATACTGGATACAGGGGGGAAAAAGAGCAGAACGCAATTGAAACTAGAGTAGGTATGAGAGTTTTCACAGTGTTTCACCTTGGGCAAAGCACGTTTTAGGTAAATGATATTAACAGGTCCTATTGCTGGCTTCTTTATATGTCATAGGTGCCTAGCTATTTTCATCACATGTGAGTTAGCGCTAATAGATTTTGATTTATCAATATTTTGTCAGTTTTTCTATGATCATGCTCTGACAGAGGATATTCAAAAGGTTAGGCCGGACTATATATATTGGGATGAGGACAGTGAAAGACAAAGTGCGAGGCGTCTTTTCGAGGGTTTCCACAAGAACGAGATGAAGTTGGTGTCATGTTTACCCGTCCACTATCACAGTTCAGGGCATGCCAGTTGTAAGTTGCGTTAGTAATGGTATTGGATTTTCTTTTACCGTTTCTATAATATTTAGGTGGGTTGTTGGGACAATGTATTCAATTTTGTTAAACACGATTCGTGTCTAATATTAACAGCTAAAGCATTCCGCAGATTAACGGTTGAAAGCATAAAAGAATGTTAGAAGCTTTAAGTCCATGTGAAGGCTGGAATCAAGTGTTGGGGTTCAAACTCTCTGACCAATTCGTTGTGTAAAGGTGGGGATCAAGTCAGGGGGCTCAAACTCTCTGAACAAGGGCGGGTGTGAACCTGTCCGCATTTATTAAAAGACTAGGTATGGGAGTACAACTCCAATGAGTATTTTAAGGATATTTTTGTTTCGAGATGATTGCTAATTCCAGACCAGGGCAGGTTTACAGAGTTCATTTATTGCGAAGAAGTTAAAGATCACCTGTGTTCATCGAGGTAGATAGGTTATAAGTGTGGAGTGGTGGCGGTCAAGTGTAAAACCAGCATTCGCGCTGAGACAGCATAACGGCAAATACGTCACTTTCTATCAGCTCTAACTGATATCACTTCTCGTGCAATGAACGGCAGAGGAGTGGAGACGACTTGATAGGTGGTTGGGTGCCTGACACCAACGATGGGATAATCTTTAACTTTATATGGATTAATAAATTTTAATAATAATCGCATTCTTAGTTCTTGGCATAACACCACATGCATTTATATTTGTATTTATTTTTTTAGGAGGACAAAACAACTGTTTGTCCATCAATGTACTAATTGTTCATTTTTAAATTTAATATTTTTTCAAACCAGAATATAAAGAAATGATCACATCAGATGGCAGCCGGTTTTATAAAATCGAGGGATCCGGGGTGCTCGTCATAAACCACCAGATTTTGACAAGTTACTGACATACATGTATTTTCCCCAGCTCGACTTGCACGCCACAAGCTGAGTTCAAAGCCCGCAAACACTTATTGTCACAAAGTATCTTGTAACAATGATTTACATATGATGCTGAAATATGTAGAACACGACAACTGCTCTATTGCTATATTTATTTGTGAGAATTATCTGCGTTTTTCGACGAACTCAAGACTTTATTTCACACGTATGCATTATAGTGAGAGGAAAATGGCAGATGACACGATAACTCATTGGCACGTTGCTGACAAACCATCCCACATAGGACCAAAGGGGAAACCGGGATGGGCTGAACTTTCACATTCAGAAACCGTTTAGGGAGAGGCTCATGAGTCAATGTCCTCCCGGTAGCACAATAGGCACTCCACCAGGGACACCATGTAAAGATTTATGTACGACTCCTAATAGATATGTAAAGGGAGAGAATCCAAGGTCAAATCATCCTTGTCTCTCTTTGTGCTGGTGTATTGCGATACATAGACAGCAGTAGATATTCTCCTCTTTAAACAGGATCAGATTGGCTGTAAAACAGCAGATGGTTTTAACTGATCACTCACGAAAGTAAATGGTACATGACACTCGCTTAATTATTCGTCCCATGTATAGTGTACTGTATGTGCTGATAAATTTGCAACTCAGTTCTCCAAGTGAATCTGATGTATGCTGTCCATCATACGCCAAGCCACGATTGCAAAGTGAAAACTCATAGGGAACCTAAATGATTTGGTCTTCAAAAATTTCAAGTCAGTACTCCGAGTAACTCTAAATAATTTTGTTCACTTAGTCATGACACAAGTGAGTAATAAAAGCGAATCTGCTTGAATCAACCTACTCACTGGGGGTATAAAAACGAATAATCATTCCCCGGTTCATGTTTTGTACTGAAGACTTTCAGTGGATGCTCGAATTTCTGTCGGGAGATGAAACCATCGTTGTTGGAACCCATCTTGTCAAATGTCGTGCGGATGAATTCCTCATTTTTCACTCGTTGATCGTGTAATATTCTCGCCATTCCGCAAAGCTGATTGTGTCGTCTTTGTTGAAATCCATAACATCAAAGAAAGCGGACGCAGCGGGGGGGACGAACTCATTGACGTACCAATCCTGCTTGCTCACAATAGTTTGACCTCTGACCCAGTCCTCCTGACTCAATGATCTCTCATCTTTGGGTCTGCCCAGAGCCTCGAGCACGGAGTGCCAGTGCTTTTTGTAAGGTCGCACTAAAGCAAAAGCCTCTTCCACCTTTTCCTCCCGTAACAGCTGACAAGGGTATTTCAAGAATTCTTGACAAGTAGCGAACCCGCTGCCGCTGAAGTTGAGGAATTTAAAACTCGCTGTCCACTTCTTGTGTATACACTTGTCCAGGTCCATCTGAAAAGACTCCAGAAAACAAAGAAATCAGTGGGAAATAATATATAACGAACAGGGTTAGGGTAAAATGAAAAGCTAACGTTTACTGATGCAGAGACTACCTCACTGATCACTGCTACCATGGCTACTCCTACAACTACTATCGGTGCTGATGGAACTGTTACTGCTAAAAGTACTGATGTTACTATTATTAGTACGGTTACCTTCACTACTGACACCACTACTCTTGCTACTCCTTGTACTGCCACGTCTACAGTTTCTACTAGTGTTGTTATTACTAATGCTACTACAGTGGCCTTCGTGGCCCTGGGAGTTATCCTTCTATCGGAACACACAACTCAAGAGTCTCACGCAAATGCGATGGCTGTGAGTTCAGATCCACCTCATGTTCATTTTCTCTCCAGTCGTACGTGAAAAGGTCTACAAATGATCTGACCAGCTTCCTCTCAATGCAATGCTGGTCGAGGTCTTAGAAGCAAAAGTCGCATAATGAGCACGGCGTAAATCACCAAGCAAATCTATAAATACTCGGGTAAATAAATTGGAAAAAAAATGCTAGTTACTAATGTTGTGAATACTTATTAGGTCACTGACAACAAGAACATGGGTCATCTCTCAAGTGGCTGCTGGTCATTAGCATGTGAACACAAGACATTAGTTTATCCCGTCTACATCCAGAAACATACGCGGTCTAACTACATTTCAAAATGACCAAAACCCAACGCGATTTTAAACGTGAATAATCTTCAAAGCTTCCAAGCAAAGCCGTTTAAAAATATGCACATATATTTAAGTATTAAACGTAAGTGTCTAAAATGTATTGAGGCCTATACTGTAATGCCATAATCTCAAAGTGTTTCATATCTGATGCATAAAAGCGTTTATATGTTGAGCATCGAAATTTACAATGTAGGTGAACTGTTGTTCTGTGCACTACTAGACAAATTCGAATTGAAAATATGAGATAGGGCATATAGGCATCATAAAAGAGACATGTGTCGCTGGCACGGTACTATTTACCTCCATGCGCACCCTTCAAAGTGTCCTCCGAGTATTAAACTTTAATTCTAAAACAATACTCTATAAATATAATGCTCATAAAAATTATTTGAAAATGAGATAAAAGTAAAACCACAAACCTTAAATTCAACCAGATAATATCCTCTCCTCGAATTTAAATCCCATGCACACTCACAATATTGAAGTTCTGTAATGCAAAGCCGTTTTTTTAATCTTGTGCTCAATGTAATGGGGCAGTTTTCCACAGTTGAATGACTTGTACTCCCTAGTGAATGTTACTTTAACTGGCACGCCTTTTTGAGAGATCGACACTCCCTCGCTTCGTTCAATACTGACCACACAAGAGGGAAAATGATGTCCACCGCAGGTGAAAATATTGAAGATTAATCATAAATATACAGCTTCCATTTACTTTAGTGCCCTCACCGTTCTCTAAAAAGCCGACTCTACACACACTTACCATCCACAATTACTTGCCCATCAGGGGTACACAAATTGCACCGCTATAGTCCAAGAGAAAAAAAGAAACCAGGACAACAAATGTACAACCGTAAAGCGACTAATAAAAGTGATCGCTTATCAGTTTTACCGAGAAATCAATATGCCCAAAATGTTTTCCGTTATTGGAAAAGCTGCCTTGAGAAGGGTGCTTATAACTGAAACTGATCATGTCAATGTGTTAAAATATCATAAGATTTGTTTATTATCAAATATAATGGGGCGATTTCACCACTAGAACAACAACATGTACTAACACTTTTCTGCACATTATTGTTATTGGTACATAAGGATCTTACAAGGGATACACAAAATCGAGCGGTGATGTGTCAAAGTTACACATTTTCTATAGAAAATGTTAAGCGGTCCTTCACTTACTTCTTTAAAATCGCCTGTTTTGTTACCTGTGGTCAATAACAATTGAAGCCTTTGTAATCAGTATTACCCTATCGAAAGCCATTGAATGGACAAATCTCTTATGGCTATCAATTCATTCTTGGCAAAATGACGGTTCTTACATCTGTATACTTAGCGGAAGGTATCTAGAACAAGTTGTAAATACGCATGTCTTTGAATACTCTTCAGCCCAGGACTTGTAATTTTGCATTTCCCTCCTCCCAAAGTTTGTACGCTCTTTTTCTACCACCTTCATTTTACCAGTATGACTAGTAGCATATTCACACGTCAAGTTTGTCAGCAAGTTGCCAAAGGTTAGTGGTTTGCCGGTACAATCTACTGTACAAAGCCTCTGCCTGATTTCCTGACAACATATTGCTGGCCGTCCTCGTGTAAGAGAAATATTCTTGAGTATACCGCCGAAATAAATTAAGAAATAAATCTCAACGCCGTTAAATAATTTTAAAATTCTTGAGTATGACGTTAAACAACAACCAAGTATGTAAATATATACTTTATCTCAGTTTCCGGTTTGTAGCTTTCTGACATTTGGAAACCTTGTCTTATTTACTTAGTTCAAGATGACTATCGCCCTAAGCAAGATGTGAAACTCTTTTTATTAAAGCACATCTTAAACATTAATATTCTGAAATTAATTATACACACCTTTGCCAAGGTTTCCCTGGTCATACGTTATCATCATATAGGTCTACTTAATATTTTAGGTAAATCTTTACATATATTGACTTGCAAGATGGAGCCAATGTTACAGCAGAATACCAACTGTGAATCTTACTTATTTCGTCTATTCAGTAAGGACATGGATCAACCCTACTTATTTCGCCGTCCCAGAGGAGATAATCTTAACAATTGTATATCCACAATGAATCTAATAGATTTCGGCTAGCCTACTCGGTTGTGTATAAAAAGGAATAATCATTCCCTGGCTCGTGTTCCGTATTGTACACTTTCAGGGCATGCTTGATTTCCTTGCACACGATCAATGCATCATTGTTGGAATGCATCCTGGGGAATGTAGTGCAGATGAATTCCTCACTTTTCACTCCTTCCATGACGTAGTAATCTCGCCACTCGCCGAAACTGATCGTGTCGTCTTTGCCCTTGTCCATAGTATCAAAGAAAACCAGCGTGACAGTCGGGATAAGCTCTCTGTGGTACCAATCTTGCTTGCTCACAATGGTCTAACCTTTGACCCAGTCCTCCTGACTCAATGACGTCAAGTCTTTGTGTCTGCTCACGGCCTGCAGCATGGAATCCCAGTGCTTTTTGTAAATTCTGGCTGAAACAAAAGCCTCTCCTACCTTTTATGTCCACAAAGGTCAAAATGCCAGAGCGACTCAAGTTTATGAACTTGAAAAATGCCGTCCACTTTTTTGTATATACGCTTCTAGATCCATCTAGAAAGTGTAACAAACACAGATAATATATGAAATCAACACTCTCTGATCATATACTCCTATGTACTATCAATATTATTGCTACCAGGCCCTATACTCCTGTCAGTTGACCATAGTTATAGTTACTTCTTCTACTACTGCTGCCATTACTGTTACTACTCTCATTACTACTACCATTTACTGTGACTACTGAACCACAACTATGACCAGTGCTACTACCACTAACATTACCAATGTTACTGCTCCTACTACTATTACCTACCTTCCCCTCCCGCCGTAAGTCTAAAGGTACGCCAGCTACCCGCCGATGATCGTCGGTTTTCCTCGGGCTCTGCCCGGTTTCCTCCCACCACGACACCGGTCTATGTCGTATGAGTGAAGTAGTCTTGAGTACGACGTAAAATTCCAATCATATAAATAGATAAATACTACCACTAATGCTACATGTGCTACTATGATGATTACCAGTATGACCATAGGTACCACTTCTAGCTTCTATTGTTACTACTGCTACTACTACTACTTCGTGGAAGGAAAATACGCGATAAAACAAATAAGTAAATAAAGAAAGAATCTTATGTTGGCCAAGGCACTGACAAAAAACGACAAACTGTACCTCACCTCGGAGTACATATACTGTTACAGGTACTGCTATACCAAAGATTGTGCGAAAATGTTACATACGACGTAGGAAGACAACCACAAACTTTATCTTATCAGAGATTTGGCCCTCTGCTACAGGTAGAGCTACACCAAATACTGTGTGAGAATGTAACACAAAGGTTTGCATATTTTGTGTACAAGTGTATGTATAATATATATACCATGTATGTATTACAGGTTAACATCCGTTGTGAGTGACAGAATGTTATAGGGCTTTTGAAATGATTTCATATTAGTTAATACAGATGTTAAACAAACCTCAAAGGTAACGGGAAGATGCCCACGATACGAACATGAACGATATTTACATTCAGGTGGCGACAACTCTAATCTAATACATCGTGATTTGCTGCTTTTTCATCTTGTGCTCATCTTGATCACGTACTATTATTGACTGAGTAGTGCGTTTGCTTGAATGGCGCAAAAAGCTATGTTCAGAGATTAATTTATTTGATATCAGCTGCCCTGGCAAAGTTTATTAACAATATAACATTGACTTGAATGAGTGAAAAGATGAGAGTACACAAACGAGAGAAAGGGTAAATAAAATCAAGACTTTATTATTAAGACTAAGGTCAAAGTTTGTTGATCACAAACTATCTTATGTTAAGGTTATTTATTTATTTGATTGGTGTCTACGCCGTACTCAAGACTATTTCACTTATACGAAGGCCACCATTATGGTGGGAGGAGCCCGAGGAAACCTACGGCCATCCGTAGGTTGCTAACAGACCTCCCCATGTACGGCCAGAGAGGAAGCCAGCATGAGCTGGACTTCAACTCACAGCGACCCTATTGGTAGGAGGCTCCTGGGTCCTTACGCTGCGCCAGCGAGCTAACCAACTGAACCACGAATTCAACCTTTTTATGTTAAGTGACAAAGCTGTAAATTACGCTCGTTACACTATGTGAGCCCAGTTCATGTCTTCTGTAAATGTAAGTCCTTTTCACTCACTCTGAAATAGTAACATGCTTTAATGGTTTTCTCAAAACCCTTTTTTCTATGAAGGGCTTCACTAAATAGTATACCTTTAGATCATTTCTTCCCACTTGAACAAATTTTGGGAAACTGTTATTTACGTCAGTGGAAAACAGTCGAAGACTTCATTCATAGACTCTCCCGTGAGAGGTCATAGTCTTTATAGTTCCTTAATTCTACTTGATAGCTGAAATATTAACTAAAAAATGAAAACGTCCAAACACAAAAGAACAACAACTGCAACAAAAGAGCAATAGCACAACGCTATGCACACGTCTTTCTAATATATTTGCATTTCTAACGTCATGTGCGATATTTAATTCATACTGTGTTCCTTGAATTTATCCACACTCTGATATAGCCCACTATAACCGAGGGGATTAGTGCGCTAGCACAGTGTAATGAGTTCAAACCCAGCGGGCGCTGGCTTCCTTTTCGGCCGTACCTGAGAAGGACTGCGAATGATTGTGGGTTTCTCGGGTCATCGCCCTGTTTCATTCCACCATTTTTATTTATTTATTTCATTGGTGTGTTACGCCCTTCTCAAGAATATTTAACTTATACGAGGGCGGTCACCATTATGGTGGGAGGAACACGGCTGAACACATGATCGTTCGAAGGTTGCTGGCAGACCTTCCCAGATACCGCCGGAGAGGCAGGCAGCATTAGCTGGACTTGAACTCACAATGACAGCATTGGTGAGAGTCTTCTGTGTCATTACGCTGCACTAGCACGCTAACCAACTGGGCCAAGGTGGCCCCCGTCGCGTCATAATGTTGGCCGCCTTTGTATAAGTGAAATATTCATGAGTAAGGCGAAAAACACCAGTGAAATAAATAAATAAATATATTGCATCTTGCATGATGCTACAAAAACTCCAAAGAGTTCTGGAATACAAGGTGCAAAAGGCCATCGTTTACAAGCATTATAATTATGATAAAGGAAAAATTCTTGCGTGCGACTGTGAACTCTAACCAAATGAATAAATAAAATTGAATAACGTATTTTATAACAGGTACAACTCGAGCAGAGCAAAACTCACAACCAGCTGCAGGTTTCTAGCAAATATTCCGGCGTACGACCGCAGAGGAAGCCAACAAGAGCGTCATTTGAATGCGTTGGTGAGGACCTCCTTAATGAATGTGCTGCGCTAGCACGCTAAAAACTCGGCCACAGAGGCCATCGTGGTATATTTCTGTGGCTGTGTCGCCATAGAGGTCGAGTCCAGATTTCACTGCGGTTGCCTCGCCATATTGACCGAGCTCAAAGCTGTCTGCTGTTAACTCGCTGTGTAGACTGAGCCCGGGGTTTTTAGCGGTTGTGTCGCCATATCGATCGAGCACACAGTTCTCTGCTGTTGTGCCGGTCTATCGACCGATCCCAAAGCTCTATGCGTATTGGCCGTGTTGGCCGAGCCCAGTAATACTATACATAATGAGCTGACCGAAACAATAGGCAAAAGAAACAAACAAAATAAAAAAAAGACTAAAATAAAACAACTATAACAAATAACAAAGATTTGAAAAACATTGGAAATTATTTTTATGAAGTAAGTACAACTGAGTTTTAAAACCACAGGTGATATTTAGCAGCAAGAACTGGAACGTTTATATAAACACAATCTCAGAATCTGTGAGTTGAAGAAGTGAATATTTACATGTGAACAGCAGAATGTTCTTTAAAATTGCTGCAGATTCTAGAAGTTCCTGAAAAAGTTTGTCACTAAATTTAATGGCCACCTGATCCCTTGCAAAATTTGAGGTGGAACGTGCAATTCGAAAACCATATACCGTGTATCGGCAGTTGTACTTGTATGAGTGGCATTGTTTACATAGTGCGGGAAACTATGTGATTTGAAAACAAATATGTCATTCTACAATGTAGAAGGTGATGGGACAGCTGCATCAATTTCTATAAATATACAGGCTAGGGAAGAAGTGTTGCATTCCCAGCGGAAGGCTGTATGCTAGTGCATTTGATATCATATGGCTCATCTTTTCCTATATACATTGAGAAACAACAGCGTATTTTATTGTATATTTGCAACATGTTTGGCATCGGTGTGGCCAGTGAGTTCAATAATAGTCGAAGGAACTAAGCCAGGATGACGGAGACGGGAACACGTGTTTTGCGGGCACTGTTGTTTGTCAAGCGGCCAGGTAAGTTTTCCCATTGGCTGGCAATTTGTATTATAAATTAATGTGGTCCATTGTTCACTTTCAACTCTGAGCTGATTTATGGACAGGGATGTAATCTGTTACTCGTGTGTTGTAAGAGAACAATGACAAGCTCTCCCTGTGTCCGCGGCGCAATTGCGCTGGAAAAATTAGCGTGTTGTTTTATTTTCTGATTATTTTCGCAATGCATTTAAGAAGCAGCTGTAGGGTAGCCGCCAAAGGTGTCTTAGCAAACTATATCTTGCTCAACCAGTTTTTCAAGCCGGAAAACAAATTAAAACTATGTGTATGCCAGTGTTAAACCAGCCGTATCAAAGTGCGTTATAAATGCGTCGATGTTGTGGGATACAGCATTACAGCAAGTTGGACCAGCCTTGTCGACACATAACGCTAGCTGTGTTAGCTAACGTTAGCTTAACTTGGATTCTCTGGGTGGACATTCGAGGTTTGTTTATTTGCGCATCTCATATCTGTAAACGTATACTTTATAACGGCTTTGTTCGTTAATAACGATTTACTATTTCTATTTGTAGTGGACATTTAGGATTAGCTTGTTATCCATTGTATCCTTGGTGAACTCACAACAAAGCAGCTTTGCTTATGAGTTTGTAAGATGGCGTGTAGAGATTCCCAGAAAATGCCTGTGTACCCACAGATATAAAATAACACTTGGCTAAGGATTCACGGGTTTTTCATATGAAGATGATAAACTTGTCCATGTATATATTCATTTTGTAACTTGTTTGGAGCCATGCCTTTTCTGTACGATGTATGGCATCCAGTTTTACAACGAAAGCGATTGAATGTCTCGGCAAATCTCAATTCAGCTGTGACACTGGCTTGAGGGTTAAACAGAACTGAGACGGCCCAAGTGTTAGAACTCATTACTACGGTACCGTTTACTAAAAAGATTATAAAATTCTCTCTTGAAATTGTATAAATTTATTCCTGAATTATCTTCGTTTGTAGTGTAGAGTATTGCGCTACCGGCTGGAGATGGCGCCCATGCTCTTAAGCTTACGAGGGGCCGACCAACCAGAGAGATAGGAGATCTGTTTATTTATTTGATTGGTGTTTAACTCAAGAATGTTTCACTTATACGACGGCCGTCAGCAGTATGGTGGGAGGAAACCTGACAGGGCCCGGTGGAAACCTACGACACTCCGCAGGTTCCTGTCGTACCTTACCACGTGCGGTTAGAGAGGAAGAGGGCTAGGAGATATCAGCTGTTTGTAAGCTGTGAACTAAATGCTCTGAATTGTCTGTCAACGTAACATGTAATGACATAGGGACAGTACACTGCTTTAATGATACATGTTTTAACTGTAACAAATACATGGCAGAACAACACCTCAGGTATTTCCAGACCAATATGTTGTGACGGAAAGAAGTTTCTTGATCGTTTCATGTCATAAATTGACATGTATACTTAAGTTACAAACACAGCCCTAGCCTCCCACTACAGTCTTATGTGAAAAGAGTGTTCCGCGCCTGGAGCAGTTATGTCACAGCCTAAACAGAACAGCTGCGCTTTATGCTAGTCGATGGAGCACGGTCAAATGTCAGTTTCGGCTGTCGTGGTAGCTATTAGAAACGACACTCTGCCCCAGTAAACAATATACTGTGCAACCTTTTTGGCAAACTTCAATTAGAACATGCGCTGTCTTTCACTTTAAGAATGACATGATATAACTTTTGTACTGGTGAATACAATACTAGGACCGTGGTGCACGAGGAAAATGTATTTCCAGTGTCACATTTTACATGTAGCTAGTAAGCGTCAGCTTCGTTAAAACGCCTCTGTACTAAATCAGGTTTTGTGCTTACGAAGATAAACTTTAGTAAATAATTCACTTTTTTGTATAATATACATTATGTGCTGAAGGTATCACAGAAAAATATTTGAAAAATTCAGGAGCGCATTAAAAGCCGAGAAGACGCAATTTTGGGAATAAGGAATTATCGAACATTTCCCTCCGAGCATGTTGTAGAAGCCCTGAAAGACTTGGCCAATGACCAGCCCTCAAAACGTCACCTGATACTTTGACTGCGAAGTCACGTTGCAGGAAAGCTCTTGATTGTTAATGGCTTGTTTTTGTCGTCAGTGGGCAAATATCGGAGCAATAAATCGGAACTTAAAGTCATTGAAGTATTTTGTTGAATTGAAGTATTTTGTGTCAAGTGCACAGTTATAGGGTTAAGTGTATATTTACTTTTCTTACAATTCTCTTGTGTTGGACAGAAGGCTGGAGTGATTTGTTCGAGCGAGTTGGCAAGAAAACCGTCCCAGGATACCCCTTGCCTGAAATGAGGAGATTTCCTGGCAGATTTTCTCTTTCTCGTTTTACCGAAAGCAGATTTATAAAGGAAATGTCTTCCCCATATGGACAGAGAATCTGTTCCAAATGCCCTGCTGTAGTTTGGATATTTCCTGATGTCTACCAGTGGCTAATGCCAACACTCATGCATGCAAGCGGAGGCGAAGTTACCAGATGGGGGCTGAAAGCCGTATAGCTGTGTGCCGGCCACGAAGTTTGCCTTGAGAAATTTCCGAAAATGGCCGTTTGAAAACAAAAACAAAGAAAATGGGAAACAAAGGGAAATTGAGCTAGACTGAATAGGAGGGGAAAACTGAAGTGCCTCCTTATGGTTATCTCACGTATACAAAGTCTAAATGCTTGCTCACTATGAAAACTCCAGAACGTTCCTTGATCTTTTTCCTGATTTTTTGCAAATTTGTTTTAGTCATATCAAGACGAGGAGGTCTTAGAATGTATACATAATGTTTTCTTATGGTAGGCCGAGTTTATGCGGCCAAAGCACTGCTGAAATATCATGACGAAGACACCAGACGTGGCTGCCCACCCTTCCACATAACACTCACACCGGACGGACCAGTCCTGTTTAGTTGTTCTACCCTCTCTGTACTGAGTGCCAAGAGAAGCAGCAATGAGTACCACTTTTAGTCTTTGGTGTTGTCGAACCAAGGAATAATCTCTAATCTCATGACCATAACGCTGACGCGGTAACCACTAAGCCACAAAGGCTGCCCCCACACTTCAACAGCTTCGGCTTGGCTTAACAGTGTTAGATTTAGACCTGTAACATAATGGGCCGCCTTTCCTTCGCGTAATGGCCATTCGAGTTAGAGCTCGATTGACCATTCTTCTCTAGTTAGACCTGAGCACCATGTGACCAGTTTGAGCACAAATCGTTATTCCCCTAACAGGAAAGAACAACACACCACACAACTTCCAACCGAATTATTCAGGCCCGTGAAGGGCGTGAATTGAATTTACAGTTACGTATACAATACCGGCCAAGTGTATAAGGGTACATTTGCAGGAATTGTATAGTCCAACAATCAACCTAAACAGTGTGTCCTAAAGGCTCACTTGGTAAGATTCAAGGCTCGAAATATGAATAATTTCGTGTGATCACCAACTGGTGAGAGACTAATACCAATATGATTTCTTTACCAAGACGACTTCATTTCAAATTTGAAATTTTACGTGACCCTGAGTATGAACAAACTAAAAAATCATTACGCTGGTATGTCTCAATCCTGTCGAAATGAAACCCATTTTACCACTGCAAGCTATATAATAAACTGGGTGAAAGAATGCCTCATGTTATGAATAAATGCAAATTCTTCTCACTCACTCTGAAACATGCGTTAATGGTTTTCTCAAAACACCCATTTTCTGAATAAGTACGCTCTGCTAAACAGCTTACTTACTGATCATTTATTCCCACTTGAATGAATGTTGGGAAAGTGTTATTTACGAGGAAGAAAAGAGTCGAAGACTTCATTCCTAAAATCTCCAATCAACGGTCATAGTTTTTATAATCGTTTACTTCTACTTAAAATTGACATATTGACCAATAAATGAAAACGTTCCAAAGCGAAATAACAACAGCAACAACAACAACAAACAAACAACGAAAGCAATGCCGATATATGTCAATGCATTGGAGCACAGCTCTATACAATGGTCTTTCTAATATCCTTGCATTTCTCATTCATACTGTGTTCCTTGGAACGGTAATTTCATACATTGTGTCAGCAGCCTCCAAGATACCTGCAGAACAATTTTGAATCGCCCTCTTCAAGTTCACACAGCTGTTGTGTTCAAATTGAAGAGTATTTAAACATTTTTGCTGTGCCCAAATTAGTTTTTTCAAAATCAATTTATCTACACTCCGGTACAGGTCACTGAGAAGAATTAGCAAAGGAATAAATATCTCACCGAGGGCTACAGCCAGAGCCATCCACATCAGGAGCGTCAGGATCTTGCTCTCCATGGCCCATGTCGAATGTGTTCTATGTTGACGTTAAGGTCAGTACAGTGAAGAGTGAATAGCATAACCCTTGAGGCCGACATATATATAGCAAGAAAGACAATTGTATAACAACAATGATTGCCCCCAATAGCGTGATAGGTGGCAGTTAATCTTGTTAATAAAGATTTCTGGAGGGGGGAGGCAGTTTAGAGGACATGGACACGGTTTGTGGGTATGGAAGGGGAGAAGGAGTAAGTATTGGGTGCCAAGAAAAAAAACCTGAATCACGTAGTTGAAATTTTAATTGAAGAATCGTCTTTAAGTTCAAAGTGGAATGGTTAATTTAATTCATGTACAGTGCCATTTTTAGCCACAGGAGAAACCCAGGATGTCAGTAATCGTAAACTGAGCAACAGCAGAACATGTGTACACATTCTACCTTTGCGTTCTGTTTTGATAGATTATATGTAAAAATGTAAATTGTTATGTATTAAACAGAATCCATGTTTTAAGGCTTTCTGTTTAATATTAGACTTGTATTTCGTGCCCAGGGCATTGTGAAGCTCCGCCTGACACAGGCCTACATGACTGGAGACTAAGGAATGCATTTCCCCTCCGGCCGTACGTGGGAAGGTAATGAATTTATTAAGTTAACACTCTCTAAATAGTTAGAAATTTAAGACAGACATAGTGCTTAGGAAATGTTGTGATGTATCACTAAAACATCTTGTAAAGTAGCATTATATTACAACCAGGGCCCTCCTTGCCCGACAGGATTAGCACGCTAGCAGCATAATGATCAAGGTGTCGCTCGGTAGTGCTATCGCTATGAGTTCAAGCCCAGCTGATGCTGGCTATCTCTGCGGCCGAACATTGGAAGGTCTGCCAGGAATCTGCGTATGATCGTGAGTTTCATGGGACTCAGCCCTGTTTCGTTCCACCACATTTATTTATTCATTTGATTGGTGTTTTACGCCGTTCTCAAGAATATCTCACTTATACTACGGCGGTCAGCATTTTGGTGTGAGGAAACCGGGTAGAGCCCGGGGGAAACCCACGACCATCCGCAGTGCGCAGGCTGCTGGCAGACCTTCCCAGATACTCCCGGAGAGGAAGCCATCATTAGCTGGACTTGAACTCACAGCGACCGCATTGGTGGGAGGCTTCTGGATGATTGCGCATTATCTTTTTATATTAGTGAAATATTCTTGAGTAATACGAAATACATTAATAAAATAAGTAGAAATATAGACAAAAAAACTAATAAATAAATAAATATTTTACATCTTGCATGATGTTATAAAAACTGCAAAAAGTTGCTGAATTCAAGGTGTAAAGGGCTATCATGTACGAGCATTATAAGCATTATAAATGGAAATTCTTGAGTGCAACTGTGAACTCTAACTAAATGAATAAATATAGTTGAATGAAATAATTTACGATGGGAAGAATCCGGGCAAAGCAAAAATAACAACCACCTGCAAATATTCCCAGGTGTGATTGCAGGGGAAGCCAAGAAGAGCCGGATTTGAAAGTATTGATGAGAGCCTCCTGAATCAATATTCTGTCCAAGCACGCTAATCACTGAGTCACGGAGGTCATCATCGTGTTTTTGTCCGGCTGCGTCGCCATATCCACCGAGCCAATTCTCTGCGGTAGCCTGGCCATATCTACCAAGCCCAAAGCTCTGCGCGGTTGCAACACCGTACTGACCGGGCGCAGGGTTCTTCGCGGTTGTGTCGCCATATCGATCGAGCCAAGAGTTTGCTGCTGTTGAGTCTCTATATCGACCGACTCAAAAGCTGTCTGCGGTTGCGTCGCCATAAGGACGGGGGTTGTGTTGCCGTATCGGACGAGCCCACTGATAACATATATTATGATGAGTAGAAGCCGGCAGAGCCAAACTCACAACCACCTGCAGGTTTCGGGCAAATATTCTAACATACGACCATAGAGGAAGCCTACATGACTCGGATTTGAATGTATTAGTGAGAGCCTCCTGAATCAATACGCTGTGCTAGCACGCTAATCACTCGGTCACAGAGGGCCCCAATTACAATTAGAGATTATGACTACAATGTTTTCTTCTGTATCAGGCTTCTCTGCGGTTGCGTAGCTGTTTGAACGAAGCCAAAAATCCTCTGCCGTTGTGTCGCCGTATAGATCGAGCCCAGGGTTCCCGTTGGTTGCCTCTCCGACCGAACCCAAGCCACGTCGCTATATAGACCGAACCAAAAGCCTTTTGCCTTGCGTCGCCTTATTGACCGAGCCGAAAGATGGATGTCTGTGGTTCCGTTGACGTATCGCCCGCTCCCAGAATTCTCTGCAGTTGGGTCGTTGTATCGACCGAGCGATGAGTTCTCAGAATTTGTATCTCTGTATCGACCGAGCTCAGAGCTCTGCAAGTCGACAGAGTCCACAGTTCTGTGCGGTTGTGTCGCTGTGTCGGCCGAGCGCTCAGTTCTCTGAGGTTGCGTCACCGTATTGATAGAAACGCACACGGCATGATGCAGACTACAATGTACTGATAATATGTTTTTCATATACCTATATAAAATCTACCTTTGAGACCTTAAAATTCAGATATTTCTGTAGACTGCTCTGTTTGAGATATATTGGCTGGCAGTGCAGAGCACGCTCGCAAATTCTAACGCGCCCATCCAAATATAGTTTTCCTATTGTCTAGCATTTATACCATACATTACTTCGGCTCCTTCTTCATTTTCACGTTGGCAGATTTTTGGACAGTAATGTAAAATATTTCTCGTGTGTTGCAGGAGAACAATGGCAAGTTGCTGTTGTACCGAGGTACAATGGCACTGGAACAATTAGCTTATTGTTTAAGCTGGCTAGACACGCAATGTATTTAAGAAACTGTCCCAGGGTGAACGCTAAAGGATGTGTGAAAACTGTTGCTTTTTTCTAAATGAGAAATCAACTTTCTGTAAAAATTTTATATGCCAGTGTTAAACTGTCAGCGCAGTGTTTTCTTAACCAGCCGTATGAAATTGCATTATAGTTGCGTCGATGCTATTTAACACATCATTACAGCAAGTTGCATTAGACTTGTCGACACATAGCGTCAGCTGTGACTTGAATTTGCTGGGTGGACATTTCAGGTTTGTTTATTAGCTCTTCTTGCACCTGTAAACGCATTCTTTAAAACGGCATTGGTCGTTAGCAACGATTTACTATTTCTATTTGAAGTGAGGACATTTAAGGTTTACTCATTTTTCTTTCTTACCTCTGTAAACTTAAAACGACTTTGCTTGGTAACATCCATTCATGTAATTCTGATTTGTGGCATGGACATTTATGATTAACTTGTTTTTTATTTTGTCCTTGGTGAACTCACTAGATCCACACATTGTTAATTTGTAAAGTAGCCCGTTACCGGTTGCCACGCTGTAAATGCTACTGTGAACGAACGGTACATATTATTTTGTCAGTACACAATTTGCATAGATTGTGTAAAGCACTCACAATGACGCGTGTACACATGATATAAGTAAAAGCGTTTGGAGTTCCCTTATATGGCGTTCAGACGCAATGGAATAAATATCTGAGTTTTGATTATTTTCCTTTTTCACCATTGTAAACCTATACAGTACAAAGCGGCTGTGCTTGTTAGTAAGGATAAATGATGATTTGGATTCGCTGTGTGGACATTTAAGGTTTCCTTTTTTTTGCCTTCCCCTGACGAAGTTCATCAATATGGTAGGCGGAAACCCGGCAGAGCCCGGCGGAAACCCACGATCATTCGTGGGTTGCTGGCAGACCTTCTCATATAGGGCCGGAGAGGAAGAGACGTAGGAGAGATCAGCTGTTTATAAGTTGTGACGTCAATGTTCTGAATTGTCTGTCAGTGTAACATGCATTCACATAGCGACAGCACACTGTTTCAGGGGTATATGTTTTAACTATAACAAGTACCTGGGTGAACAACACTACAAATATTTCCAGACCATTGTGTTGCGGCGGGAGTAAGTTTCTTGATCGCTACATGTTATAAAGTGACATATACACTTAAGTTACAAACACAACCCTAGAAGCCTACCACAGTCTCAGGTGACAAGACTGTTCCCCGCCTGTAGCAGTTACGTCACAGCCTAAACGGATCAGCTGCGTTTCATTCTGGTCGACGGTAGCTGTTGGAAACAATACTGTACCGAATTATACGTAATATTGTGTAACCTTTTTGGCAAACTTAACAGAGAGCATGTGCTGTCTTTCAGTTTAAGAATGGCATGATATAAGGTTGGTGTTGCTGAGTGCAACACTAGAGCCGTGGTGCTGGAGAGAAAAGCATTTTTTGTCTCACGTATTACATGTAGCTAGTAAACGCCGGCTTCATTCAAACGCCTCTGTACTAAGGAAGGTCTTGTGCTGAGAAAGAAAGTCTTATTACATGACTAATGTTTGCGTGTAATATACACTGAACTGAATATAAAGTCTGTCACTATAGATACATTGCCAAAAAGAAGTGCCGTAGGTATCATAGAAAAATATTTGACAAATTCCGGGGCGTATTAAAAGCCGAGAAGACGCATGTTTGGGAAAATGGAAGTTTCGAACACTTCGCTCCGAGCAGCCATGTTGTAGAAGAGTTGAAGGACTTGGCTAATCACAAGCCCTAAAAAAATCCCACCTGACACTTTGGCTGCGACGTCACCTTGCAGTCCAACTCTTGACGGTTAATGGAGGCTTTTATTGTGATTGAGCAAATAACAGAGCAATAAATCGGAATTGGAGGTTATTTTCTGTTAAATTGAGGTATTTTGTTTCAACTGGATAATTATAGATTTACGTGTGTATTTATAACGGCTACCTGTGTTAGAATGCTTAGGTCTTGGGCAGGAGGTTGCAGTAATTTGTTCTAGCGAGTCGATAAGAAAACCGCCCGGGGATATCCATTGACCGAAATGTGTTCCAAATGCCCTGATGTGTTAACGATTTTCCTGATGTCTACAGCCACCTAATGCCGACACTCACGCGAAGGTACGAGAGGGGTGGGCTGAGAGCCGTATAGGGCTATGTCGGCCACGAAGTTCACCTTGACAAACTTCCGAACTCGGCCGTTGAAAACAAAAATAAAAAAAATCAAGACAAAAGGTGAATTCTCGAAATTAGATATATGGCGTTTTAATTTGCATTTTTTAGACTCTTTTGCCTAGTGCTGTAAGCTTGCCTCTAATGTTGAAACAGTTTTCTTTTATCACCGATGGTGCAGTGGATCTTCCAGGTAATGTGGCGTCACTTCATATGGCTGGCATCGCGAAATGGCGTCACCAAATAAATATCTGGAAGGAGTGACAATCATATCCATTTTATTCGGCTAATAAGTACTGTAGAACTTACTGTAAATATTTTTACAACCCCGCTGACAAACTTTTTTCGGAATGAATCCAGGTTTACTGGCTTATTTTCTGTTCACTTTGAAAGATATAAACCTAAAGTTCTTAGGTTGCTTATATCGCCCACTTTCTTCCGTCTCTGCTCGAATCCCAGCAGGGTGCCTCATTTCCTTGGTACAGCACTGTATAAAATCCCTGTTTACTTGTTCAATACTCTTCTGTATTTAATGACAGAGAATAGCACGAGAAATCTAGGCATGGAAACTCGATATCCAAATGGTAGCAGTTAACCAAAATGGGAGTTACGGGTCAAGAATCGTAGACCAGTTTCCAAAACAACGTCAGACTAGATCTGTTTGTCCTCAGAGACAAGTATTGTAGCCAACAACGCCATGAAATTTTACAGTGAAAAATATTCCATTTATAGTTATAGTCTAGTAAATTTCCAAGACAATCCATATAAGGCAAAGGGAATCCCCATGGCCGAGAAATTTAAGGTGCCATTGCGTTCACAACTTCCCAAATATGCGGTAGCTGTAAGCTGAAGTCCAGCTCATACTAGCTTCCACTTGAGCCGTATGTGAGAATGTCTGATTGCAAGGTTTCTTCCCAGCATAATGCTGACCTACTTCGTCTGTGGGATATATTTTTGAGTACGACGAAAAACACGAAAAATAAAGAAATAAATCACACTGGGCGGGGTGAGAGGAGGCCGTACTCATAGCGAGGATCATAAGAAAGTTTTGGGTAAGCGAACTGCAGGCCGTGGGCAAATCCAAGGAAGAGTTGTCAATGAATAAGGAAGACTTTCTCAAGGCACTAAGTATTATCAGCAAGCAGGATTGGTGCCATGATGAGGCTACACCGGCTATGGCAGCTGCCATGTTTGATAGTCTGGACGAGAACAAGGGCGATCTAATTAGCCTGGTGGAGTGACGACATCACTAAGAGAGGCACGGGAGGAGACTGAGCACAGGTAGAATGAAAACTGTTTTAAAATACGTTTCACATCTGTCGCTGGCACCCACGAATTAAAACTAGCTGGCCAGCCTCGCCATTTCACCAAGTAATATGTTTTGCCACGTTCTTTTTTTCTATCTAATACTCTTTCCACTTGATAGTACGTATCAAGCGTTGTTTCAACGGGTTGGAGTTGTGTTTCGTAAAATGTAAATTTTCGTATCATGTGGAGATTATTTCTCCATTCAAATCAGCTAATGTGTACACCACAGGTTCCCAAGGATGCCGTGCTACAACGAGGAAAATTTCTTGGCTCCAGTTAGATAGGTAAGACTTCTCAAAAGTTCTCTTGACTTTACTAATGCGAACGAGATCTCCTATTTTATACCGATAAATTCGCCGACTGCACCAGGACTTCATAGAGCTATATCATATAGCACCAACTTCATGTTCATTGTCAGCTGTAACGGTAATCGGGGCTCGCCGAATGCTGCGGCGATACGCACGATTGTAACCCTGTGTTAAGCCAGGTAAAACATCCAGGTAACGTGGAGTGTTATTAGTGGTGAATTATTTATACATGCGAGCAGCTCAACTACGGAGGCTTTCGTTTCATTTATGTGTGAGAATAAAAAAGCCCATGCTCCTTTAAACATGCCTGAAATGTCTTGTTGAGAAGCTCCGTCCCTTCATTAGTTTGTAAAAATGATGGCTTTCATCCGGACTTGAAAATCCTTTTAATCAATAAGATTAGCACCTGTCTTAATAAGAACGGGGACTACCCAAGCATATTTAGAATATCGATATATGTGAGCAGGTAACGTTTGGCAAAATTATACCTGGCTAGTTTACTCATGTCAGTCAAATCAGCTTGCCAATGACTGTCTATCCCACCCACAATAACTCTATTACGGGCATAGTGTCACTGAGCTGGACGATGAAGTGTAAACGTCTCCTCTTCGGCTAACCAAGTCTTTACACAATCACGTGACACAGTTAAATCATGCTGACGTGCAGCCCGTAATAAAGTACAAACCACGCTATAAGCAGCTGGGCTTTGGGGGTCAAAATATAGCTGTTGTAAGACTTTAGCGACAGTATCCTGAGATTTTGATATGTTCGCTTTTGTCTTTGCCTTCGTATGGAATAGAACTCTCTTTCTCCGTCGGCGGTAAGTCATAATAGGTAGGTACTTTTGTTTTATACCCATTTCACTAAACACCAACAAGTATCAGCACAAGTGATACAGACAGCCAGTGATGTAAGCATCCAGGGCGTGAGAGATACTTACTCAGGTTTTATATGGGTTGTATCGGGCGACTTGCTCTGTATGTTCATGAGTTTGAAAATGACTTCCCTGAAATAGTATTTATGAATCGGATTAGAATTCTCTAGATGGTGACAAACGTCTATGGTAAATAGTCGAAGAATAACACATCGTCGTTCGGTCAAAAGCTGATCTTCAAACATAGATTCCACTACTGCCTTATATGCTTGGAGGTCGGTTCAGCAAGTTCTTTCCACCCTAATACCCTCGATTTCATGTAAGGAGTCTTATCACCTCTGTAACTAGAGGAATAACAGTGAAATACTCTAGAGTACCATACGTCTTACACTACCATCGACATACGTATGTATATAAACAGATGTTCAATATTTAGCGACATTTTCCCACGTACATGCACAACCGACAGAGTGAGGTTTGGCATGAGTTATCTCCCACTGACCGTCACTCACAGATTTTGCTGTTTGAAGGGGAAATACTCTTTGCACCATAATCACTCCGTAAACCTCAGGGAGGATGGCTGTGAATAACTCCAACTCACCACCAATCTTTTTTTAGCGCGTGATAAATAATAATAAATATCAATAAGATCAATAAACATCAATAATTATCGAGGTAAACTACTAAGACATAAAACAAACAAACACATAGTTTTCATTCTTTTATATTTATTCTAACATATATATAACGATATAACGATATTTTATAGTATTCAACCTTCATCGTGGGATATGTACAGAAAAATAAATCGAGAACTCGTAAACTGAAACTATTAGTTAACAACAAGAACATTTCTCACCACATCTCAAAATTCAAATCGTGGGATATGTACAGAAAAATAAATCGACTTGCAAAACTTGCAAACTGGAACTATTAGTTAACAACAAAAACAACAACAACAACATAATTTTCATCAAATCTCAACATTCAATAAATCGCCCATATGTTGGCTTAGCTTTTTTTACTCTTTGTCTCCACTCTTTGTCTCCACACGATCGTTCCACTGATACGTATTCACTGTTGATACCAATGTATTGTCCAAATGAAAACCCCTACAATTGTTGAGCACTCTTATATTCCCTCCACTGCTTGAGTTGAATTGAAATCGCTTGCGAGGGGAAGTAGGTGGTCTGAAAATAAATAAATAAATAAATAAAATAACTATACATGTTCATAATTCAGTATAAGGTCGCATGACTTCCTACGACAATACATCTAGTATACCCGGAAACATTAGTTTGGAAAAAATTAAACATGTATATATATAGCCCAGCAAAAAAAATGACTCCATTTTTTTCATAAAAATACATACTCACACCGCTTCTTCATCTTCACACTATCTCCCTGTCAAACGCTGCAAGAACATTTTGTTGAAATCAGGATTACATAACTCCTTGCAGATACTGGCGGACTTTATCATCTGGTCATTCATCCTCTTTAGCCGCATTCTGAAAGTCGATGATCACCTTAGATTCATCCAAACTCGATGCTGCTTGGTCAACTCTAATTTCGCTTTGCACATCCATATAATGTAGTGGCTCGAGACACAGACTTTGACTCGTATGATCCACACTAGAACCTTCACATTGTCCTTCCTTTACTTGATCAACACGTTGGAATAATATGCTGCATTATTACACTCCACATTAAATTATTAAGAATGGTGTTCTCACCACCAGTGAGAGGAAATGGCCTTAGTTGGGAGGTAGGTGGTCTACTAGCTGTATGGGACAAAGCTTCATCCGTTTTCCCAAGCATGGCTCGTATACGATGGCAGGCCTCGGTGAGGTCCTTCCACATATCTGCCCAAAAAGTGATCCGACCTATCTTAAGATAACATTTTCATTGCTTGTTGTATTGCATCCAATGTTTAATATTCCCACTACCACCAGCGCTCCCCGGTTTGCGGATTCTTATATGTTGACAAACTGAAGAAAAGATCATCACAGCGAAACAACTGTTCTGACGGTTTGCTAATCTCATCACATTCTTCACTATCTGTTATAGGACCGGTTACTGTTCGGCGGGTTTGTGATTGAAAGAGGCTTTCAAACTTGTCCCAGGCATCCACTGGAATGGCTATATTGCGCTGGTAAAGTTGGTTGATATGTTGGAAGAGGATGATTTTATCTTCGGCAACTCGAATACGATATCGGCTGGAAATGTCGATATCATGAGTTTTCTTGTCCGATGGAGAAAGTTTAATTTGCTTCTTAGGGACAGCCTCTGCATCCGTTGTCTCTTGCTCCGCTAGAACAGTATTCATCGCCCCAGTTGCTGTTGTTGTTGTTGATGGCTGCTGTTTACTTCTCGGCATAATGAAAAAAAAGTAAGTCACTCAAGTACTGGTAGTTGACGGTGTGAAGTCCTGAGGTAGACTGCTGGTTGAGGTGTGGAAATGAACGGATTTATGTAGAAACCTAAACGAATTTTGGCACAATGCCAACTTGTGCGAATTTGGCCTAATGCCAGCTCACGCAATGCTTTCTCCCAACAACTGTCACAAATGGGGATTCCCAACAGATGAGGACAGACAGCGCTGCGATGCTCGGAACGGTTTACTCTTTGGTTCATGCTGGCTGGGTGGCGCGCTTTATAAACATAAGTGAATCCGGCCGAACCGTATAAAAGCAGCTGCCTTAAAGCCGGATCAATCCATTCACTTACTTGAGCATCATGACCGATACTGCATTACACGAATTGGCTGTGGTTTATGCCAAGAGAGATACGAGGCGAGTGCAAGGGTGCACACGGAACTAGAGCGCATTAGCATGGGCAGAGATGGAATGCCGGAAAGTGGAACTAGAGGCGAGATGGGAAATCCTCAAGGCAGCCTGTGCGGCGAGGGGGGCGGCCATTTCCTCCTTGGTTTCGCCGAGAAACAACCACCGATGAAATAAAGGACTCAGTAGCAGCAACAACAACCAGTTTACTGTCTGAGAAGAGGAAGGGAGGAGTGTTAAATTCAAACCACCACCCCCTTACTCCGCCTCTACCAACACTTCCAACGGCCCTTTTCAGGGCCAACCAACTCTTCCCGAAAGAATTTGAAAATCTGGGCACGATATATGAGTTATGTATGCCTTTAATGTCTGTGATTTGTCCGTTTTATGTAAAACAAAATCAGCTCCTCACTTTCATTCTCGTTGATTTTTATGATAAGAATGTACATACATTCACATACATACAGCAAAGTATATCCGTTCTCATCCGCATATTAGTGTGTGTGATTTTGTCCGTTTTATATATAACAAAACAAAATCAGCCCCTCACATTCACTCTCGTTGATATTTATGATAGGAATGTACACACACCCACATACATACAGCAAATTATATCTGTTCTCATCCGCATATTACACCAGCATTTACATTCATACTGGGAAAAATATGTTCATTACGACTATCTATATATTTTTTATTATTTAAATTTACATGTCAACTGAAAGCTGTTTTTTCACAATGTATTCTTTATATTTTCGTACACTCAAGAAACCTGAAAACCGTGAAGTCTGTGTCGTGGTGTGACGACTGTCGACCAACGAAAAACGCTGAAATTGTTCTCTGTGACCGTCGCGCTTTTCGGCACTCTACCACGCTTTACTGGGGATTTAAAAGCCGCCGGATTTGTATACAGGCCAGCCCTCGCTAAGCATTATCGCTTTTCCACTCCTTTTGGGCGGTGGATGATGTTCAGATACTTTCCCGGGAGTATGCCATGGCCTGTGTGACGTACTATAGGGCGATTCGGCGCTTTTCAAGCAGCAGAGGACGCTATCCAGAAGTCGTGATCGCCCGGGGACGGATGAGGGCTGCGTGGCTAAGGATGAATTTAGTCTGCGGGAGACTGGAGGAGAAGGCCCAGCGTCGCCATTATACCGAATGACGGTATTCCGCCAAGCTACGGTGTACAAATCGGTTCCAATCGCCCTAGTAAGGGCGCCTCATTCCACCGCAAGAACTTTCAAATCTGGGCACAATATAAGGTTCATGTTTATCTCGTTTAATGTTTGTGATTTGTTTGTTTTATCTAAAAGAAAACAAAATAAGCCCTCCTGACATTCATCCTCGTTAACTGGTTTGCTAGTAATTTACATAGATACATGTACATACATACAGAAAAATATATCCAATTTCATCCAAATATAACACTTGCATTTAGACCCACACTGGAAAAAAAATTATGTATATTAAGGTTATCTATATATTTTTTTTATTATTTAAATTTATACGTCACCTGAAAGCTGATATTTCACGCTGTATTCTTTATATTTCTGTGCACACAAGTAATCCATTGATAAGCCCTGTCTCTGTATGCACGCATAATCCCATGTCCTCTATGACCCCGCGAAAAGGGAACATTGTTTTAATATCAGCACAATATTCAATACCAGCACTCGTACCTTGCCAAGTTGGAACCTTGCCAATTTGGCTGGCTCGTTGCCAACTGGGCACGTTGCCAACTGGGCACTTTGCCAAATTTATGACGTCATACCGGTACAACCGGTACCAACCAGGTTAAAAGATGGGAATAAAACTTGTAGGCCACATTATATACTACTCACGTTTGAGACGATTACTTTGTATCTTTCATGTCTTCAACTCTGACATTCAGCTATGTATAGCATATCTGAATCAATCTGGTTATACTTTTTCTACTTTACCATCCTAGAATACTTACATTTTACATTTTTTACATTTTCCCTAAATATATCGATTTAGATATCGATGTTTACCTCACGTTTGCGGTATTTTAACTAGTATTGAAAATTTCCATCTAGTCTTATTTAATTTTGGATTTTCTCAGAATCGCATCGAGAATCATTTGCTGTCTGTTAGTTTAAGCATGATCTCGCCATAATTTAAATTCAATTTGGGCGAAAATCTCATTTACATTTGTGAAAACATTCCATACACGTAAACTACAGTCACATGTCTTTATCAAATAAGACACTAATTCACTGTGTCTGATAGATTTATTTATTTATTTGATTGGGGTTTTACGCAGCACTCAAGAATATTTCACGTATACGACGGTGGGAAGCTTTATGGTGGGAGGAAACCGGGCAGAGCCCGGAGGAAACCTATGACCATCTGCAAGGTTACTGGTCTGTACCTTCCTACATAAGGCCGGAGAGGAAACCTGTGTCTGATAAAGTACAGACAGCATTTCACGTGAACAAAGTTATCATCGATACTCACTAATGCACATCGAAAGCTCGCTAATCACAATTTTCGCAGCGTATACATCTATCCGTGTACCGTAGTACTTTAAATACATTTTTATGTCAGTCAGATCAGGTTTCTGATTCACAATCTATATATAATGGTTAACACTTTGCAACTTTCATTTTGTAAAATAAAAGGTTACTCCTACTGTATGGTAATTTACTGGCCTTTCGCGTTCTCTCGTGTGTAACAAAATGGAACTTTTCTGCAGTAAACTTTATTGCAATGGCTACACCAGTTATAGATTTCTAAACATCTCCACAAACAGCAGTCTCCCATAAAACGTATACTTTCCTTTTGAAATCCACAAAAAGTACATGTACACAATTCACTCGATATCCGAATAAAGTCTTTCTTGAAGTGGATAAAGTACAAGAGTTGACACTTCAGAAATGCCGACCCGTAATTACCATACCTTGATGAGTATAACTGCCAGCAGGGTTTTATATGGAGCTTTTCAGGGTGCTACCAGAGAGGGAAGACATGGAACACCTAAAGATTCTAAGTATCCTATCGCGTTTATCAGCTTTGTAAAGTTGTAGGCCAACGTTAAAGCCCGTCTACACGGTGAAATATATTGTATCAATTGGTCGAATCACACTGTCCACTGAAAGGTGCTTCACGGAAGTAGGTGTTGTAGCTTTCGACGCATCGTATTATGTGAATGTCGTTTACACATGAAAATTGCCCTCCTTTCATTCGCCTGACGACAAAGGGTCCCACTCTCAAGCGGCTTTGAAGGCTTAGAAAGATCGGGAACTGTGATTGCCTCAGGAGTAGGCTTGAATCTGTTACCGATTCATGCCCTATTCCAGGTGAACATATTAATTACGGTGTTCTGAACTTGACGAAAAGCGGATGAAAATCCACATTCAGATGTACGCCGTCGCTCTCCGCCAGAATTTGGCTGTATTCTAGTGAGGTCTTCAGCTCCTCTGACGTCACATTCAGTCGATCACATAGCATGTTCAGCGCCCTAGCACGTGTTCCCCTGACAACTGACAAGTACTTTGATCTGGCCAAAGACACAGTCAGATTGGCTTCGATCTCTGCCAGCCTCTTAAATCGGTTCTCTTCAAATCGGATGTCGGCCAGCTGGAAATAGGGAAAGATCGATTTATTTATTGATTTACGTTGAAATCAATAGGTATGATTAGTTCATGGGTTCAATAAAATTAGTTCGATCTTTTGCTTCCCGTTGTTATAGATTTTATCATGATTTTATTTTTTGATAAAGCATAAACTCAAAGCAGGATTGATCGTGCCTGTAGAGGTACATGCATCGATATATGATAGCCTTTATACAGATACATAAATGGAAATTATTGATTCATTTATCGTGTGTTCAATCGCTAATATTTTATTGAATCTATTAATTCCTAGAATTCTCCTCTTTTCATACATGCGTTAATGAACTCATTGAAACATTTTCTCAGTCATGTTCGCAGTTCATTAATCCATTAGATCATTCATTAGTTGTGTTCAAAGATTTGTTCACATCACCTTCATAGTAGTAATACGAATATGAATTCCCCCTTCAGTAATTCGTGAAAATACGTGTTTTGACTACATCGCTTATTCAGTTATCAGTAGATGTCCTGACTGAATCGCTTACATGAGTAATGCATGAACAGTTCGAACAAGAACACCTCATCAGCTGACAATACTAAACGTTATAACTGTCTGTGTCCTTACGCCCTGGGCCATCGGGGAGTATTTCCCGGCGTCTCGGGGTCATGTTTGGCGAGAAAACCCCAGACCAACCTCGAATTCATTCCTCCTCCTTCCTTCATTTATTTATGTACATTTGGTAACCCCTATTGAAATAAATTAACATACTACTGCAAGGCCCATTGAAGCATTACTTTAGTAGGTGTGGTAGGCACACCTGTTGAAACGATATTGTTTCAATAAGCGTTTTGTTTGATTTTTATGACCCTGACTGAAACTAATCGACTGGACACCAAGTTATGTTCGCTTGAACCTCATATTTGTAAGTACCATGAGAAATTAAAATGTTGCTAGTTTTAATATTGATCTATTTTCTGGGAAGAAAGAATAAGTATTATTTTGGATATCTGTGATATTGTCAAATACTATTATTCTATTTGAAGTACAAAGCTCCGTGCCCAAAATAAAGAAAAGACATAGCTACTTTCCATTAACTCCCATGCTAGGACTACTGTTCTGAAAAAATAATATGACCAGGACTCAATTTTATGTTTAATACCATAATAAAGTTTACAGAGACTGAATGAATGATTATGGTTTTTGGCAACTTCGGCATTTTTCAGCCATATCGTGGCAAGAACATGTTTTAAAGCATGAATCAGTGTATGGTTTTCGAGAAAAAAATGTGAACACACAAAACAAAAATAAAAACAGACGTGTTTAAAACCAGGTAAAACAACTAAACCTCGGTTAAAATTCGTCAGCGACTCTGTCAAATAAGTCGAATAGAGAGTCGACTGTGTAGAAGTCCACACATTCAACCAGGACATGTTTGATGCCGTATTGGGACCACATCCAACACACCCAGGAGCATTGCTCCTATCCAGGATAAAATTACACGAGATTGCCCAACCCGGCATCTTATTAAAACTACTTGGTCTCTACGAGAGATACCAAGACTATAAGAATTATAGCCAAGGACAGGATGAATTGCATGCAGTTTCTTATGGATCTGTAAGTCCCACCCTGCCAAGGTCTACGAATATAGTTAAGAATGTCATATTTAAAATCAGTATAAGGGATTTTAATCTCAGGTATGGGTTTATTAAGAGCAACTTTTGCCTCTCTGTCTACCACTCTGTTCCCAATGAATACAAATATAGCTTGCTATCCAAAGGAAAATAATATCTTTACCTCTCTTAACTCGTTTTCTATACTAAGCTAGCATTTCAAGAATGAATGGGTTTTTAGATCTATTATTCGCAATTACCAAAAGGCAGGTAACGAGTCACTGCATATCAGAGCTTCTTGGGCATTCCCAGAAGAAACATATGGTAGGACCAGGAGTACAGCACTGGCTGTATTTTGAAGACAAGGATGGAAGGCGAGGAGAAGTGAGCAGCTGTTCCAAGACAGCTGCAGCCGCAACCCTGTCCCCATCCTTTGACCCGTCAGTGTATACAAATTTATAATCAGAATAATTAGCTTTAATTTCAGCAAAACGTTGCTGAATTATCAGAGAATTCGCATTTGTTTTCTTATATTTACGTAGATCAAATAGTAATTTAGGTGGTGGAAGAAGCCATGGAGGAGACTCCGGAAAAGAAACCGGAGCTTTGTCCTCAAGCTTGATATTGGCTTCCTCAACATGGTCCCTTACACCAACACCGAATGAAGGGATCCTGTTAGGATATTTAGTATATTTGTCTACATATAATGGCTTGAAAACACAGTCGTAGGTAGGGTTTGATGGGTGAGCTTTAAACTTTGTAGTATATTGAAGGCTGAGTTTTATACGCCTGTGATGTAAGGAAGGCTCATTAGCTTCTACGTATAAACTCTCTACTGGCAAGGTTATAAATGCGCCAAGACTGAGCCTCAGACCTTGGTGATGGAGCGGATGCAGATACGATTTTCTAGCGGAACCCTCTATGATGGACCCATTGTCCAATTTAGACCTCATCAGAGAACGACATAAGTAAAACTGATCGGTCAACACCCCAATCGGTGCTAGACACGACCTAAATTATATCGAGAGGCTTGTACATTTAGCTTTTAGCACTTTATATGGGGTATGAAAGATAATTTCTTATTAAATATAATCCCAAAAATTTATTTCATCCTACAATATCCACTGGCTGACAACAAAATTTCAGTTCGGGGTCCAGATGGAATTTCCGTGTATTGTAAAAATGCATACCGACGGTTATAGACGTTGAAAATCTAACATCGTTGGCGCCTGCCGATTTTTCGATCTTATTGAGGCAAAGCTGCAGTTGCCGCTCGATGCTATTCATATTTTTAGCACGATAGCAAATCAGGAAATCATCGACATATAAAGAATCCTCTGTAGGCCTACCAGTTCGATGAGTTTCAGCCAGACTATTTATTTTGACGCTAAACAGCATAGGAGAAAGAATACTGCTAGAAAGAGTGGACCCCACACGTGTCTTAAATTGACGAACAGATGAAAACTCAAATATGAATAATAGTACGCGACCTTTTAAACCCATATCAGAAAATCTTTTCAAATACCACATTTTCATGTGGTGTCGTAGGCCTTGACAAGGTCGAAAAATATTGACACTACGAGTTCATTACTTATAAGAGCATCAGGAATGAAGGTTTAAAGTAGATCAACCTTGCTGGCTTCAAGAAACCAAATAAGTCTATCATTTATCATCCGTTCCATAGTCTTACAGACGCAGCTGGTAAGAGCCATGAGACGGTAATCATTTGGATCACTATGATTCATTCCCGGTTTAGGGACGAGGGTAATACACGCCTTCCTCCATGACGGTGGAAAATTATCAACCATTCCCTTATCATAAAGTCAGTCCAAGAGGGTGTCTAGTGGCTCAGATGGTAAATAATTCAGAAATGTGAAATATATACTATCAGGGTCGCACGCAGTATCGTGTGCCTTTTGCAATGAAGTTTTAATTTCTTCAATCGAAAAAAGACGGTTATAGTCTTCTAAATTCTTAGAAGAAAAAAGGCAATTGAATTATCTCCTTTTCTTGAAATATGCTGAAATTCAGCAGTGTAATTCTCAGATGAAGATTTTTGAGATATTTTTTTCGGCTAATTTATTGACCATATAATGTGGTGAAGTTAATAAACTATCACCATCCTTTAAATGTTGAATTTTGGCTTTATTATTTTTGACTTTAAGCTTCTGAACCATGTTCCAAACCTTACGCATGGGTGTTTGTGACGTAATGCCTGAAATGATTTCCCTCCCACAAAATCGTCTCTGGGACTTAATCGACCACTTGTATAGCTCCAACTATACGAACCTGCTTTAAATTATTATTATCAGGACAATGATCAAATCTACGCTCGGCCTTTTTACGGTCCTTTATGCCTCTGCGATAGTCATTGTTGTACTAGAGTTTACTTTTGGATTTCGCATTTTTCGAGGCCTTAAGGATGGTTCTATAATTTTAAAGAGATCTTATCTTATCAGGTGTCTTAAGACGAGGTTTCTGTATGCAAAGGGCAACTGGATTTAACGATTGAACTAGCTGTGCTTTTTCAATAAAACTAATCTAAAGATTCCAATAACTCCATTGTATAGTTTTGTCTAAGGAAAACATTACCGAGGGAGACGTATTGGGGATACATGTTTGGACCGCGGACTACACTTTTGTGGAGATCTACTAGTAGACCTAACAGATACGGGTGATGTATCCATCACCTCCGCACCTGAAGCTGAAGGAAGAAGGTCCTCCAAAGAAGCAAACCTACTAAAAGTTTGGATAGGGTCCTTGATAGCCTTAAAAGGATGCTATGTGGGACCACCACGTTTTTCGTTACTTTGATTTCCAGATTTATGATTATTGGCATTGCCTTAAGGGTTATAGGTTTATCTTTTTTTGAATTGACCAGAATTTTATTATTAAAAGTCTCAGGCTGAGAAGTCTGAGCAGATATGGTCATTTTGTTAGATGACCCAACGGGTGAAGAAAGTGGCAAATATGTTGGTTTTTCCACGCCATTCGTCCAAGTTAAAGTGGTGTGAGTTCCCTCAGATATGGAATTTTTCTTGTCTACATTGGCTTAGGATCCCTTCAAAGGTGAAATGGAAAAAGCACAAATCTTGTGAGCTTCTTGATATGTGACCTTATTTTTCACTTTCGTCGTGACAATCTGTTTCTCGAGTGGAAGCCACATAAGCACCGTTGCAATTTGAACACTTAGCAGGGTTCTTGCAATCGAAACCACCGTGGCCCCTCTCACAGCATCGAAAACAGATTAATTCATTTCTGCCCTGGCCCCTACCGTGTCCAAATTTCTGACAGGTGAAACACGTAGTTGGGTTGGGGATATAACGATAAACCCAGACATTCTAAGGGGCAGTGAGAATAGATTGAGGCAATGTGGTCCTGCTGGAACTTAATAGATAAGTGTTCAAGCTAACCACATTGCCGTCACGTTCAGCTGAAAACCATTTCACCTTTGTGACGCCTTGGGGTGACAACTCGGCGACGATTTCATCCTCCCTTATTCCATCTAAGTCACCATCCCGTTGTCAAATTATCCCCTGACAGCTGTTAAGTGAGTTGTGGGGAGAGACCGGGGTACCGTTTATACTTCTAAGAGACGATAGGTTTATGGACTGTTGTCTCCTATAAGCACGTCAACGATCATAATTTTTGACGTTCTTGATCCAACCGGGACAAACCTCAAGGGGTTTACCTAAAGCAAAGGCCTTGAGTTTAGATGCAGGTCAATCAAGGTTTTTAGCTGAGAGAACTAGAAAAGCCCACTAATGATCCGTAATGAAATTTTCGGATATCACTTCGTTTTTCCTCCTTTCAGGCGCACTCGATGTGGTAAGCCGAGAAGAGGATACGTTAGAAATATTGGAAGCAGTTAAGCGAAGGTTTATAGAAGACATAGCAAATGTTTGTAGAATTCATCCCGCCGTGCCTCCAACCCGCCCCGGAGTGTCAACATGAACGATCCCTACCCATCCACCATAGTGAGTAACCAGCGGAAAAGGAGACTGGATTTCCACGTCCACCTAAGTAGGCGGATTTTACGTGTATATTCAAGTAGATTCAGATTTAATTTAACCCACTCGATTGACCCTACAGCCATCGTCCAGATAACCACAGGAAGAGCCCTAGTCTAGTCGCCTCGCACGACAAGCTGGCCTAGAGAACTGGGGTCCTATTCTTTTCACTCCCGGGAACAGCACTGGGGAAGTTTATAGAGAAATCGTCCTACATAAAAGCAATATATTTTTATGTCGCTCTGTTATATTCTTAGCTTCGAAGTAATAGGAATAGATTTAAACTATGCTCAGTTTGTTGTAAACGCTGGTAGGACAATAAGGACATTTACTCGCTAAAAATTATTAATCTTAAAAACACATATAGTTAAGATATATGTGTGAGTTTCAACAATTAAGGGAGGTGTAGGGATGGCTGTTTGCTCTGCTCTGAAATTCTTAGAGCTGTGATATGAAAGACATCGACAGGGTTCTCTGAAAAATAAGTTTCTTCACCAATCAACGTGCGCTTTGATCTAACGCCTAAGGCGAAAGTCGAAAATGATGTTTTAGGTGTCTTATTTATCAAAGATCAATGAAATGTGAGTAGACTGCTGAAAATCATTTGCCACCCACCAATGTAGCTGGAGATTCTGACAATATTCTGACTGAAACTCCGACTGTGATTTATTGACTGACTGTTGAGAGCCGTACCAATTCCAACATTTCAGCTAAATGATCACAAACTCAGGAGTTATGCTCATTATCCACCCACCCATCCAGCAATCTAGGCTGTGGGAGAAATATCCGGTGGAAGAAAACGACCTACATTCTGTCGACAAGACCTGCACACCACCCCTTAGTCACACGACTACAACGTCACAACTGACAGGTAGATATGAGCTAAAGTAAAAGGAAAATAAACGCGGGAAAAAGACACAAGTTAAAAACATATTTCAGTCTTAAAACCACCTCGCCACTCCGAATGACGGCCAGAACCGAGTTGAGACACCATGTCGCCTCAAAATCCTCAAACTTACCGCTACCTGTGGTATATCTTCTCTGATCGTAGTAGGTTGGTGTGTCCCCGTTCATTCTCTAGTTGGCGATTTCGCGGATAATTTCGTGGATTTCCAATACCTGCTCTCCACGTCAATCATGTCGGCAACTATGGTGACGTCACGTTCGACCAAGAAGCCCGGAACCAAAGTCCTGCCCCATCCGTGAAGTATAAACCTGTTGTGGTAAAGACGCTACTCTAGCGCCTAACCCCAACACACTGACGGCGTAACAGGTCAGCCTGGTCAGCTTAAGAATTGTCTGGAACATACTCGGGCGAGGAGAGTTCTTGAACTGGAAGTTCGTCCAGGTAAAAAGGAGAAAGCCCGAAAGGTCTTACCCGCCGGTTAATCAACGATCTCCCAACATGCGCCCATCTATCGGGACAAGACAAAAGTTTGTCCAAAAAACCCAACTTTAGTGAGCAGACTTTTGTTGCCGCTTCCACTAGGCCTAGCTCACAATTCCTCTTCATGGCGGTACTAGCTGCATGAGACACAAGCGGTTTCTTTCCCTGCCACAGGAAGTCTCTGGAAAGCCTATATAGGCTTTGATCCGTCTCGACACAATATAAATAACCCCTGTATAGGACAATAACACAGGGCCACGAAAAGTGGCACCCTGTCCAAGCCGCGCAGGCTGGCCAACCGGCCATGCCAGCCAAGCACCAAAACATTGAAAAACTGGTCAAAAGCATGAACTGTATCTAATGATAACTCGTGACTAGAGGAATCTGTGAGTAGCAAAAACACGCAAGAAACCACAAGAAATACATCAATTTAGACAGACGAAACTGTCGACAACACGTCCAACTTCAAGGTCTATCTATCTATTCATCAAATACATACAGCTCTGATCGCCCTTTGTCACGAAATGTAGTTACTGATGTCAGGTTTACTTCTGCTTATACTAATACTGGACACATGCTATATTTTACTCACGCAAAGTGTTACGAAAACAATGACGGCCACTGCACCCTTACTGACATAAATACTCTAAAATATTGACATAAATACTCTAGTAACTCATTTCAATAGTGGTTTCGGCAACACAACAATCACTCTGGATGGTACAAATCATATCTGTACATGTTTACATGATACGATTTCATGTAAAACCTCGACACAGTCATACCTTTCTTTATATACAACGAGTCTCTTTAGGGTTTTCACATTGTAGAGCATATCTTAATTAAGACAAAGAGGTGACATTACTAACCATCATGAGCGTCTGTGCCCTCACGCTGTTGGCCTTGGAGGAGTAAGCCACGGTGTCCTGTGTTACATTTGTCACCACAGTCTTCAGGAAAGCTTTCTCTATGTCCTCTGGGAAATTCACCCCAAGCAGGTAGAAGTATTTCACCTCCGCATACACTCCGAAATCCGTCGGTTTGCAGTTCTCTCTTTTAATACAACCTTCCTTACAGGGTCCTATTAATATCAAAATGAGACCTTTCTATGCATCATAAATACTTGTAGCAGAGGTTTTTCATGAATGGCCAATAATGGACTTCTCTAAAGAACCGCACTGATGTAGATATTGATTGCATAAACTTGTGTTGATGAGCTGAATGATTCCTAATGATTCATCTGGATGGATAATGGTCATGGATAGAGAGTAAATGACTAGGTCTTTCTTTTAATTATGGAGGGAGGACTGCGGAGTAAATCATAGGATTCTTTCACTGACTGATACATCGCCACGCAAAGGCAAAAACTGAAAGCAAATCATGTTTTAGGCCAAAGGTCTATTAACATCTTTTTTACTATTCCAGCAGACTGAGGGCAGTAACCAAAATTCTTTATACTTCATTGTCATGTAGCGACGTCTTGTACAAGAAATAAATAGCTCAAGGAGTACCATGGTGTGGTAAATACGATTACAGCAGCGTATTTACAGGTCAACTGCCCATTCACAGAAAACTTGTCTAACGTGTCACTATATGCCACGGACCCATGCATTTAATGACACTGACATTAAAAGTTCGACTAAATTACTTGTCTCGTTCTGGCCGCAATTCTCTAAACAGCATGCCCCTTCTATCCTCCAACGTATAGCGTTAAAGATGGCAGCTTCCACAGTCTGTCGGTCAGTTATGAACATCCGGGAATCAAACTGAGGCGTGGTTTCCTTGGCAACAGAAGTGATACCACCATAAATCCATATGAGCTGCAGAGGCGCTACAGGAGGAGCAACGGGGAAGTTACTCCACTTGGAAACACATTGTTAAAGATACCAAAGTCGCTTAGTTTTGGGCTCATGTGCGAAACAGTACCTCCTTAAGCCGTAAAAAATTTTGATTCGTAGAGTGTCGGAATAGAATTCAATACTTTATAAAGGGTCGACCCTGCTGTATATTTAATATGTCGATCATATTACATGCATATCGATCGCCATCTGGTTTCTTTTAACAGGTGGCTACATTATGCTGATGCTTTGGGTGTCATAGTTTTCCTATTTCTGCCATTTTACCATATGTTTTAAAATTATGACCCACCCGATTGAATCTATGGATTGAATCTATCTCTCTATTCAAATAAAATCTCTTTCCTGAGTTACATTTACAAGCTGAGCACAGTTTTTTTCTATAGTAGCTTTATTGAAAAGCAGAATGATTGTTGTCCAAGGGAACAGTACCTTTTCTCTTGTGCATTATCTTCATCAGTGTATTTATCTGGTCATCAGCCCATGTTTCATGTGCATAGCCTCATTTCTCTTGAAGTCAGCGGAATATGTACTACTACTTTGTCACACTCGGCGTTTTTTTAAAATGACTGCATTATATTTGAAACGCTGGTGTCGTAAATGCCTTTCTTTCAGGTTACTTTTTTCATCTATTGTCAGGGTTCGTGTGTTGGAGAATTCGCGTAACTCAACCTGGACAGAAAGAAAAGAGATTAGGACTCGTACCTTGATGGATTCTGTAGCCCTGTTTATGATTGGCTGAGAGAAGTTTGATCGGTACGTATCATGCAGAGTGGGAATATCCCATCTCCTAAGGAAATACTGAAACTTCAGCGAAAGGGATATCTGAAAAGAGAGGAATACACTGTTAGAAAAGTCCGTGTTATTCCTACAAAAACTCCGGTAATGCTGCAAAGGTTTTACCACTACACTCGCTTTCCTGGTAAAACACCCCTTACAGAGGAAACACATGATCCATATGGTTTTCACGCAATTAGGCCGTTATGATCGTTATTTTGCAGTCAAAGCAAATGGCAGCTTGTCGCCTGGTCTTTTACACCTGATTTTATGAAACTTTAACCATGACGTAATGACAGATTTATTCAACAGCAATAATTAGTATGTCTCTAATATACGATTTTAAAGCAGTAGGCCCAAAAAATTGCAAAGCATGTTTATGACGCTGCTTGCTGCTTTCCGCTGTGTAGGTAGGTCTGCTCGATACCGTTTTATTATCAAAATAAGTCAGGTTCCGTGGAAATCAAGATAGGAATTTATTAATTTGGCTTCAGCGGATTTTTTTTCCAATGTCAAATAGAAATAATGTGGCATGTTGGCTATCTCGAGGCCACAGTGGTACAAAAAATGTAAATCCCTGATAAACCTTAAAGTCTTGAATAAATGAATGATGTCCGATGTACAACAATTTTAACTTATGAACAGCACAAGTATGATATTTTCTGCATATCATGTTTTTCTCCTTGTCTAATGTAACAAATATGATGTTATAATCGACCATTACCACACGTCACAGCCCACAGGTGACAACATTACATAATTTTTACACAATACTGACCACAATGACCATTGTTAATTTTGCTAATTTCCACATCTTTGTAAAGCAATGGCAAATATATATAAAAAAACAGGATCAGAATTTGAGTTTTATGGGTCAAACTCTTAGTTGGTTGTTAAAATGACGTCTCATGGGATTTTTCCACGGGTCTTTCCATGTGCTGAGCAGAACCATTGGCAGAATTGTCCACCTTTCTTCCAGCAAACGACTAACCTTTCACCACTGAGATTAGATCTCAATCGATCCCTTTCAAAGGCGGCTTCATCATTAATCAGGTGTGTGTGGATTCTTAAGAACTCAAAACATCTCACTGACACACCTTGTGCTTAGGACATCCCAACTTCTCATTTCTCAAGCACCTGTGCTGCAATTCTTTAAGGAATTCTATCATCAATTGTTTCCGTTTACTAAATCTGGTGATCGCTACGTTAATGCCAAAGACAACAGAGACATCTCCATTCCTGTAATACAAAGGTTACAGTTCATGGATGGCGCGTTGTTCAGTGAGTTGTTTGAATTTCTCCTTATAGTAACTTTTATGTCCAATTCGGGGAGACCATTTATCAACTAACAGGTATCAGAGTGGGCACAAAGTGTGTTAACTCTCGTATTTGAATAGAACCAAATGCAGACGTTGCTAAAGAGTAACCTTTACCAAACTTGATCCTTTTTGTTTACTTGCCTCTAAATGTTTCCTCTGATTTGTTAGCATTAAGCAACCCATATACACATGTTGCAAGTGCTTTGAAAGAAATACATCCACGTTCACTGGATTCAAAGGAAACTGCAGAGTGTCTATTTAGAACATCATACCTGGAATTGTACTGGTACAAAGATGGAATTGCTTCATGTCACGCCGACTTTTACCCAAGAAAGGGATATTTTCAGTTTTTAAATTTTTAATTTTCCTTATACTTGGATATGCATATGACATGTATACAGCATGCTTTCTGCTTCTGGGTGTGTTTGATTTCGACTCAACCCACGACTGGGAACTGTGTTCACATAGTGTGGAACAAGGTCAAAGCGTTGGATATTTGAACATATGCAATACATATTGTACTGGACAAAATGTGTAACGGTTTGCATATATTATTTTCTTGTTTATTTATTATTTATTTATTTATTTATTTATTTATTTCATTCGTTCTTTACTCATACTCAAGAATATTTCCTTTATACAACGGAGGCCAGCATTATGGTCGGAGGGAACCAGGCACAGTCAGGTGAAAACCCACAACCATCCGCAGGTTCCTGGCAGACCTTCCCACGAACAGCTGGAGAAGATTACGTTAATTAAGTGTATACTACCAGAGCACGGTGTCTTTCTGACATCTCTCAAAAATATTAGTGGTTTGCGTTGTACCTATCTTTAGAAGATGGTTTAGCAAAGATGATTTTTTATCGGGGAAACCCGTTATGGTCGACGGTGGTTATACGAAATATCTGCTTTCACGCCTAGAATATATCAATTTATATATCATTTGTATTGATATAGTAGAACATTTGGTATTCTCTAAGTGTATTCGTGTGGTGTCGCATAACCTGCATGTATGCATTGCTCTTCTTACCCCGAGTTCGTCTAGCGTACCCACTGAGAGATTTCTGAGTTTAACCAGCTGAGCTGTGGCAGGGTAAGTCACCATACCCCACGAGGGGCCTCGAGTGACCCACTGGTTCCAGTACACCCAGGAAGAATCCACAGTTCCTACAGCGTTCTCCTTCATTAAACCATACTGCGAACAAGATTAGTACACATAATTTCAGCACCGTCATGTTAGATCATGGTTTGGACAGTACATTACCGTTTATGGCATTAAAGGCAAATATCAAACAGTTTCATTCCTTGTTTGTTTTAAAGGAATCACTCAAAGTTTAACATATACGAGTTTCTCCCTGACAAAACGGTTTGTAAACTGAAGTAAAACAAAAAAACGTCGATGACAAGCAGCCTGTACAGTACATTGTAATACCAGAAAATGCCTTACTGGATAAGGGTTGGACCTGATAAGCGTACCAATGTTCTTGAAATTCAAAAGAAAACAGTGTAATATTCCATATTTTTACTTCCCAGGCATAATATTTACGGATAACATTCCTATCCCTGCCGACACTTGGCCATTTGATGTTGATTGCCGCTGACTTTCAAATATTTATCGATTTGTTTCTATTTATTTATTTAATGACTTAATTGGTGTTTTACGTCGTACTCAAGGATACATCTATTATACGACGGCAGCCATGCAGAATTACGGTGGGAGGAAACCGGACAGAGCCCGGTGGAAACCCACGACCATCCTGCAGCAATTTGTTTCCAATTCGTATGTGTAAAACGTTTTAATGTTTAAAGGCAGATTGTAACTCTGCGAATAATCTCAGCCAGTTTCACTTCTGACAAAAACACAATGACAACTCACTGCCTCCCCACTTACCTCGTAATATTCAGCATACTCGACGAATTTAAAGTAATACACGAGCACTCCTACCAGAGCGCCTATCAGCAGGACAATCAACCACGTGACGGCACATCTTTTCTTGTTCACTCGTCGGCTCCACCTCGTTTTTTGTTTTCCGGCGTGGACTTGTCGCCTTGGAGACGCCGTTCTCTCGCGGTGTTCGGTGTCCTCGATGCCGTCAAGCTTGGAACTTTTGTTGTTCGACGCCTCGGGGATTTTCGACGACACGGAACGTAATTTCAGGGCAGCTGAAAACCTGAATTACACGTATACGTTCCAAACGATCATGCTTTTAAGTCAGCATGTGAAGCCCACCAAATGCATGTTTTTTGTTTAAAATTGGGAGTGAACGGTGTTATGTGTATTTATATTCAAGTCATCCAAAATTAGTTTTAACACTTAATTCTCATAATTCTTCTAAACTTATGTAACGGAATATATTGCAATATGTGAACAAGCTAATTTAAACATGAACTATTTCATCCATGTCGACTACACTGCATGCTAACCTTTGCTGTGTGACCCGACTTTTTGGGAATAGTACCCAAGTCACCATATTTTAGAAAGAACATTTAAATGGATCGTCAACAGTAGTCATGTAGCTCTAATTGTCGAAAAGATATTTTGCAAATGAGAATAGGACGCTGCTGATGAACCTTATGCTTAGTGAATAGATGTTACTTACATTTTACTGGGTGGCAGTCGCCGTCATTTACTGCTCGCACAACCTGAAGAAGACCGCTATAGATGATAGTAAATAGGTTAAACGTCACCTCCTGTCAATGAGACTTTTATAGATCGTTACACCTGCATTAACTTGCAGTCAATTTTTTTAGCGGCACCCGCCATCAAGACAGAACACCTACTGAGATGGTTCGCAATAATTTTAGTAGCCCTTGTTTGTATACATTGAGCTTCAATATCTCGAATACTCCCAAAGGTAAAAAACTAAACTAAAAGTCAAGATACTGGAATAAAAAGAAAACTCTTAACACTTTCGAGATTGTTGACTTTGGGGTTTGGAGGCTACTTGGAATTTCATTGATAACCTTAACAAATCTACTCGAAAGGAGATTTTGTATACTGTTGCTACGTAGGAGGGCCTACTCCCAATGAAGAATGTTTTGAATTCCGCAAGAAAATAAGGCCTCTGTGGCCTCAAAATTAAGAATAAAGTAAAATAAAATGAAAAATAAAATTACTAACCTTACCGGAATTAGGTTTAAAGATTTTAACGGAAGTGGAAAAAAAAGTGGAGTGAAAACCATTAAAGCTAGAATGTGGGACCAGTACAAGAGTGAAACTCATGATCTATTTCATACCGTGCCTGTAGAGGTCTGAGTTACGATCAACATTTTCTTTCTGCAGATTTTTGAAAAATGTTGTCTTTTACTGGCAGAATAAAGGTTGTACCTAGGCCAAAAATCACAATTAGGATCTGACAGACCAATGAATATAGAGCAAAAGTAGGCCAGCTCCTAAAGCTATCTAAACTGATCGAATGAAAACATTTCTCAGGCCTTCTGGACAACTGGGAATTGAATTTGCAATCAAATTTTCTTATAATGTGTAACTTTTACGTTATGTCGAAAAAAAACCTGCCAGAAATGGTAACACTGATTTTTCTTACTGTTTATGTAGTATATTTGCCAATTTCAATCCCCAAAATATATAACCCCAAACTTTCGAGTGGTAGTATGCCACACCACCACACACAGCCTGGACGTTTCTCTTTATCAGATCAAAAGATCAATCTAGTTTGATCACTGTTTTAGCTTTGGCTTGTGGAAGTGATATAATAGCATTGTGTCCTTAGGAGTGTGGGCAGAAACCCTGGCAAAAAGTATTCATTTCTTTTCAAAGCAGATAAAATTCTAATATATTTCAACTAAGTGTAAAATGAGCTCATACAAATTTATAGGGTATCAACAGCCTATACTGTATGTGTGGCAGTCTTATCCAAACAGTGCTCCAGCACTCTTCAATTCGGAGCCAAATCTTGGACCCAGTTGGTCGAATTGCTCAGGTGCTCAGGTGCCTCTGCAAGGCGACGCTTCAGGGCCTAGGAGACTTACTCTTTAGCTAAATTACTGCATTAAGTTTGGTTATAACTTCATTGGAGCAGGTCAGAAATATAACGTTTACGCCCACAAGTTTAAAATTTATACGATTTACGTGCTCGAGTGCAATATAAAGTTGTGACAGATTTTATACAAGTATTTAAATGTTCACAGGAGAGTTTTATATTGTTAATGCATATTTGTGCGACTAAACCGATACTGTTTTCACATTGATAATGATATTCTATTAATACATTGTTTTCTATTTCTATACATGCTTCAAAACCACACACATACTCATTCTTAATAAAACTGTGAGTACGGTATATAAAGGTTTTCGTCATATTCTGTTCTCGGTGTAGAAAAAACATAGTTCTACAACGCCTCGCAGACAACGCGGCTCCAGTCAGGTATCAAGATTCCGTAACTACAGCCTTACAGATGGTTGATTGAATGAGCAATGGAGCTATTATTTTCTCGAATCCACCGTTAGTATTTCCAGATCAGTTGTATTTTGTCCCAATGTCACCCCTATGTTCTATCTGAGCCCATACGGCCACACACCACAATTAATGCTTCCCTGTCGAGAGGGACGAAGATAGTCCCTTTCTATTTTTAGAGATATTGCTTTTATATCTAAAAGTTATGAAAAAAAAATATCTTTTTCGAGATATTTTTCTTTTGCTTCCCTGGGCTGATCTTTTACATTTTTTCTGCTTCATGGGTGGTATCGTTTTATAGGACAAGCTTCAAAGTTTCACTCCAGGTATAAGTTTGTGTGTTTTTTAGGAAATGGAGGCGGATGCACACAAGGCAATAGTAGTGATAAAGCAGGGCTCACTGATCTGTTATTGGGCGTGATTGACCGCTGTGAGCTGTTTGTCAGGTTTGTGAAAAATTTCATCGGTCATGCCCTATCAGGGATTTGACTGGAGTTTTCTGAGGGAACAAGGACTATGAGGCCCGAAGGGTTTAGGTCTTGCAGATTTAGGCACAGTGCAGTGAGACCAAACGTTAGCATGTAAGTAAATGGGAAATTAATTGTGGTGTGTGGCCATACGATAAGGGCTGTGCCCACACGCCATGTTTCTTTGCTCTATTTATCCCACAGTGGTATGCGTTACGACTTCAAATGTAAACATGACAGAGCGCCGATGGAAAGGGTAACGGCTTTAACATACTGACCCCAGTTCTAAGGTTCTCAAACTCAGCTTTACCGGCCTTCCTGTTAGACATACAGCCCTGTGGGATAAGGTCACGCTTGAGTGGCCATAGTCCTTGTCCGTTTGCTTTTAACATGAGAGAGCAGAGGCAAGGTATGTTATTCTGACAAATATATGAAGCCTTTGCTAACTGATGAGCTGAACAAGCCAACGTTTTATTTATAACACTGCTTCAGTAACAAAACGTTTCAAATTTGTAATTGACATATTTCCGCATGGTGATTTCAGTATTCAGGCGTAGAGTTTTATAGCTACTTGTTTTTGGAACATGTTTATGTATGTTGATGTATGTTTACTGTTTGCTGACAAAAATATAATTTCTGTAAACCAAATTCAGCTGGTGTGAAAACCAGCACGGAAGTTTGAGAAAGAATATGATATATACCTTCTGATGTGAGTCATTCAGAGGTGTTAGTGAATAGAAGATAAAATGTTTCCAAATTACAGGTTATTCCTCTGCTTGTATCCTTTATCATTATTTGATACATAGCTTGCAATGTGTGGTCAACCCCGGTGTCCCTCACAATTTAGAGCCAAGTTGAGGATTTATCTCAGTGTTGAAATGTTCTGTAATTTTTGTTACAATGGTTCAATAGATATGTCTCTTTTACTTATTTTAGTTATTGTTTTAGTTTTATCATTTTATTTTATACATATAGTAGTCATAATACTGATGAATAACTGTTTGAGAGATGGTCAACTGTTCTATATTCTGTAAGTACCAATAAGATTGTCTATGATGTGCATTAATTACTACTTTGTCGATGTTTACAACGAAGACTTTTCCCCCATCTATATATGTGCATATTTACTTATGATCTGGGTGTAATGAACTGTTAACTATGTAACTCATGATTAAAACATACCAGAGGATGGCTTGAGTAAGTTTTGTGTTCCATCGTTCCATTTACACTTGAGTCTCACGTGTAAGTTAAATAACCCGCCCTAAATGGCCACACGTTCTTCACGGTTTAAAAAGTTTGTCACATATCATATAAGGCATGTGTGTCCTTTCAGTCCATTGACAAATGACGTCATAACGCAGTCCATTGTGAGATAAATAGAGCAGAGAAATATGGCGCGTGGACACAGCCGATGTCTTATGGGTACCGATAGCACATATGAGTGACACTGGGACAAACTACAACTGACTTGGAAATACTACGGTGGATTCGAGAAGATAATAGCCCTAGGTAGGGAAACGAATGGAAAAGTTGGAGAATGAAGGCTTTATTTCTTGAATTTCGGAAAAAGTGTGTGGTGCCGGCCGAAGGTCGTTTCATATCTTTACTTCTTATATATATGTAGGTAGCTGCTTTCGAGCGCCTGTGGTGTATGCGTTGTCACTTTGACCATTCTATGTATGCCCAATGCACGAAGTGCAACCCAGCGCCCCTCTCCATTTCCCAGCAATTTTCGTCACCCACCACGTTTTGCTCAACCAAGACTCCCATATCCTTACCGCCCACGAACTTAGAATTAGGGGGCCTCGGCAAAAACCCCAATCAAACCAGACGTTTTAGATAAACATTTGCTTGGATATCCAGACAGGCAGGCAACCAAATTACCTTCGGAGGGATTTCATTTTGAGTTTCATTTCTGTTACGCCGGTCCCCGTCAGCACACAGAAAGCGGAAATCTTATCATCTCTGCTTTAAAGCAGGCACACGAAACAAGGGAAAGGGTCTACAAAGAAATCGAGTTAGGTTGCATTTCTGGTCCATTTTCACACCTGGCCATTGACAACCTGAGGGTTCCAATGGCTGGCGGAGGGTGGAGACTAATTACTCACCTTTCTCACCCGGATGGTAATAGTGTTAATGATTATATTCACCCGGCTATATGCTTTGTCAGTTACATTTCATTTGACACAGTGATTCAGGTGATAGCTGATCATGGCGAGTCAGCTGTCGTTGGTAAGTTGGGTATTAAGTCTGCGTTCAGGTAGTTACCAGTTTATCCTGGTGATTTTGGAATCTTGGGCTTCAAACTTGAAGGTTCCTATTACATAGATAAATGCTAATCCATGGGCTGTGCTATATTGTGCCACTTATTTGAAGTGTTCTTTAACTTTTCTCCAGTGGCTAACTGTTAGTCACTCATGGATAGACACCATGGACCGCTACCTTGACGATTTTATTTTTGCTGGTAATAAAGGCACAAACACATGCGCCAAGCTTATGTAGATATTTTCTGCTTTGTGTGTTTACATAGGTGTTCCGCTGGCCTCAGATAAATCTGTAGGTCCTTCCACGGCTCTAAGATTTCTTGGCTTTCACATAGACACAATACCCATGGTCATTCGGATACCTGGGGATAACCCTGAAGACCTTTAGAGCACTGTCGTAGAACGTTTGAAGTGAAAAAAAGTAACGCTGAGGGAATTGTTGTCATTGCTGGGAAAACATTTGTAAAGCTATTCAACCAGCGAGGGCCTTTCTAAGGAGTTTCAATGATGCTACCTGTAAGGTAGCTGTATTTAATGGCACGATGTGTTTCCCTGAAGAAGTCTGGTCCTCAAGCTCAGTATTAGAACTTTACACGGATAGTGCAGCTCGAAGTGACTTGGGTAGTGGAGCATACTTTCAAGGGGAAGGGCCTGTTTGGGTTGGCCCTCTGACGGGGCAAGTCAGCAAATATTGTCTGATATAACCTTTCTTGAGCTTATTCCGGTTGTCTTATCTGTAATGATTTGGGGCCATTGTCTCTCAAATAAGAAAATCTTACCTAACATTGACAATCAGGCTCTTGTTTTTATTTTGAACAAGCAGAACTCCAGGTCTTGTAGGGTTATGCATTTTCTTCGTAAATTTGTGCTTAACGCAATGCTTTGTAATAGCATTTGTAGAGCTGTTCACTTCCCTACATCCGCTAACTTCATTGCTGTTTCTATCTCCGTTAAACAGTTGGATGGGTCCAGAGCAGCAGTCCCTTCAGCCAAACCTCAATCAGTCTCTTCCAAAAGACTTTCTTTCGGTCATCTCCAACCTGAGGTTAACAGAGTAATATACGTAGCAGTGTCTGATAATACACACGCTGCACACAAAAAAGGTCTGAACTCATACTTTGTGCTCTGCAGAACTGCAAATATCGCTCACTCGTGGCCGACTGAGCTAGAATTAATTGTATTCTACATTGCATCTTTATCACAAAGAGGGTTGACTTGTCCAACTGCTATATCGTATCTAGCGGCTATTTCTTATCACTATAAAATACAGGGCGACACTGATTTTACTCAGAGTTTCTAGTCGGTAAGTTAATGCAGGGCATTATGCGCATTCATCATTCCTCTGCTAACGGCCTGCCAATAAGCCATCATTGTTGTGTAAACTTTTAACTATGTTGCCCTGCGTATGTGCTAATACCTATGAAACTACAATGTTTTAAGCAGTTTTCTCCTTACTGTTTTTCGGATTTTTTCGGGTAACAGAGATAAGTATTGCAAAAAATGAAGACCCCAGCTGAGTAGTAAGTAGACAGGATGTGCAGTTAGACGCAGGTGCTCAGGCGTTAACAGTGTTTGTGCGTTGTTCGAAAACTGGTCAGTGTGGAAGAGGAGTAAAACTTTATTTGCCTGAGGAAACTGGTAACATTTGTCCTTAAGCTAGGGTCACTCCTTACCTTAGCAAGAGACCCCGACTCACGGTCCCTTATTTTGTCATTTTGGCGGTTCACCTCGTACACGTTATCAGTTTTCATGCACATTAAACAAACCAATGAGGGCACTAAACATTCACTGTACAGGATACAGTAGTCATTCCTTGAAGATACGGCCTACCACTGACACTGACTTGGCTGGCCTACCCCCTGGATGTCATAAAATCAGCCAGACGCTGGAAATCAGTGTGTTACAAGTCATATATTCGTCTTCCCTCAGCTTTAATGACATGGCTAAAGGAATTTTCCTAAGTATTTCAGATAGTGGCAACACATGGATACTAGCCTCATCCATTGTTTAAAAAGACCTTTATTCACATCAGTGTTAGTTACAGTAGACTCAATCTCGGTTTGTTCAACGCAGGGCTGTCACTGTGGTGGAAGGGCTGTGGTGGGTTGAGGTTGATAGATCACAGTCAAGATTGAAACTGCTAAGAGAAGTGGGACCTCACCCATCTGTATTGATACTGCATTGTGGGGGTAATGATTTGGGACAGACATTCGTCAGGTGCCTGCGCTAATGCCCAAGTTTATGTATTCACTTCAATACTAAGACTTGGTCACATGTAAAAAATTATGTGGTCAAACATCTTGCCTAGACTTGTTGGGCGCTATTCGGATAACTGCAAGGCAATGGACAAAGCTAGAACAAGAATTCATCATTACGCTAGTGCACTTGTACAATCTAATGGGGGTGCAGTGATAAAACATACATACACAGAGGTAAATATGACAATTTGTCTCATGGATGATGGGGTCCACCTTAATGATCATGGCAGAGAAGTATTCATTAATTCATAGAAGCTAGCTCTATACTCCTTGGCTAGGAACACTTAAGAACTTCTTCTTTGTCATTGTTCAATAATCATACTGTTTATGAGTTGATCACAGCTGTGTTCGTTGACGCTCCTTCACCTCACCACGTTTGCCGGTGTACTCTGTTAGGAATCTTCGTATCCACAACCACAGCAGATTTGGCGTTAGGGGCGCCACAAACTCTTAATTTGTATTAAGCGTAAAAGTAAAAAGAATAATAATATAAAACGCAAAATTAAACTTTGATGAAAGTCTTGCCTTTGCACCTCTCATGGTTAAAATTAAGTTATTTGATGATTATTTGATGATATTTGGTTATAATATGATGTTTGTTGTTTAATATTGTTGAGTTGCTGGTGTATACAGGGATTGCCATTTCAAGCCGGCGGTCCACTTGTACTGTTAAAAGGAATGCCCACATCTGGTAACTTTAAAGTATAATCACTGTTGATTACCTTGTGAGATTATATATAGATATATTGACATATGTAACCTCTATGGTTGATAATACCAGTTATATCAAAGACAGCTGGGGCCAAAATACGCCAAACTCATAAAATAACCAAAAAACAAATATGTACATTCTGACAATACTTTGTTTGTTATTTTGTCTTCGAGATAACTGGAGAACAATCCAATATTAGGAGATTGAAGAGAATGCTAGATGAAGTACAGCCTGATTATTCATGTGCCTGTGTTGTAATTCATACACATGATGGACCGCATTTATGTGATGACATGCGTATGGTACAATTAAGAATGCATTTGGCAGGTGATACATAGCATGCGATATCCGGATTGGGTTGTAGCCATGTCATGTATGCCACGGCACTAAAACTTCTCAAGGATCAGTTTAGACAAAGGAGTTTTATAGTTCGGGAATGTCAACAAAAAAAAAATTGACTGATTGGGACAGAATTGGACCTGGGGACAGAGAAGCACTTAGAGATTTTTTTTCACTTGATATTGCAAATTGTATATCCATCTTTCAAAATAGGTAGTGAAGCAATTTCTAATACTAGTGAAATGTTGAGAACTGTCATTTGTCTGCTGTCAGGTGAGTTAATTGGTAAATGGAATAGCATTGCAAGTGACATAAGGGATTCTGGTTAGTGAGGAAACACTACGAAAGAGAGTCTGAGCAGAGGTCACGCGACGTCCGAATATAGGTCAAAGTGTGGAATAAATAATTGTTCTCGGACTCCCCATCATCTAGTGGGGTCAGATCTATGTTGGATGGGAATGGTATTTTGCCATTTGTTAGAGTTCAGTTTAGATCAATGAATGGTAAGGTGTTGGAGGGCAGTGTTTTGATTGATAGCGGGGCAAACACTACCCTTATCAGAAGAGAATTTGCCAAGATTCTTGGGCTGCTCGGTAAAAGGGAGAGATTAGATATATCTGTTGTAGGAAGGAGTACTGTGGCACTTTCTCATGGTCGTAGGCTAAAGTTTTGGGTCTCCCCCTTGGAGGCAGGAGGGGGCATTGGACTGAAGCTCATGAAATTGATAAAACATTATCGAGCGTTCCTCTTCTGAATAAATTCTGGCTGAAATTTTATTGTCATTTGCCCGATATTGAATTTGAGCATAAGTCACGACCTGTTGACTTGATTTTGGGTGTACAGTATTGTCACCTCTATGTGAATGGGGAATCTCTTTTCAACCAATGGCCAAGAAAATTTCTCCTGGTAATATTTTATTAGAACTGATATGAGTAGGGCTATGTAATCATTGTGCTCAATAGGGTTTGTTCAGAAAATTGATTTAGACAAATTTTATGCCTTTGAAACACCTGGAATATAGGGCCATCATTGTAAGTGTGAGAACGTGGTTCCCTCCGATGAAGGTAGGGAGGCACTAGGGATGTTTCAAGAGTCGTACAGGAGGGAGGGGAATAGACTTGTGACAGGATTGCCTTGGAAGGCTAACCTCTCCTACTTCGTGACAATTACCCTATGGTCGAAAGTACATTAATGTCATTAGAAAAGAGTTTGATGAGAAATGACAGGAAGGCGAAAATGTATGATAAAGTCATACAGAAATACCTTTTATATGGATTGGCTTAAAAGGTGTCTGAATCCGACTTGCATCGTACTATTCGACCTGTTCATTACTTGCCCAGTGAGGGTATTTATCGTCCGGACAAGCCAAGCACTCCCCTGCTAGTAGTATTTGATCCGGCCGCCCTCAGAGACATTATCCTGATGTGCATAAGGTTTATAAAGAATGTTGAAAACGATGTGACCCTTGCCCATGTACAGCTAGTATCCGGGTCAAAATATGTGTCAGTGCATGACGTGTTTCTTCATTTTATAGCACGACAAGTTAACTTCTGGTATACTTAGCTCACGCATTTTGTAACAAGTTAAAATAAATAATAATTATCGCCGCTAACACCGTTAATGGTTACATTGTTTACTTTGAACATTTAGCCGCCAAAAAGACTGAAGCGAGGACAAATGATAAGATATAAGCCTTTAAAATGCAATTCATACAAGCTCTATCATTGCCAATTGCGTTCTACATGTTAAATCAAGCTGTAATCATGCAATTGGTAACAGTTATGTTTTAAATTAGAAGAAAACTAGAAGAAAATTAGAATTCTGGATCATGCCAGGTACCGGAGGGGGAAATACAGAAAACGGATTAACAAGGCAGTCACGCGGGTCACGTGTACTGCGCATTTGCCAACGTGTATATTCCATGACATTGTATTTCAGTATATATACATGAAGTCTTTACTCAAGGCTCGATTCGCTGCCGTGAGCCTTGTGGCATTTAAAATTTTGTTACTTTGATTTTATCTTCGCGGTGTAGATTTTAGCATACCCGATTTAATTTCAACAACATTCCCCTCAGCATGGATTTAAACTTGTAGGAGTGGTAACGATAGCACCTTTCTTCCCATTCCACACAAGGATTCGGCGTGTGCCACCGTTCTTTGATGGATTTGTAGGCCAACTTCGTTCCGCTAAGTGCGTTCACGGAACGGATCGACTGAATTTCTGAACTCTGTGGTTAAGCATTGACGTAGGTAAATGTCAGAAATTGTTGAATACAGATTTCTAACGTTCAGTTTAATTGAAATAGTGAATCAACAAAATGTCCAACACTTGGTTTGAACCAACAACTCACGTGTTCGATTGATTCACGGAGCATCTCCTATCTGCGAGGCCAAGACATGCCACCGAACATATACATGCAAATAATTACACTCAAATGTATGAGTGAAGCACCGTATCAACACGAAAGGAATGCAAATTTCTGTTGTGTGTATATAAATGTATGACAGCTAAGCTCGTGTGGCCGACGGCGCATTGTAACGTTTGTTGACGACAACTTGTGTTCCACCAGTATGATGTGCACATCTGTTCTTCACACGGTTTGTGTTATCCTCATCACAGAAAACCGATCATTATCGTGCAATTGAAATGTCCTGAATATCAAACAATCAAAAATATATCTAAAATACACGTCCCAATTTTACCTTACGCTGTCATGCGGCATACAGGCTTGTAATGTGCATGCTTGTTGTCTCGACCTGCATATAGAACGCACGACGGAGGCCGCTGACTAAACATACACTCATCAACACCTTAAATACGTCAGATAAATGAGCATCTAATTACCAGCTGACTCTTATCTGACTCTTCGGGCGATGGTGTTCCTAAATCGTTTTTTATTAACACGTTTGCTTTGCTCTCATAATCACACAACTGAGACAAATGCCTCATAAGAAAGCATCGAAGCGAAACCGCTTTCATCCCGTGACATTTACACAGATATCCGTGGCTTAAATATGCCCTAATAGAAATGTCTTTTAAAACAGCGGAGCGAAACCACTTTCATCGCCAGGAAAAGTTTGCTGCGATAAGCAGCTCGAGTAAGTTGAGCTGTCAGGGTGTCTCCGGGTTGGTCGCTTTATAATTTTTTTCACAACTTATATTTTTTTAATTATATAGTTATTTATCCCATTGGTGTTTTTCGCCATAATCAAGAGTATTTTATTTAGAGCTTTAAAAAAGCTACCATCCTCCAGATTTCCCGACGTACAAGAGGCAAGAGCTGGATTTGAACTCACAGCGACCGCATTGGGGAGAGGCAACCAGTCATTTAAGACTGATCATCCACACTACACGGAGAATGAATGTAAGACGTGGCCGACGTATTGTTACAGCTGTTGCGAATTCTTTGGCAGATGCAGTGCTTAAAGGGATTATTATGTTTTAAATACACAGTGGATGCTGTCAGTTAATTCAAATGCTGAGTCGACTTTGCAGAACTTTGCCATCCGCAAAGTCTACACAGTCAACCTGTATATGTTTAATACCGAAACGGGCAGCATATCCAACGTTCTCGGGAGCGAACGAACGGACCAGCAGATGGCCGGACGGACAAAATCGCTATACTATTACACATTCTGCATAATGGCCGAGGGCGTACATAAATGGATCTCACAGCGTTGTTATTAAAAGAATCCATGTTATTTTAGCTTCACGCCTATTTCGAGTGATCACTGGTTGCATGTTGCTTTGAATCAGACTAAGACTTTTAGAGCTAGGCCAGTACATCGTGTACCACCACTTGTCATGTTTTTCACGCTCATATGAAGGCAACATCATTTTTTTTTCCATAATTTTTTTCTTGTGGAAAACTTTTTTCCACAAGAATCCACGAACGAAGCAAAGCAATTAAACAAGAAAATTAGCATCGGTTAACAGATATGAACGATTGTCAGAGGAGGAACTCGTACATTTTCTGAATGAATGGATGCTTTTGTTTAACGCCCTACTCAAGAATATTTCACTTATACGAAGGCGGTTAAAGTTAATGAATGGATGAATGAATGAATGCTTATTGTTTAACGCCCTACTCAAGAATAATTCGCTCCGTCTCTCCCACAGTAGGTGGCCTCATGCTCAAGAATTACGGCTTATCCCCATTCGGAATTCTAGGATTCGTCATGAGCACGATAGTAGCTGTGATATTGTTTCTCAAATTGAAAAATTAAGTATTCTGTAAATCATCATTACACATGCATTCTATAAATCATGAATATATATGTATTCTGTAAATCATCCTCACATATTTGTATTTTATGCCGGTGTTTGATACGACCTAATGTATTTTAATGTTTTAATGACCTAGAAGTTCGTCATTGAAAATGTATTTTTAGGGTCTTTTTAACTTGTCATTAAATATTACTGTTCTTCTTGAAACTGACATTTTTCTAGTGAGATATCATCCAGCCTTCCAAATCACTTTTCTGAGATAAACAGAACTCTGAGAATTAAAAGGAATTTGCAGTCTAGACATGGACGAAGTTTTAGGTTATTTTAACAGTATTATTACAACTCTCATGAATGACAAAAGATAGGCTGTAATGGAGCCCTTGTCTTTTGCATTCCAAACGGCACTTCACATAGTTACAGGTCAATTTTATGAATTTTGGTCCATTTTTACCTAAAAGGATACTTTTTAAGAATATTTTGATGATCAACGATGGACAATTCAGATATTCTAGATGAGGCTGATTGTGCAAAGATGTTTTGGGTTATTTTTTACTGTTCCTGGAAAATCCTTTATTATGAAAAATTTTTGAAAATGAAACAAAATATTAAATTAATCCCATCAGTTACAGAGTTGTAAGATGAATCTGATTTCATATGACACTAGAAATTGCCAAGAAGAAGATCTGTTTATGGGTTTGTGTGGTGTATTTGTTTTGCTGATGTTTTATTTGTTTATAACAGATTTATGGATGAAGATAGACAGATTGTATTATTATTGTGGATCCTTTTTGATAACATTTAATGGTTGTATCTGGTTTCTGTGTTGTGAAGATTACGATTATATTTTGATATGATGAGTTCAATATTTAAGGTGGTTTAAGGGTAGTGAAGAAAACTTTATGAATCTGCCATAAAACACGGGACTGAGAAAAAGCATCTCAGTCAAGTTTAATCACTGCCATTCTTGTAAAACCTTGTTTGATAATTAAAACTTTATCTAGTTATCATTCCTTGTTTACGGGCAGAAAGGCGCGTGTGTTGTCTTAAAATTGTTGAAAAGTGAGCTGTAACTGCTAAAAAATTTGTTTTCCTTCTTTTTTGTTTTTAACTTCTCCTGTTATGGTAGATGATTATGAGTTTTTTACTTGAATGTAATGAAAATAATTTCTTGAATGTTATTAATTTTAATCTTTACGCTTGTCCAATGTAACGTATAGATCATAACGTTACAGGGTTTATATAGATGACATCTTTTGAATTATAATCTGCAACGATTCGGTGTACATTCAAACATCGTTGTCAAACCAGTGAAGATACATCATCAGAGAAATTGACGGTGACATCAGGAGTTTCCCCATGTGTTTACCCTGGCAACTTTCAAGGTCCCATCGAAACCCTTTGTCGCCCTAGTGCAGAGCAATCTACCTAGTGCCTCTCACCAATGCACTCGCTCATGCTATCTTCCTCCCAGCCATGCGTGTGAATGTCCGCCGACAGCCTGCGAATGGTTGTGGTTTTTTCTAGGGCTCTGCTCAGTTTCCTGCCACCACAGTGCTGGCCGCCGTCCTGTAAATGAAATATTCTTCAGTACTTCATAAAAAAACATTGCAGTAAATAAAAAAAAAAAAAATAATTAAAAACGTTTGCTGGCCATAGATAACATATTTCTTTTTACATTCTGAGCGACGAATGTTTAACATTACTACATGTACTGATTCCGATGACGGTAGCAGTAGAGTTGTTGTTTTGTTTTTTTTCACTCTCTCATTCCGGCGTTTATTCCTCTTCCTTCTTGGCATGTATTGCTCTTCCTTCCTTGAGCTTATTGCTCTTCCTTCCGAGAGGTTTATTGCTCCCTCTTCCTGGATCCACCCACTGTCTGACACCGACCAACCCTCGTACATGTAGGTGCTTCATTGCTCACTCTATCAAGGGTAAAGGAAACACTTTACCGTGATGTACATGTATAGATGTCAGATGAAAGACCAGTAAATAGTGTCCAAAGTAACGCATGCATTTTGATTGATTTATTTTTTTTAACTTTTTTTTCAGTTAGTGAAATCCGCAATCGAACCATCGGATTATACAAGTGACACTAGTTCACGTTTTTGTCACTTTAACGCAAGGACGTCTGCATTCAAAATGAGGACATTCTTGGGTACGGTGTAAACAAAAACAAATAGTACATGATGTTAAAACGTCAAACCAAGTGAAACTTGAACTAATTGATGCCAAAATTTCGTGCGTGACGTCGTTCATGCTCGTAGATCCCGCAAGAGATCACCTTAAAATTGGATATTTCACAGCACTTTATTCAATTGCAAAAAAAATTTTAAAAAATTAACTTCACTTTTTTTAAAAAGTGTCTTGATAGTCCTTCATTTGATACATGTGTGTTCGGGTGCTCGTTTTCTTTGCCTATAAAGGGAGTTCCTGGCTCAAGTTTGTGGTCCCTGCCGTCAACATACATGTAGATGTCTTCATTTGACACGTGTATTCTGGTACTCGTTTTCTTTGCCTTTAAAGGGTGTTCCTGACTCAAGTTTGTGGGCCCTGCCGTCAACATACATGTAGATGGCAGTGCACAAGCAGATTCCATTCTGAAGACAGGCGCACATTTTTTATATATTTTTGTCAGCAATTTAAAGAAAACATTAAATAGTTTATTTGCCAATGCGAATATCAAGCCTGGATCTTAGCGAATTAATTCGCCTGGACACCTTCATTCTCTATATATTTTGCGGTTTGTATCTATTTGACAAATTCATGGTTGTGTGTGTTGACTGATGCGTTTACCAATACAGAACAGGAGTTAGCTGCTGTTGAATTCTGCCTCAATCTCTGTCAGTCATTCCAAAATAATGTAAGCTAATAATGATGAAGAAATTGATAAAGGGACGTCCAGTTAAACTTTCTAGAGAAGGTATGAATGGCTCTTTAGCTGGTATACATCATTGATAACTCGGAAAGGTGACGTATAAGTGGACCATTCGAGTACGATGTGAACAGCAATCGTGCCAATCATGAAAACTGGCCTCAGACTTCGACTAAATTCTAACTCTGCTTGCAGGTTGACTTTTCCTTGCAGGTTGAGCAGTCCCAAAATCTGCTCGTAGACATACTCAAATTGGAGCAAATGCTTGGTTGTCCGTATAATAATCGCACTGCGACGTAAATCAACTGAAACTAGCGCCCGATCCCAATTGCTTTCAAATGTTTTGATATGCCGAGAGGCGTCCAAAGATCCCATTTACCCAAAGTAACTTTATAAATAGATCTAAAAAACATGCCAGCTTTATAATTTGCCTCCAAATCAACCTCAGAGACATAAAATTATTCAACTGAACAATTGAAACTAGGCTTCGTATTACAGCCGTCAAGCCAAATGAGAATTCCGGCTCAATAATCGCTATATCAGTTTTTTAAAACGACAAAAACACAAGTTTAACACAACATGTCGAGTTCTTGAATCGACCAGAAATGTTTTAATATCAGCCAATGCCAGTATAACTTGAATCGCTGAGGGTGTCGTGACATCACTTCTTTAAACTTCCGGCTTCATGAGGTCACTTCCGAACACTGCAGGCTTCAGGAGCCCGTTTTATAAACAGGGTGTAAGTTATGTCAAACGTAACTGTCATGGCAACATATACTTTACCGATACATGGCCATGGCAGATACGTTCGACTTAGCGATACATCATTTTCGTAAAATGTACTCCAGATGGCGACACTCTCTACATTGGATAGGCCGTTGCAACTTGTTGGCCACTCCAGTTGGAGTTGTCGTAGGTCTGGATTCTGACATTGTGGCCGTCAAGCTGGAAGCTACAGACGGCGTTTGGCTTCACGAGGAAGCAGATCGTGTAGATGGCCATGTCGAACTCGGGGCTCGTCCCGACGAAAAACGACCCCTTCGTCTTCAGGAGTCCGTGGTACCAGGAGAACTGGGAGCCAATGAGGTCAGGCTGTAAATAAACCAAAAAAACAGAGGCAAGATAACAAATCTGAATGGAATAGTCTACAATGGATAGATCCACGACATACCATGCCCCACCGCTTCCTCTCGTGACAACGTTGCAAAGCAATTGTGACGCCAAAACGTCACAGAAAGATTTAACATTGTAACCATTGCGTGGGACATCCGGTTGACCTACTTGCAACAATATTTATTATGATTGGTCAAATACGCTTTCTTGATTTACAGCTAGGAAAGCGTCATACATTCAGCAAGTTAACAGAAAGAGATCAAAAACACCGGGTTAGAATATAAGACTACAGCACAGGGAGTAAAACCAGAGCAGCGACGACAGTGTGGTAGTTGGCAAATGGTCACACGTTACTAGGTCTCAGGTTACCTCAGTTCGGGTTTCCTTCTATCTGTTGATGTAATTGTTAAAAAAGTAACAGTTTACACACACCCTAAAAACATGGCTTAAGAAGAATAAGCTAACACAACAAGCTGAAAACAATGTAAAGGAAACAGGCCTCTGGAATGCTTACTCCACCAGACTCCGAGGATGTTTCGGCTGGCTCATCGAGCGCACCGGAAGGTGAGAGCAAGTTTGGAAAAGCCTAATAGGGTACATTCAGAGAAGCCAGAATACATTTAAAAAATCGAGGGGACATTTGGAGAAGTCCGATAACATTTCGGACAGCCAAAAAAAGATTTAGAAAAGTCGATAACATGTAGAAAATCCGGAGAGCATATGGAAATGTAGAAAGAGGACATCTGCAAAAGCTAGAGGGCATTTGCAAAAGTCAAACATTAAGAAAAGCCAATGAACAATTGGACAGGAAAGGAAATATTTGGAAAAGACAGAGAACATTTGGAAAAGCCAGGGAATATTTGGAAAGGCCAGAGAATATTTGTAAAAGTCAGAGTGGATTTGGAAAAGACAGAGTGTATCTGAAGAGCGTTTGGCTGGCTCATCGAGCGCACCATCTGAAAAAGTAGAGAAAAAATGCAGAGTGCATCTGAAAAGCGTGCCTTCACAAAAGCTCAAATACATTTAAGAAATAGAGGGGACATTTGGAAAAAGCTCGAAAACATTTGGAAAAGCCAGAAAACATTCAGAAAACTTGATAACATGTAGAAAATCCAGACAGCATATAGAAAGAGTACATCAGCAAAAGTCAGAGGGCATTTGCAAAAGAAAATTAGAAAATCCAGAGAACACCTGAACAAGCCATGGAACATTTAGAAAAGTCGAAGAACACGCCGGAGAACATTTGAACGCCAGGAAATATTTGGAAAGGCTAGCGGATATTTGATAAAGCCAGAGTGTATTTGGAAAAGCCAGTGTATATCTGAAAAAGGGAAAGTGCATTTAGGTATGCTAGAGTACATCTGGAAAAGCCCAGAAAACGTTTAGTAAAGTAAACAACATGTAGAAAAGCCAGACAGCATACAGAGCAGAAGAGTACATCTGCAAAAGTCAGAGAACATTTGCAAAAGCCGAACATTTAGAAAAGCAAATGAACATTTGAAAGCCCAGGGAATATTTGCAAAAGTCAGAGCTCACCTGGAAAAGGCAGTGTGCATATGAAAAATGGAGAGTGCATTTAGGCATGCTAGTGTGCTTTTGAGAAAGTCAGAGAACATTTGAAACAGTGAGAGAATATTTGGAAAGTCATAGTGTATTAGTAAAGTGTATTTGGAAACACTACATTTAGAAAACCAGAGTAGATTTGGAAAAGGCCGACAACTTGAAAAGTGAGACAACATTTGGAACTGAGAGAGAGTAGATTGGGAGAACAAGAGTAGATTTAGAACAGTTTTTATTATTTTAGCAGAAATTTGTTGTGGGTTTTAAATACTTCTGTTTCTTTTCGTTTAATTTTGAATATTCCCATGTTCATATCACAAACCACATTGATTTCTGGCTTAAATATATTTTCCCTACAATCTCACTGGTGTGTTTCTGTTTGAAGCTTTTGGAAGCTTCGCAGATAACGCGAGATAGCATTAAGCTTTGTGTGACTGAAAGATAAATGTCCCAGATGGCAGCAGAAACAGAATCGTACTTCTGTGATGAAAACGCAGCATTCTGAGTCATTCCAGTATATTGCATTTAATATCAATGGGATTTTGTTTGCTTAACCCTCCTTCAGCCAGGGGGCCAGCGGGGTGTAAGCTGTTACTTTTTGAACACATACGAGAACAGTTTGGCTCAAACACTAACTAAGGTAAATTGACAAGAGGGTGGATTTCACCGGTAACTTATGACCAATTTGCCAACTATCACACTGTTGTCGCTGCTCTGGCGGCCCTATGGTGTAACCGTACATATTCTTACCGCCGTGTTCCGGTCACAAGGGTCGAGTTCCACCACCCACGCCACAAGACAAGGTTTACATTTTGAGACTGGCCGACGCACCTGGGCTTCTTCAGGCTTAGTCTCACCACCTAATGTTCTCACATGAATCTATATTTTCAGCATTGACCAATACAATTGTTTTAGGCGACCATTCGAATAATGTTGGATATACTTTGGTTAAATTAAATCCTGGTGCATCTAATATGAATAGAAACAAAGGTTGAGGGTCTGTACTTTCTGACGTCACTTCCTGCCTCATCACCGTCATCCCAGTGACCTCGGCGTTGTTCAGGATTTCTGTAAAAGATTTTCTAGTAATTGCAGAGAGGTAAAGCAAGCATACAGAGCGACACAGGCGCTAAGGACTATGGAGCAAATTGTCCTCTGTCGTAGTTACGTACCTCAGAGCGCGAGACATAGCCTTTGTAATCTAGGCGGCCGTGTTTCTCCTCAACATAGAACTGAATCCAGTTGTGAAATCCCGACACGGAACTACGCTTGGTCTCGCCGACGAACACGTGCTCAAAACCACTGCTGCTGACTTTTCCCTTGCGCGAGCGCTTGTAGAGCTCGAACCACAACGTGCGCAGCTTAGTGCGGAAGGCGGATCTGCTTCCACTCACAAGACCTGTCAATCAAACAGATTGGGGTGAAATAGAAAATGCAATCAGAATTAAATAAACTGTTTGCAGATGGTCTAACATGGCCGTATTACGGCCTACAAGGTTATCTTTTCTCTCCACGTTTCTAAAATTTCATAATACGTATAAATGGCAAATTTGGACAGAGCATTCAGGATCTCTGGCGATCTGTTTCGTAACAGGTTTTTAAAGGAAAATGCGCCATCTGTTCCCTGCGCTATTAATTGTTATTGGCGAAACACTCTTTTGTATGCGAAGTATTGTGCCGTTTATTATCACAATTGAAGGCACGCTGTGACCTTGTTGAATAACTCCAGATGTATTCCACTACCACTTCCTCGTTGAAAGTGGCTTTAAAGTATATCACAACTCTCTCGACTACTTCTACATGGCAAAATAGTGAACTAAGTGCTGCTGACGTCACAGCTGAAACAGATGTCTTAGCTGTGTTAGCTTGCTTTGAACTGCGATATCTCGGTTATCATACATCACAAAAATAAAAAGTGCATTTTTTGATCTGTGAACAGGATTTTTTATCGACACATATGTATATTTGGTTGCCTTTTCTTTTAAAGGATATGTACATTTGTATGTGACCTGGAATGCATTCATGGACTACTCGAGTTTGAATTCTGAAAAAGATTTCAGGCCTCTAAAATCGTCTGCCTTTCTTGAATGTCCATTGCCCTCTTTGCTGTCCTATGTTCATGTCATTCTGTGTTTTTTTTTATTCTCCAATGTCTGTCGCCCCATGGCTATTCCGTTCTTTATTCACCGTTGTCTCCAGTGTGTATCACCTTATCTCCATTGCACCTTTGTCGTTTATTCTCCCTTGCCTATCACCTCGTGTCCATTACATTTTATGTGCTTTGATCCCCCTTGTCTATCACCCCATCTCCATTGCACCTTTGACGTTTATTCTCCCTTGTCTATCACCTCGTGTCCATTACATTTTATGTGCTTTCCTCCCCCTTGTCTATCACCCCATCTCCATTGCACCTTTGTCGTTTATTCTCCCTTGCCTATCACCTCGTGTCCATTACATTTTATGTGCTTTCCTCCCCCTTGTCTAGCACCCCATGTCCATTGCACCCTTTGTCGTTTATTCTCCCTTGTCTATCACCTCGTGTCCATTTCATTCTTTGTTGCTAATCTCCCTAGCCTATCACCCCATGTTCATTACACTCTTTTTCGCTAATTCCGCCTTGTCTATTACCTGAAGCAAACTGAAGTGGTGGCATGACAACCCACCATTGCCAGGTACCTTGCAAACGACCTGACTTAAAGCCACAGCCAAAGCAATGAGAACTGAATTGAAACACTCGGTTTCTCTCGTTAAGTGTTCATCTGCAGAGGGGCGAAAACAGCTAGCGTTTCAGTTCAATGGGTCAACGACAGCCCAAAAAGAATGATCTAACTGAAGCTGTTCAGGTCATCTTCCCTCACCTCGATCTCTGAGAAACTTCTCGGTTTCTGGCATGACCTGTGTGGCCAGCACGGCATCCAGGAAACTCTCGATTTCCTGCCACTCGTGTTCGGACAGGTGCTCCGTGGTGTCCACGCTGTGGTCATAGTTGTCCAGCAGGGAGATAAAACGGCTGTAAGTCGGTCTGCTGAACAGCACAGACTCGTTCAGGTGGGTGAAGTAACTGAGACAAAACGGTGTGAAAAGTCGCATTTGTGACGTGTACTTTATTTGCTAATTGAAACTCGTTCTAAAAAGTGCATGCATCTTTGCAGTCAAATATAGAAGGTCATATTTGGTGCTAAAACTTTCTTTTCTTTTTGATTTTTTAATACGTTTCGTTTATTGAAATAAGTTTCAATTTAAGACTAGTTTTTAAAGGTAAATTGATTAATTTGGAAGAATAATTTTTTATATCAAAAAATACTCGGGACTATTTCAAAACTCATCAAAGTTTCTATTAGAACAGAAACTTATTTCAAAGGTCGTAAACTGTTCTTTCAAAGTGAACAACAGGACTTTCTCAAAGCTGGTCAATTTGTATTCCTAAAATGTGGAGCTTCCTTCGAAACTGACCAAGTTAGTCTCCAATGTAGTCTCTATTTAAGAAGTGGTCTTTGTTCCTTAGCTGACATTTGATTTTGAAAAAATGGTCCCTGCACCAAACGACTCACGGCTGGCTGGCGTTGTCTGCTCCGCCCGAGGAAGTGGAGGTGTGACCCTGATAATTAACGGTGATGTCGGAAGACGAGGCACGATTGACGTCCTTCTTCCAGATCAGATTGGCAATGCTGGTAAGGTCAGTGGATGTGGAACCAGATGGGATGGAGGCTGAAATAGAACACAAATACACAGTGTCTGCTGTCAATCATTGACGTAACTGTTTAATATCCAGATCATGCCTATGCCCGCTCACGGAGGGCTATTCTGTCAACCCCGCGAAAAATTCATGAGGCTTCATCACACGTCGCGATATAGTCGGACAGATTCTGTGAGGATGGAGACCACCACAGTATGAGTGACAGTTGACAGCATATAGAAACTTTCATGGCACTATCTCCTTTACGAATTGAGTTTGTGAACTGTGTCTGTTTGATATCAGAGAATAATGAGGCGAAAAACATTCGGACTTCACAACAACAACATGCACGGCAAATGCCTGACTTTTAGCCTACAGACTTTAGTAGAGGACAATTACAAACTTAATCATGATTACGGATATATTCGGCCACACTTCAGGCTATGTTTCTAACGTAAAATTACTGACGTTCTTGTGGTTGTAATTTGAGATATTCAGACTCAGGCCATTATTATAATTTGAAAAGTACACTTATAGTCCAGAGGTCACTACTGATAAATCAGTACAAGGGAGCTAACTCTTGATATATACGATTTATTCCGCTCAAAGTATTGTCCCTTGGTTGTGTGTGACGATGTAAAGTAACGCACATTGTTCGATTCCTTGTTAGTAAATTCCGCTGTAAGCTTTCTCCTCATTGTTCATTTTTGTTCCTTCCAGCCTTTACCGCTTCCCACCCAGATTGAATTGTTCACAGACTAACTGTCGAGTGTTAGGTTTGAGTGATTCTATATTCAGCGGTGCTAGGTTGGCTGTCTGCTATCTTGTTCCGAGAAGAGAGGCAGAACAGTTTTATTATTTATTTATTTATTGATTTATTTATTTACTTCATTGGCGTTTTACGACGTGCCCAAGAATATTTCACTTATACACCGGTGGCCAGCATTATGGTGGGAGCAAACCGTCCGAAACCCACGACCAACTTGAGGGTGGACACTTCCACGGTCAGCCGGAGAGGAAGCCAGCATTGGTGGGCGGCACAAGAGTCATTACGCCGTGCTGGCGCCCTAGCCTCTTCGGCCTCGAAGCCCTACTCCGCCCTCATTCACACTGTTACTAAGGGAAACGCCTTGCAGGAATCGTTGTTGAAAGAGAATGTCAGTTTTTAGCACTTTTGAAATAAGGTGCTCTTTTGCATAAGTTTGCTGCTCAACATTGCTGAAGAAAATACTGACCATTTTTGAAACAATTCTTATTTCTGCAAAAAGTTAATGATCCATTGCGAAAATGCGTAATTTTGTTCGCCTGAAAATGGGTAAATTTTTACTTAAAAATAACTCTGCACAGTTGTTAATCTGTTTTTATTCTAAAAGTGGAATTCTTTTCAATGATGGTCTGTTCTTTCTTCAGAAGTGGATTTTCTTGTTTCAAAACTAGCATTTATTTTAAAAGTGTCTTCCGCAAGTTTATAAAGATCTGAATACACATCGATAAAAACTAAATGTATCGTTATCCCCCTCTTAACCATGTACTCCGGAGGCTGGGAAATAAGAGCAAATCTACAAAACGCAGGAACACAACGGTAAAACCAAAGTGTAACTGGTTATATAACTCGATTGGCCCTTAAGGTAGGCTAATATAACTGACTGACACACTCCTAGAACTTAAGAACACCTGCCATGTCCCAGGAACACACACGTGTAACTGACAGCTGGGGAACGTCCGTAAAACACAGGAACACGTTTTGAAAACTGGAAGGCGAATACGGGTGCTGTTTGCGTTGTACACAAAGTAGAGGAAACTACTTGTTGTACTACACAATGGTACAATTACCATTGTGTAGTCCAAAATTAAGGACGAGAAAAAGAACAACTTTGGAGGTAGTATTGCAGTGCGGAAACTGAATGGTATACCTTACGAAGAGGTGGAAATTGCCTTAAGACAGTAATAAAGTGATATGACCCAGATGCTGCAGAGATATAGACGGTGAGAAAATTCAAAAATATCTTACCACATTAGGGGAAAATATGAATTAAAGAGATATGAATTGGGTACAAGCATATAAGAGAGAAGACGAACATACGGCCGTATTAGTATTCATTTAGAAAGTAGAAGGAGATCTGCAGGCCCCAGTAGTATAGAGAATAACGGTTGTAGACCACCTGGTGCTGGGAGCCGCCCCACAACCTAGAAGGCTCCCAGCACCAGTTCAAAACCTCGTGCTGGGGCCGTGCCACCCTCTAGAGAGCCCAAGCTACATAAATAATCGCCGATTATTTATGTAGACAGACATCCGTTCACATTCAGAGAGAATTGTTATATGCTTGCTGAGGCTACCCTTGGCAGAGACCGAACAGAAACATGAGAACAAGATGGCATCGACTGCGACGATGCACCTCTTCTATCCCGAAGCCATTCCGCGGTCCGACGACAATCTCTATACCCGGTGGCTAAAGGTCGTCGTGCGGTGGGATGAGCATACAGAGCAGCCAGTTGACCACAGAGGCAAACGCCCAGATGCGGCAGAGTATTTCCTTCAAGCGCTCCAGGAAGAGGAGCGTAAAATTTTGTCAGCCTTTTCCAACCCCACAGCAATGACAATGACGCAAGATGACTGGCATGCCTATAACACTGCTGCCGCCTGCCATGTGTGTAATTGTCGAGTTCCCTATTTCCTTGGCAAACTAGGACAACTGGACTCAATCCGACACCACTGCTACATCACCGAGAAGTACACTGGGGCAGCCCACAACGACTGCCATTTCAAGCGGAGTCTAAGCCCCAAAACCACCACCATCCCCATGGTTTTCGCCAACCCCAGGGGTATGACTCGCATCTGTTGATACAAGCAATCTCAAAGACAGAGTTTAGGGTGACCTGCATTCCCAACAAAATGGAGAAGTACATTTCCTTCTCCCTTGGGCAGCTGGGCTTCATCGACAATGCCCAGTTCTTGCTGGCATCTCTCGACAAGCTGGTAGCCGCGAACGATTCCAAAGCTTTCCACATCACAGCGCTGTATGAACCCACCCAGCAGGGACTGCTCATGGGCAAGGGTGTTTACCCATACGAGTATATAGACTCCTTGAAACGCTTAGTGACCCGAAACTTTCCAACTTTTCAACAGCAAACTTTCAGACACGCGCATCAGCGATGAGGATTATGCCCATGCGCAAAACGTCTGGAGAGCCTTCGACTTCCGCACACCTGGGGACTGACATGATCTCTACAACCGCAATGACGTACTCCTGCTGGCAGATGTCTTCTAGATGTTTCAGAAGACCTGCCTTTGTCAGTATGGCCTAGCGCATTATTGCACCAGTCCTGGTCTCTCCTCGGACGCTCTCCTGAAGAAAACAGGTATAGAGTTTGAACTGCTGAGAGACTACGACCAACACCTCTTCATCGAGAAGGGGATGAGAGAGGGTCTGTCGATGGTCTCAAAGTGTCAAGCCCGGGCTAACAACTAAAAGGTGGAAGGCTATGACAAAAAGAAGCCTAACAGTCACATCTTCTACCTTGATGCCAACAACCTCTATGGCTGGGCAGTGAGTCAGCCACTACCAGCAGGATGCTTCTCGTGGGTAGAAGACTGCAAAAACCTCGCCAGGAGCATCCGGCCAGCAGCCGAGAGCCGACCTCCCGAAGAACATGATGTACGACTTATACTACAACCAGATGAAGGCTCAGTATGGAGATAGCTGCCGGTTCCTCTACACGGACACGGACTACCTACTCCTCGAGATCCGGACCTCCAACGTCTACGAGGATATGGCCAAGTATGCACGTCCGACTACGCAGTGGATCACCCACTACAGCAAACATAAACTTCTTAGTCAAGATGAAGGATGAGTGTGCTGGACACCCTATAGTTGAATATGCCGGGCTGCGACCTAAAATATACTCTATCCTCGAGGCCTCCGGCAAGAGCATAAAGAAGGCCAAAGGTGTGAAAAGAATGTCGTGAAGAAGCATATAAGACGTAAGCAGTACAAAGAGTCTCCCTTCAAAAAGCAGCCCTTCCGCCATGGCATAGATGTCCTGCGGACAGCGCGCCATCACATCTACGGGCAGCATCTGAACAACAAAAGTTCCTAGCGGGAAAACCCCCATTGCGGGCCATCTAGGAGGCAGTGCAACACAGGCTCATCGGGTTAGTTACCGAGCGCCCGCGCGGATATACATCCACGCACCACACAGTATCAGTCGAGCGGCGACGACTGCCCTCCAGCTCGCCTGAATTAAGCTTTTATTCATGAAGGCCAACAGGACGGCCCAGAACAGTGGAGGAGCGCATTTTTGCCACCGTTTTTGCCTTGATGGCCTCAGAAGGCCGCTTGCCAGTGAGCCGGGTCACTTCTCCGTTAAAAGCCGCCACGACTGCGAGTGAGCGAGCCACCCACTCAGAAGAACCCCCGAGCAAACTGGCGCCCAAAGAGCAGCTCAGTCAAGGTCCGGTTGAATCGCTCAACGCCCCCTGGTTCCGATGGACGTCTACTCGTCCCCGAATGACGGTCACACTGTGTTTTGCCAGAAGCTGGTTCACAGCACCCATGAACTCAACCCCAAGCCCGACCTGCAGCAGCTTAGGCCACCACAGAGGACTCCGGTTATTGATTCAGCATCCTCTTCAGCCTCTTTTGTGGCCAGATGTTCAGCTTCCTTGTAGCGCGAGACAACGTCAACGATGGTGAGTGCATACTTGTATGTCTTGCTCCCTCGTGGGAGGCGGTCGTGTGGCATGAAGAGAGGGTCAGCTTGGTAAACTCCATTTGATGTATTAATATCGAATTTTGGCCGTGGAATGCGCCGCGGAGCAGGTAAATAAATCTGCCAGATCGCCTGATTCTTCAGATAAGCCCGAACCATCTTCAGAGACTTTGGCAGCACAAACTATTTTCTTTATGGCTGCTAGCCCTTCCGGTAGGCCCTGGGACTATAGCAGATATTTGCCAGGCGAGTAGACAAGTTACTGCTGGACATGATTTGTGAGATATTCCAGTAAGTTGATCAACCTCCAACAGGCGTATCGCAAAAAACGCTTTTTTGTCGGCCGGCATGGCAGCCCTTCCCTGCTCACTGAAGTTTTCCCTGCCATTACATGGCTAGCTTGTAGGCCGCCAGGCCCGTCGCGGCCATCCCCAAGACAACGAAGGAGATCTCACGGTCTTTCTGGTCACTCTCCGGCTGATAATAATCAGACAGTTGGGGTTCGGGTTCCAATGGGTATAGTTTCTTGCTCGCGACCCGCGCATACTCGCTGATGGCCACGTCGACGTCATGTAAGGTCTAAACCGCGTGATTTTGCCGAAGGACCATTCCACTTGGGCGGCCTGTAGCTATTCGACAGCCTTATCGTGGCGTCTCCGTTTATTGCCAACGCCAGAGCCCTTCAGCATACAGAAGAGGAAGTTGCTGTCGCTTAAGACCAGAGCGTTTACGAAGGCGCCCCCCAGTAGCATCGCAAAAGAGGCCATTTCTACTTCATATCTGCTGAAATGATCCCCCGTTTAATTAGCATATCCTTAGTCGCCATCGCAAAAACGACGTCCGCGACCACCATCCCAATGTCGCGAGGGGTGAAGTCGAGTTTGGGAGGGTCGCTTATAATGGCCATATTGCCCAGCTTGACAACAGCGCTGTGGTACAGGACGTTTATGAGCATCTCCCCGTCGGTACGTGGAGTCGTCATAGTTGTATCGCCGCGGGCAGGGTTTTACCTAGTTAGTTGACCTGCAACGAGGAAACTATCTGGTGCTGTTTTCTGTCTCTCCTGTGGTTTGTTGGCATGCCAGCGGCTGCTGGCGATGAGAGTAAATATGGATACCAGCAAGGCCGCCGGCCCCTATAATCCTTGGTGCCTAGCTGGCTACTGGATGTCTACGTTCCACACTAGAACATGTCTTTCTTATGGATATGCAACTACGTTTCGATGTAGATACTAACATCGTTACCAAGTGATAACACACTTGATATCACACTTGATAACGATGTTAGTATCTACATCGAAACGTCGTGATAATAAACCAAGAAGTTGCATATCCATAAGAAAGACATGTTCTGGTGTACTTCCATACCACCTTCTAAATGCCAATTAAACAAATCTAATTTCTATCTGCGACGGCACGAAAGGATCAGCCAGGACGTCTTGTTGCGACGGTACGCCATCTGAAGGGAAAGACTCCTTCGCTTCCTGTACCTCTTCAAGCAGTGGTTCTTGTTTGGCCTTCCTTGTAGCAGCCTGACACGCCCGGTTGCTACTTTCTTTGGGTTTTTTTTGTACCTTAGGTGTCTACGCCCCCGGTTCTGTCACCTTTTCCAAAGACACCTCCGGTGTCTGCGACAGGTTCACTTTCCTCCTTGTCATCGTCTATTGCCTGGGGCATTATTCATCCATCAGTGTATTCGCTTGCTGAATAAGGCGCGTAAAGTCTTGTACTCGTCGCCCTATATTGACCACCGTCCCCCAAGCTCTAACATGTCCGTACGCAAACTACAATACAACACCGAATGTAATTAGCTTTGTGATACAGCTGCTGATCAACAGCGCTTCCCACGTCATAGCACATGGTGTTCAACCGGCTGATCAGTCTTCAAGAGAAGCTTAGCGTGATTTCTACACGCCAGCTACTTTCTCAATACGGCCCGCTCTTCCCACGGGACGATGTCGTTTTCACGCAAGCACTCATCGAAGGTGTCTCAGTCTTTGCAGTGGAACAGAGCTCCCCAGCGTGTCTCTTCGCGGAGATCCTTTAGGACCGAGTTGTATTTTTGGGCCATCACCCATACAGACTGCGAAGCATGGCGGTCAGAGAATGGCAGTTCAGAGAGCATATCCTTCTTCGTGGTGAGCGTCTTCCTCGCCGAGCATTCGTCGATAATTGATAGCGTTCGCTCTGCCTGAAATATCTGGTAGAGTGCGCGGAGGTACTCGTGGAGCCTCTCCCCTGGATCAACAACGTGGAGCTCTTTGTCGCTCAAACACCCAAGGGCACTTCTGATACTCCTCGTTGTGCCGTGCAGTGGGGCACAGGTTCACAGTATGCTGGAAGACACTATGGTAGTTGCCCTCCAGGAGGTCCAGATCGAATACAATTTTTCCACACCATGTCATTTCGCAGATAATGGCCGAATGGGGGCCCATGGGGAAGAGGTTAATACAGTGCTCACACGAATCTCCCAACTTCGATGTTGCATTGGGCGTCCATCACAACATAAAAGTAGATCCTTAAAGCTGCAGCCGCCTCTGCCTCTTTCGTGATCTGGATGGTCACCCAATCACCTGCGATCTCGATGCGCGGGTCGCTGCGATCGTGGCCACCTTCGAGTGGCATCGGCGGCCGGGGGGGGGGAGAACTTCTTTCCCTCATCCCACTGTTGGTAGGGACGCAGGCCTTGTCTGCATATCTTGTTGGGAACCCCCTCGATTGTCATCTGCACCTTCGTTATTTTGGGGTTGTAGAAAGCTTCGACCTTCCGATGATATGATGCTTTTGTGTCCTCGAACAACATCAAGATGCCTTTCATACTGCGGGAATGTACGTTGAGGTTTATGTTCCAGAGGGTATCGCTCATATTGCAGCTGATTTGGCGGTGCCGGAGTACGCGGGCGTACAGTATGGCCCGGCGGCCGGCATGTGGTTGCCGATCATCCGGGCAAGCTCTGGCTGGGTGACCATGTCATACTCGATACTGATGTTCTCAATGGTGTGGCTGGCTTCGGGGTCCACTGTGACCTGGCTGACGCGGCTGTATTCCTTGAAGGGTAGCTCGTATTAGAGCCTGTCCCCCAGTGCCGACTGGTAGAGTGGCATATGGCTCTCCAGCATCTCGAAATTGAGGGGGATGTAGTATCGGTTGCCATAGCCCTCTGCAATGGCGTGGTCTCTGGCTACACCATCGTTTTTATTCTCAGCCCCGACCCGGATTCGGGTGACATTCCTGTTGCGGCTTGTGTCGATTTCCTGGTACTGTGCATTCTCTCTCTCCAGGAACGTCTTCCATAGGTTCCTGTAGCAGTCGTAGACGTCGCTGTCATCGATCGACATCATCTCGTTGACGGTGATCTTGACCATGGTCTTTTTACCACAGAGCGGCCGAGGTTCTGGATCACGGTTGGATTTTCGCCAGTGGAGATCAGGGAGATTGTGAAAGGAAGTCTTACGGTTCCAGGGACAATGACGTCATTAGCTTCAAGGTTTGGGAGCCGAACAAGAAGATGTTAGTTCTGATCAATTGCACTGGCGTTGTTCGTCACGATAACCGACTGCCTAAAGCCTTTGACACCAAGGGGATTCCGCAAGTGGCGGTAAGTGTTGAGATTGCGTCCGTATGCGCTGGAGGCCATTTCACACAATATTCAACGTCGGGCATTGCCTTTAATACGAGATAAAAAATGGACATCAATTTCGATAACTCTGCGTTTGACCCTGATGTTATGAAGCAGACAGATGTTCTCATAAGCCGGCCGGATGACTTACTGTTGTCGCCGTCCGTAGGACACGGGAGGAGGGTTGCGCAAGGGGCTACTGCGACCTTGTCGCTGAAACAAGAGCTCCTCCGGACGGATGTAGACAATTACTACAGCAGTCTGGCTGAACAGGGACTCACCCCCGTCCTCGGCCGAGACACAACAAAATGTGAGTTGGTTGGGGAGTGGTTACGGCTGAGAGCCTATCACCACAACGATATCGTATATTCAAGGACGTGGAGGCCCTTTTTTTGACTACTGTTGGGGTCTGGTCTGGAGAGGCAATTGACTCCAGCGATACTGTCAACCATCAGGATCTGGGACAGACAGCGCTGAAGGCTTCTAATGCCATTCACAAAGCAGAAATCTCCTTAACGTCGGACGATGAGATTCTAATGACGATCGATGACCTGCGTAAACTCCCGCGAGATCCGAGGCGTGGACCGAGCTCTTCAGACTATCCGAGTTGAGATCACCAACAACCTTGCCAGGCTCAGAGATCTGGATGCACAAATCGGCATGGACAAACGCAAACTGGATGAAGTCGATTTGGGTGGAGATATCGAGGAGTTTACCGACCGTCGGCCGCCTGCGTACCCTGCAGGATGAAAGAGCTTCCCGCCTTGAAGCCGCTGCTGCAGACAGGCCCTCCGCTCTGAGATCAACCGCATGTAGGAGACCATCAAGAGCATCTTTCATGAGGTCGATAGGCTGGCTGAGCGCATACGGACCCTCTTCCTCGAGCAAGGAGTCACGATCGCGTCTATTCTCTCACGCTAGTCCTCGTCTTGATGGCGGGGTGGTTCAGGAGCCACTTCTCCTACCCCCCCCTCCCCAGCGTCAGAGAAGATGGGACTACGAGAGAGGCTTAAAAACACATGCAAAGCCAAGGACTTGTCCCAGTTAAGTTAGCCGGCACGGCGGCCCCTGCCCTCCCAGGTGTAGTCGGCTCTATCTTCTCGTTGCCATTGTACTTGCTTTCGGGGGTTTTCTGTTCGTGGCAGCCCGTGAATGGATTTCAACGTAACAGCCAAAGCGCCGCTAGTCCCACCTTGATGCTGCCCACAATAAGGGAATTTTTTTTATTCTCATTCGATGTTTGTTGCGAAGCAACATCACCGGCGTGAGAAGCGTTCGGCTGCTCCTGTTGAGATGTTGCCTCAGCTGCAGGACGATTCGGTGAGCCTGCACCTGAGGACAGCGGCTTGACCAGGCCGGTCTCCGCCGTCTCCCCACAGGCATTGGGCGGGGGGACGGGCGTGTCAGCCACATTGTGGCCATTGTTTCAGGCCTATAATCTGGTGATCTGTCGCGATAACGATCAGGTTGGTGTAGCCTGCCACACGACCGACGCGGAGCAGTATGTCACTTGGAACCATGTAGAGACCATTTCCGAATACGGAGATGACCTCAAAACCTGCACATTGCAGGACATCCTGGTAGCGGTTTATGGCTCAAGGCAAGTCTATAGCCGACGAGATGGCCTCCTCAACGTTTGCCAAGAACTGCTTTTGCGCGCCGAAAGCCGTCCCGGAGACTAGAATACGTAAGCGTGTGTGGGCCTGACCTCCGTGGATCGACCAGACGTATGTGCTGATCCTGTCGTTCACTCTCTACCGCAGGTCGTGCGAACCCGTTCGACTTCGCGAATACAAGGGACCGCCAAGCCTCATCGGCATTTGGGTCATCCTGCTTCATGAAGAGGACATGAAAAACGTCCTTTGTCGTCTTTTTTGTGAAAGACATTCTATCCGGGTCGTACACCCCCTCTTCGTTGACAGTGTGGTAGCCGTTGTTGGATCAGCAGCTGTACACCTTGCCGAGCCCGTGATTTGTTCCGGCGACCAGCCAATCGGTGTGCTTATTGACACCAATTTCGGTGCAGATTCTCTCATTACCCCGTCGGTCATATGAATTATCCGTAGCATGCCATGCCTGGTGCTGGAGCAACGGGGCTTGTATCTCCTTCCGTATACGCATCGTATGGTAGTGCACGTGAAAGCTATACAAAGACCGCATCAGGGAGTCGTCAAGGGTCAAATGATCTTCCAACGAAACACCACAGCCTGTGGTGGCACACGAGGCAGCGAAATTAAGCTGGTTCTGCCACAACTGCATCAGGCTTGAAACTCAGGCTTGGACCAGTTTGTCTGAAGAAATATGGGGCAGGCGATACTACTCGAACAAGTCAGGGTAGTGGGTTTCGAATGCGACGGCGGTTGATTTACACCGCTTGCACACACCTGGACGCGAGCACTGTTGGGTGTCAGAAAATGTGCCACAGACGCATCACCTGCTGCTTTGAACAAGAAGTCTATATTTAACCTCGCTATTGAACCTAAATACAGCCAGAATCATACTGATCACTATGTACCAGACGCGGTCTAATGTTCAAAGAGGAGAGGTTATTGGCTTCCAGCAATGTATCGACAATCCTGATGGGCGCATGCGTATTGGTCTGCGCTCGATCACCTTCACAGTGGGGTGGTACAACGTTGGGTGGGGAGGCTTACTGGTGGAGGAGGACTTCCGGAGAAGGAGACCCAAACACCATATACGCCTCCATAGACTGTATTGCTTTACGCAGCTGCAAAACTATTAAGGAGGTCGGCCCTTCTGCCAGCACCGCGCTGACGGTGAGTAGAGTTAACGGTCTGATCACGCTCATTGTCGCCGGTGGGTGGGAAGCTGTTCTGACCGACGTGCTGTGTTTTATACTCGGGTTGGATGATGAGCTTTGTGGTGCGTGGCTTGAAAGCATATATACGGTCGACCACCCTATTGACTTTGCAATGAAGAAGTTGCTGAGGGTCCACATGGAGCAGGTGAACACCACTGACAATGCGGTTGATGGATCTCCTTCCACACTACTAGCTTGTTTAGGTGTGGAGTGTCAAAAATTTGGTGATTTTAAAACCATTCGAATTTAACATCCCGAATTCAATCGCCTCTGGGATGGATCGGTCGGTGGGTTGAAGGCTGAATCAGGAAAATTGGCTAATAACGCCGATTCCCCAACACACATTACGCTTGAGGTAGTTCATTCGCTGTCATGAGCATCTTTGGTTCAGATGCGGGAATGGGGTGTGACAGCTGTCGTCAAAAGCCTTTGATGATTATCGGGGCTGAAAATAGAGGTAGTCATGATGGCTTTGAACCTAAGAGGTCATTCGGAGGTGGCTCTCAAGGGGCTCCGCGCCTTAAATGTGGCTACCCAATGCCGGCAGACTAGCGAATCCTGAAAATGACACTAGCGGTCACAGATTTCAAAATAGAGAGCGCTTCTTTGGCTATTGTTTCTCTTCTCGTTGATTAAAAAAAAAACAGCACCGCTCCATACACTTATTATGAAAAACCCCGGTGAAAGGGTTGCAGTTTCTAACCTTACCCCTCCTTTGGAGGTATCTGCTGGATCTGGGCTCAACTTTTTGACCGAAATGGATAGTCACGCTGCCAGCTCTAGTATCGTCTCACTCCTAATTGAACTTGACTTGTAGTCTAGTATTTAATGATGAAGTAACCAACGGCTCCACTCAATGCTGGAAGCATCGCCGATTCGCCACTCTATCCTGAACTGCCTCCATGTGATACCGATATGGCTGATCAGTCTTAACGCCTTCGGGAAATCTCACGACTGAAAACGCACCTTGAGGATGAGAAGAATTCAACGGGCGGCTCTGTACAAAAAATATCGCCGTGGAGTCAACGCTTTCGACGGCGTTGACACAGCATTGCTCGTCGCTTCCATGGGGATGGGCATCGGAGGAGTGGGCCTTCTGTCCACTATCAATGCGGCCCCAGTTGTCTTGGGCCTGGAAATTACCGCGCTTACATGCGGCACCATTGGAGTAGCGAGCAAGTTTATCAGTCGACGACTCCCGGTCAAAGAGGGAAAGGAAGGCGAGATTAAAGTCCTTGCAGAAAGAAAGCTGAATACTATCGCAGACCATGTCTCGGGTGCTCTCATGGATGGCTGGGTATCTGATGAGGAATTCCGCCTTATTGTTGATGAGGTCAACAGGTACAACCAGATGAAGTCAGAGACAAGGGCTGGGGCTGAAAAAGCTCATGCTGCGGTCCGGCTGGATGAGAAGACAAAAAAAATCGCTTATTCAAACAGACCGGAACGAGCCCTGGGCTAGCTTCATAGAAAAGTTTTCACTCTGACCGCAACTGGGGTTAAGTGGGTGTTAGCTGTATATATTATACACAAACTTTACAACGTTGTACAAGACCAGACAGATGAAATCACCAGACGCAGCGATAGAAAAGATGATCTACTGGAGTAAACCATGCCATGAGTGTTCTACTTTAGAGAAGTGCCAAAGTAAATACACCTCAGTACACTGTTACTCCAAAACGATCACTCCTTTCGGTGTTGCGGTATAAACAAAATCTAGTCTTCTTATTTATGTCGCCGTTGGGCCACCATACTATTCTTGTCACGTCGTGGTTTAGCCGTGTGTCATTGTGCTTGTGTAATGTGTCCCACTTGGAGAAAACCACAAAAAAACGTCAGCCTTCTAGCATGTTTTGCCTAGTGTCATTGAAGGATGTAGCCTACTTGCAGCTTGTATTTCAACGACAAAGGTAGGTGCTTGGTTTTAGTGGTCGTTATGTCAAGGCAATCAAATAATGGGAGTCCTGTACACTGGGGCTTATCGGCGTAGAAAATACAGGCCATGCTGATAACAGATAGCAGTGTGGCTCAGTACTGATGTAATATGAGTCATAGTCCCAGGTAAACTGAAAAGCATGGGAGCCTTCAGATCTCGAGTCGGAAGAGCAATACTCTACAATTCAAACCCAGTTAAATGAGGAGCAAATTCATACAATTTCAAACTGTATTTTTACATTCAGGAGAGAATATTATAAATTATTTAGTGAACAGCACCTTAGTCATGAGCTTTTCTTACTTTAAAAATGACCTAACACTTGGTAGGTCTCAACTGTGTTTAACCCAAAGCCAGTGCCACAATTGCTTTCAGATTTGACGAGGCGTTTGATCACAATTGTTTTACTACTGAATGCCATATATCGTACAGAAAAGCATGGCTGCAGACAAGGGTATTATAAAATGAATATCTGTGGACAACTGTAAACCACCTTCTTATGACAAACCGGTGAATCTGTAGTCAGGTATTACTTTGTATCTCAGCGTATTCTTCAAAGCATACCAAAAAGTCACAAGCAGAGCCGATTTTGGGAATAAAATTTACAAAAAAGGAGGAAGGAAGAAAGGAATCCCTAAATGTCCACACCGTCAATCCAAATCATCATTTATCGTTACTAACAAGCAGAGCTGTTTTGTACCATACAAGCTTAGAGTGGTGAAAAAGGAAAATAAACATGGCTCAAAATATCTACACAACAAATCCAAACAACATCAGTCCCAGCTAATATTGCTAGAAAGTTTTGTAATATAAGGTTAAAGGAACAAGGAAGGAAAATAAATCAAACTCAACTATTCATTCCAGTGCTTGTGAACGCCATATAGGTGAACTGAAAATTGTTTTACTTTTCGGGTGTGACTCGGTTACTGTTAGCATGTTACTGTTTCAGAGTGAGTCAGAAGGACTTACATTTATTCATAACATGAGCTGTTCTTTCACCCAGTTTAGTATATAGCTATTAGTGCTGAAATGGGTCTCATTTCGACAGGATTGAAACATACCAGTGCAATGATTTGCTATATTGTTCCTAAGCAAGCTAATGTAAAATTTAAAATTTGAAATGAAATCGTCTTGCTAAAAAAATCATATTGGTATAGCCTTACACCAAAAACGCAAAGCATACGATTTGATTTATCTTGACTATTATACCAGTTGCTGGGCACCTGAGATTATTCAGCATTCAACGCATAAGGCATTCCCTTGTGATCGTTTATGACACACAGTTTTGGTGGAGTGCTGGACAATACAATTAATGGAAAAGCAAAGTTATACACTTTGTCGTTATTATACACGTAAATGTAACTGCAATTAGCTTCCTTTGATAAATTCACCTGCCTCAAAACTCTTGTCTAGCTCAACACGCTTGGCGCCCTTCACGGTCTAAATAATTCGGATGAAAGGTGTAGTGTGTTGTTCTTTCCTGTTTGTGGGATTGTGATTTGTCCTCAATGTGGCCACATAGTGCTCATGTTTTACTAGACAAGAATGCGGAAGAAAGGCGCATCTTGTTGTGGCCAGTTTAAATCTAACACTGTGAAGTCAAGCTGCAGCTGTTCAAGTCTTGGGGCATCCTTGGTGGCCTAGTGGTTACCGCGTCAGCCTTGTGGTCGGGAAATTAGGGATTATTCCTGGGTTCGGTAACACCAAAGACTAAAAGTGGTACTTGTTGCTGCCTCTCTTGGCGCTAAGTATTTCTTTGATACGACGGCGGTAGAACAAGTGAGCAGGACTGGTCGGCCTAGGGTCAGAATAATGTGGCAAGGCGGGTTACCATGTCCGGTGTCTTTGTCATAATGTTTCAGCAACGGCAGCGCTTTGGTGGCATGCATTAGCTCTGCCTTAAGAAGACACAGAATATATATATTCTAAGGCCCCTTGTCTCCATATGACTGAAAAAAAATTGTTAAGTATGACGTAAAACCTAAGCATACACACATAGATTCTAATCATGCTGTTTGTAACTGACAAAAGTACAAAAGACAAAAGTGAGAAAAGTGGAAACAAACGGAACTTTCTTGAGTTTTCATAGTAACCAAATATTTTTGTACGAAGTCAGACGTTCGTAATAAATTCTATGTTAAAAGTGAGCCCACGTACATTCCGGGTTTATATAATTTAAAGCAGTGTGCTTAATTTCTTTTTCTTCACTCCTCGCAGAAGAACGCAGTGAAAGGAAGAGGCGGTCGGTGTATCTGAAATAGTAAATGATTACTTTTCATCAACTATAAACCCGTTTGCTTCTCTGCTTCAACTAAATCTTGGTTCTTTATAGAAAAGATGAGATGTTGTGGAAATGGACCAAATATTAAAACAGGGATTTCCTTTATTTCATTGGTGTTTTATTTCGTTTATATGACGGAGGGAAGCATTGTGGTGAAAGGAATCTGGACAGAGCCCACTGGAAGAGTATAACATGAATGCAAAACGATGAGAGAAAAACATAATTTATAAGATATAATTTTACTTTAGAAAAAATAATTATTCTAATTAGACTATATTGTATTCGTCTCATTGTTGAGGGAAGAACGAAAAACAAAGAGTGGTAAACACTTTCAAGGTTAGATAGAAGAATTCTTGTCCCTTGAAAGCATTGCGAAAACAAAAGTTTTTATTTCCCTTTGACACTCAGATTATGCTATGCCAAAACCATTGAAATTCAGATGCAGGTGTCTAACCTTGATGACACATAACGCTATACATCGAAAACAAGCATTTAGATATTTTACAACCAGAACCGACGTGTGAGAAAGTTCCTCTGTAACCTGCCAAAGTTTGGTGGTTTTACACCGGACACTCCAGTTTCCTAAACAACAATCAGAAAAACACAGATGATATAATGGGAGCAGCACATTTTAATGGAAACTAGAAGCGTTGATTTTTATTCAAGGTTTTTTGATTTTCATGGAGGTGGGTAATGCCGCCAGAGCCAACCCCATACATGAGTGAATAAAAGTGACACTAACCTATATTTTATGTTATAAGCCAACTTTATGTTTTCCGTGGGTAGCTGCATGTTTGTATGTCACACTTGGGAAAGATCGTCAGTATCTTCCCATATCTCGTTGGAATATCCCGGGAACACCGTGTCATAAAAGTCGGGGGACTCGAACAAGTGAAAAATACTTCAGTATGTCGGTAAGGAAGATGATGAAAATTAACAAGTAATTTTTTTCTTCGTAATGAGCAGATAAGAGATCAGACAGCAATTGCCTAAATAAGTTCTATGTTACTTCTATCAATAAGAACATTCTCTTCTCTAGATTGGTTCAGACATGGATAAAACCCTGAAGACATCAATGGTAAAAACTAAGTTGTAATTGACAGTGCTGAACATAGTTCACTATTTTGTACCTTAAAAATAAATACAAAGCCTAGGTATTGTCCACTTTACTGAAAAAGACTGCAAAGATCGCTTAAACAGTAGCCACATATACGGCCCGTATAGCATCATGACTTCAGCAGAATTAGGTTATAAAAAATCATATATACATTTACATATGCAGAGAAGTGAATTGTAATTGACTAGATGATTCTGGAGACGATCACACGAAAAGCGATGTATAGGGCGAGAAAGAACTCATCGCCTGAGATGGTTAAGCCGTTGACTCGCTGCTACGGTATATAGTGTCACCGACAATTAGTTTGTGGGTTGGAATAACTGTCTGGCTGTGTCACCTGTCACCTTAAGCCTGGAAATTTGTCAGGTACCTGATGATGGTCGGTGGTCTACTCATGTAAGTGACCAATTCTTTAACACAGTGTTAAACGTCAATAAGTATTTGTTTATTTCACTTGTAGTTTACGCAGTACTCAAGAATGTTTGATTTGTACCAAGGTGGCCAGCATTATGTTGGAGGAAAACGGGCAGAGCCAGAGGGAAACCGAAGACCATCCGGAGCTTGCTGGCGGATCTTCACACGTACGGCCAGAGATGTGAGCGTGAGCTGGACTTAAACGAACAGCGACCGCCTTGGTGAGTGCCACAGGGTCATAACTCCGCGTTTGTGCGATAAACAGCTCCGCCACGGAGGTCCCCGCCAGAAAATAATAATAAGTATTATAAAAATACTGTTTAATGTGCATAATAATTATTATTATAACAGTGTTGTTAATGCTCATTTCTTCTGGAATCAGGTGAAAGTTGCGTGATCTTGCTGCCGACTTCGAGAAGGCCATGACCAAACAACGCAGAGGGTTTTTTGAGTGCACCAACTTGGGTCATGAATGCCACGCCTTCAAATATTGTTGTGATGACCTGTCGTGTAACAAGGAGAACATCTTCGAGGAAAATGTCTGCTTGCCTGCCTTTTAGGGTAACAATCGTGAAATTACTTAGGGACAAATAAATCCAGCGACACTTTCCGCGAATAAAGAAGCTAACAAGACTTGAAAATATCGTGTGTTTAATATGGTTATAAATGTCAATGTACCGCTATAACCCATGTCAGCGTGAACTCGATTCCAGTGGGCCACAGAAGCAGTGAAAAATATATATTCACCTTTGCTGGATTTAAATTCTAACTTAAAATAAGCACAATATCTGTACTCTATCTCACCAGTCAGCAAAGCCAAGTCATGTGAGATTTCTTCGCTGGGTTTGAAGAAAACTAGACATACTTTCTCGGGTACACCTTACTTGGACTTGTGCCTGTACAAAGATCACAGTGGTATCCCCTTATGCCGAGTTTACAAGAGAAACAGTTTCCATTTTAATATTCTGAATTGTCCCTACGTGGAAAGCAATATACCGACTGGAGTTGCACACGGCGCATACATATTTCGCCTTAAAGCATTTGTCAGATCCTGTGCGTTGTGTGATAATTTCAATCAACATCACAAGGTATTGCTCCAAAAACTAATGTGTCAGTGATATTCCATCGAATCGCCTTTACTCCATGTGTTGCCTAAAATTTAAAATGAATACACCTCTCTTGTTAGTAAATACGGATGGAGTCTTTCATATGTGTGTCTAATTCCGATTAACCTAGAGTTAGAGCCGGTAAGTTCATCTTGTTGAGTATAATCGCCACGTTGGATATAGAAACAGTTGCAATCGAAGTGCAACTGAGATACATATTTGATTATCGACGTGATATACACTAAAATGGTACACGGCTTGATACTGATTTTATTCATATGCCTAGAATATTCATTGCGTCTTTTCGTCATCCTGGAAAAATGTTGACTGCTTCTCTTTGCAATAATCCGACCTAAGTTTTGCATTTTATGTATTGGCTTAGTTCTTTGGTACATTGTGTTATTTTTTGATTTTGGAATCTGGTCTTGCGACTATTGAAAGGGAACGCCCACCTTCGTTGGCGGCTGGTATGCAAATGTCTGTTTCGATGCCTATGTTCTGTGAACAGGGGATGGTGGAGTTTAGGAATATGCCGTTCTGGCGTACCTACTAGATGATGCCAACATGTCAGCCCGGGTTTCCTATAATTCATATAAGTAAAATATTCTTGAGTACTCTGTAAAACACTAATGACATCAAAAAATAATAAATATCATGCATTATTTTATCATATTAATTTCCTTTAATGTTGTCGTTGTATACGGATTGCAACAATTCTAATATATGCATATGTGAACTTTGTACAGTGAGCTTTCCTGATTTTTATTCATAAAACTGACAGCCTTCATATGAGTGAAAAATGCTCGAACTAAACAGCAATCAAACAAATAAAAAAGTATACAAGACTATGAGATCGTCCCAACCAGCACATCAAACTGGACTAGAGTGATTGACTCTTGGTACAAATTATTTGTCACTGAATTCTGTCTGAGGTGAAGAGAGAAAAAATTTCTTATTGCCAATTTGCGCATTGAGACTGACAACCGTATACCAGCCGTCCACCAAAATGGGATTTCCAGATAAAACAATCGCGGGCAAGTTTCCATAAACTTAATAATAATAAATTCTATTTATTTATTTGATTGGTGTTTTACGCCGTACTGAAGAATATTTAATTTATACGACCTGGCCTATATCGTCTGTGTGATATATTCTTGAATACGGTGTAAAGCTCGAAACAAATATTCATATTGGGCGACGCAGTAGGAGGCCGTGTCTTAGCATTTAGGAATGTTTATCTTTCACTCGCGATCACCCAAGAGCAAAGAATTTGTAGATTCTTCCCCTCTCACAACTTGTGGGTGACCATAAACAGTCGATTACACTTATATCGTAGGTAGTTTACGCATGCAACCACACCAATATGGTGTGCATACCTCAGTGTTACATGTGGTTTCTTCAAAGAATAAAACACACGGCAATCGTATTGTTGAAAAATCTTTCAGCCTGATATTAAGCATCTTTAAAGTAAATGAATGGTTGTCATAATTGGAAAAAGGTTCGAATGATTTTCAAATTTAACCTTCTAACATTAGTCATTCTGATATTAGTCGTAAAGACACTAGTTATAATGACACAAGTCACTGTTGCTTTAGTCAAACTGACAATAGTCATATGGACATTAGTCGTTTTCATAATAATCGTATGATTTATTTACAGTGATATTAGTCATTCTGGTATCAGTCAACCTGGCAATAGTTAATAGGATATTCGCCAGTCTGACATTAGTCGTGTGGACATTGGTAATACCGACATTAACATCTTAACATTGATCAATCACATATTAATTGTTTATAACATTGATAATTCTGATACAATTGGATATGAGTCATTCAGAAATTAGTCTTATTGACAATAGTCATTCTGATATCAATTTGCATTCTCATCATTCTCAAGGGTTTTTTCCTGATATATTTTTATATCTAGATTCTTCTGTGGTTGAAAATGGAACTAGAGATATGTATACAAGAAAACGGACTGCGCTTTTCAAGTTTTTGAACATCCGCGGTACAGTTTTCCTGACCCTTGCTGAAATCATGGAATATCCGTGCCAACTGTTATTGGCAGGGAAGGTAGACAATGCCATTGTAATAGAGAGAATCATAAAATAAGTTTTGGGTAAGCGAACTCCACGCCGTGGGCAAATCCGAGGAAGAGTTGTTAAAGAATGAGGGAGAATGCGTCAAATCAGTAAGCATTATCAGCAAGCAGGATTGGTACCACGATCAGGCGACACCCGCTGTGGCACCGGCCATTTTTGGTAGTCTGGACGAGAACAAGGACGACCTAATCAGTCTGAAGGAGTGGCGTCATCACCACGAGAGGCTCGGGGTGAAAAACGAGGACTTTATCTCTATTTCTGTTTCATTTGCCGTCAGGAACTTGAATATACAATAAAAAAGTACAACACGCACGGCCCGAAGAATGATTGCTTGATTTAAATCAACAAAATCAGTTATTTTGCGTATTAAGCTGTAAAACTAACTGAAATCAAAAGCCAAAGTCAACGAGATTTTTCTGTTTCAGTGTCAGTTTCTTTCTGTAGAAGAGGCTTTTGTGAGCCTCCGGTTCACTCTAATTTGTAAATTTTGTCACATCAAAGACCTTGCTATGCTTACCTGTGTACGTAGGCGCCTAACATTATGGTGATAAGGAATCTTGCACGAATCCTGAGGAAACCCTCGGCTGTTCGCAGGCTGCTGGCAGATATTCTCGCCTACGAACTGAGAGGAAGCCAGCATGAGCTGGACTTGAACCGCACTGGTTAGAGGTCCATGTGTCATTGCGTTGCGCTAACTCTGTAACGCCCTGGCCACGGAGTTCCCTTAGTTAATAGTATAAATGGTGTTTTCATATCTCTTCGAGTATGGTCATCCTAGTAGTAGCTTGAAAATTTGTCAGGTAATTGGCGAAGTGTTTATTCCGTAATGATGCCATTGTACACCTCATGTACGGTACCTCATTTTTAAAACTTGTTGTCAGTGGACACTAAAGGAACTCTATCATTGTCCAACTAAAAAGAAGTCATTCATCCACGTCATCATCTATCTTGGCAGCGCACTTGCACCATATCTGCCGTCATGGCAATTACGTTTGCCTGCCTGGAAAACGGAACCCTCTAGGTTATCCAGGTGACCAAATTCCATCACGATAATTTCAGCATCAACAACTAAAAAGAACTTTTTTCATATGGTGTAGACAAAGCTGCATGGGGAGGTATGGCTTTGAAGCAGGCATAAATATACGGATATATGTTTTGGGGGTTGAAGATAACGAATTAACAACATAAATATTAGGGAAAGTCAGTGTGCTGATGTAAACTTGCGAATTCAAGAACAAGCAGTGTGTAGCTCAGTGTACGTTTCTAACTTTGCGTTCATGATTTATGGGCTGACTGCCTATGTATTACTCGTATATTACAAGAGAACAATGGGCATATCAGCCAGGGGCCGAGTTGCAGTTGCGCCGGAAAGACGCCTCATTGTTACAGCCGAATGAACACGCAAGACATTATGATATGATTCCAGGTTACACACAAACTGGTATTATTCTGTTCACCACGTGTTTTTCAAGATATGAGTCAAAGTTCTGTAAAACTAGTCACAGGGAGTAAACAGAGCGTAACGCTTAACTGGTGTATAGATTCACCGGCTTCCAATGACATAAACGAAAAGACGTTAGTTTACGGTCTATATATAAATAATGCGTTATATAACATCCTTACCTGGGGCCATGTTTTCTTGTGTAAGGCTTAAGAAGAATGCTGCAAATCGTTCAGGCAAATCTGAATTCAACGCTAGAACTGAATTGGGGTTAGAGAGAATTGAAGATATTCAAGCTTTAGGGGTCAACCTTAAGGAGGACATGATAGAAGTTTAATTTCGTTCATTACAATATTAGAACAGTGGTGAAGAAATATAACATATTCTTTGTTTTTTGTCTGAAGGATTATCTTTGTTTACATGTCGCAGTTAAGATGGTTTTGTATACACAAAGACATACATAAAATCTAAACTACTCTTTTCCGTAATATACACTGAAACACATGGTTATAACGCGCCTTTTCTCCCGCGTGTTTTCGAAACCAAGCAAGCTACGTCATTGTCCGAGGACTTCATCGTATAAAGCATCCGTTGATTTGTACGATGACCCGGCTGTGTTTTGGGACAGAGTATAGAACTTTTTATCTAGGAGAGAAACCCGCTATTTTCTATACCAGCTGGTAACAAAAGTCGCAGACCAGTTTAGAAAACAAAGGATTGTGGGCGGAATCTTTCAAACAGAATCAGTCAACAACAGTCAATGATGTGAGAAATACGCAAGGAATATTCTAGGCAGGTTAATGAAATCAGTATCCAAATTATGTACAATGCATCATGCTGGTTTGTATGTTGCCGTTAATCAATACACACACCGCGATACAGCCCGGTATGCCACGAGTGAAGCCTCTGTTCACCCCTACACCCACTGATTGAAGAGTCAAGTTTGGTCGCAGCACCCCATTTGTGAGCAGCGCTTTAGTGGTAGTGTTCTCTAAGTGTATATTAAATGCATCTGAGTTTGCACCATTAAAGCGACCAGCCTTGCTTTTACGTGTTATATATATACGGATTCCGTCAGGATTTGGCTGACATCATTAAATGGAACGCATCTGTAAAAATAATTATACCGGAAAAGTTTGCTAATAGGCGGTTTGGAAGCAATGAGACTGACGTAATTTGTGACGTAATTTGTTGCAAACCTCCGAGCAATGGTGTTAATCTTAACGACATTTACGTCAACTGTGAGGCCATCAATCCACGCACGACAACCATCTGATAGGTATAAGACGTGTGTAAACCCAAGAATATTCTTTACAACTTTCCCGACAGGTGTCTGCTGCTCACGTTGGTTCATTTGGTGCCTTATTTCGGTGATTTAGAGTGGAATTGTGTATTATGTACGCAAGGAATGTTCTAGGCGGATGAATAAAATCTGCATCCAAATCGCGTAACATGTTATTTTATATGTTGACAGTAGTCAAATATGCGCCTCTGTTACATTTTGGTTGCAACCGTTCAAATATCCAACGTGGGGATCAAACTCAGCACGATGTACACACATCCGCTAGCCCCGGGTTAAGCGGAATTAAACACAATTACAAAGCAATGTCTCAGAGATTCTGGACACTCTATCCATATGAATTAAGAAAAGACGTGTACTCATCGTAAAATTGAATAAACATAGATTTAAGAGTTTGATGGAATATAATTGACACACAATTGTTTGCAGTAATAACTTTTGACCTTGATTGAAATCACCACACAACACACGCTTTCTAACAAATGCAACAAAGCGAGATTTGTACACGCCATATGCGGGAACCTTCTTACATTGCTATCTAAACAGTGATAATTCACAATATCAAAAGTGAAACCACCACTCTTGTCGTGATGTCTGAGTGACAGGAAACCGCTGTGGTCCTGGAACAGATAAAGTAGGATGTACCATCTGGAGAATCTGTAATTGCCATTAAATCCGGTGAAGGTGTTTATATAGCTTTCACAGCCTCGGCTTTATATGCGTTGTTTAAAACAACACATCAGTACTCTATAAATGCAAGTCGACTCTTTCTGTAAAAAAAATTGCAAAAACACACGTACATCATTCATGCTTTCGATACTGACTTATTAGCGAATCACATGAATATATGTAGTCTGCTGAGGGTTTTACGTCGTACATAACAACTTTCTAGTCAAATGACGACGAAGGTCCTTAGATTGTATAAATACTGTGTCTTCTTGCAGCAGGGAGAGTCTGCGCCACTGTAACGTCATGCTGAAGACACCAGACCCGACACCCCACTCAGTCACATTATACTGATACCGGGCCGACCAGTCCTCTTTCCTTGGTCTAACCTATGAATGCTAAGCCCCATGCGAGACAGCAACAAGCACAACTTTTACATTCTTTGGTATGACCTGATGCAGGACTCATCCCTGACCCCTTGACCTCGAGTTGGGAGCTCTAATTACCAAGCCACCGAGGCACTCGCGAATCACATGTGCTCACTCTAGTTGCAACACTTCAGTAGTGCTGGCATTTACTTCACTGGTGCTCAGAGATACTTTGCACATGTCTATACGTCACATACTGGAAGCTACGGACGCTAACCATGTGGGCACGGATCACAAAATTCATCTTTTTGCATAATTCTACGATCATAGGGGGAGGAGGGGATACTCAGATGGCTTTTGGTAAAAGCAATTACCTTGGAATTGTAGGCTGGGTGTTTATTTTCGCTGATTGAAGATAGCACTACTTTTGTTTTCTGTTATTACTTCTTTGAATGGCGAAAAACGTGCTAGCACGTTTGATTGATTGATTGAGAGTTACATTCGGGGTGTCAAGTATTTCCATATTTATGTCTCAACACTCTTACTTTTTGTTATTGAAAAAAGGAAAGAAAATACATGCCACACGTTATTCAACGTTCGAATAACGAATAACGGAAAACGAAAGTGCCTCCTGTTCTCATTTAAAAGATACGACGAGTTCAGAGGATGCCGCACACCTTCGCACGTGCGGCCGGAGAGAAAGCCAACATGAGCTGGACTTGAACTCACAGCGACCGAATTGGTGGGATGCTTCTTGGCCATTGCGCTGCGCTAGTGCGCTAACCGACTGAGCCACGTAGGCCCACGAAAAACTATTATGCTTTAGATATTAAACACTTGGAGATTACAGCATTTTAGTGTAAACCTATATCCCTGATTTAGGCACTTATGTTTAATACATAGATATATGTGTATGTTTATTAAACATCTTGGTTTGAAGTTTAATCACTCATTAAACGCCATGGACGTTGGTCATTTTACAGGACATGTCCTATTAAATGAAGGAATATTGCAAATGATATTTATTTATTTCATTCGCTTTTTACGCCATCCTCAAAGAATATTTGATACTTGAGTAGACAAAATCCATGAGTTTGAGCTGAAGCACTGACTAAAGTCGGTACACAAAATTCAATCAGATTCAGTCTGAGTGTTCGTCTAGAAAATCGACAGAAAGGAAGAGAGAAAACTAAGCAGATTCGATGTGAGAATTCAGTTTTATTCATGACATACTTAGGTTAAAAAAATAATCACATTTAATTTTAACATTCAGTTGTAGGCTGATGTAACAGAATTCAATATGTCTCAACTATGTTGCCCCTAACAGCTGGGTATCAAAAATCAACCATATTTACTTTTAGTGTACAGCTGTATTTATGGCTTTACTGAGTCTAGAGGAAATGATAATCTCTTTGAGTGAACAGGTATGTTTTTGGGGAATCTTAACTAAGCATAATGAATAAGATTTATTTTAATATCCGTATTTAGTGATGACTCTGCTGACGACACTAATTAAATCAAATTCATATAAATTTATAGTGTTTATGGCGGAGATAATTAAACTAAATAAATAATATATACCATTTTTACAAATAAACAATATTTTACTAATCTTTGACTGGTTCATTTTACTTGACCAAAATGTATGGAGTTTTACACCGTGCTCAAAAATATTTCAATTACATGTATGCAACTTCTTCAAGCGATATAGTGGGATGAAATCTGGAAAGGAAACCAGCATATGGTGAACTCAAATCAAAGGCTTCTGCGTTTTTGTGCTGCGCTGCGATCCAGATTTTTACGTATACTTATATGTTTGAGTGATGTATATGTATTTTACATGTATGACGGCGAATATTAGAAAAAACCTTACAACGGCTGGGGGAATCCTTGACCCGTAAAGGACAAGTCATGGTGACATATAGAGCATTACTTTAGGTAAGCGTGTTAAGAACTCTTTGTTTGAAAACGTGCTCTTAAAACCTGCGCATTTCTCTATTTGATCCATGAGAAGTATTTTACGAGGACGTTTATCATTCGCTTTTGTAGATGTTACGTCTGACTCCATAAAGCAGACATCCATAGATAACTCCACGTTATAACCTAAAGCGTTTTTACACCGATGTTTCTTTCTTTCTTTGTTCAACCATATTAAATTGAGATGCGCTGAATCACATGGCTGTAGGTATAGTTAGTTTTTTTTTACCTCGGTATCTTGGGCACAGTGTAAAAGTGCATTAAGAGACAGGTACATGAAAGGCATTGGGCTGCTTTAAAAATTTTCAACAAACAACGCTTGCTGTTAGTTCCCTGGATGAACATTTTAGATTTGCTCTACTTTCCATTCCAATTTCTATAAACTTAGGCTATAAAAATGCACTGGGCAATTTAGGTTTACTTATATATCTTTTTGTCCTGTGTAAGCTTAATGTCAGAAGCTTTACTTGTTAGTTGTACATGTACCGTGGTGTAAATTCATACACACAGACATGCCTTTTGTAATCTTCTTTTCTTGGGATCATGCCTTTTCCGTACTTGAATAGGATAGGGCATCCAGTCTGAAAATGAATGCGATAAAATGAATACCTTACAGCGTTAAATCCAACATCTGAGCCGTGGTTTTAAGAGGCACTGTTAAAGCTGACATGACATATATGATTTTCACTATATCATATCCAACATTTCCTCCATTGTGTACGTGAGAAGGCATCTGTTATTAAAGGGTATCGCCTTATTAAACAATGACGGTTTCATCTCCAGGCAGGAATTAGAATAAGTCATCAAAATGTACTGAAAACAAGACGTGGACAATGATTGCTCATTTTTTTTTACACATAAAACATTCAATCTGAGTATTCAGCTGTAAGATCGGTAGGAACAAATAGACAAACCCAACTAGATTAGACGCAAGCATTCAGTTTTATATATGACACGAATTTAACCAGGTTCACATTGATTATTTACTTGTGTTCCCATGCAGTATATTACTTGTAATCTACGCTGACCGTAACAGCTGGGTATAAGAAATCGACCAGACTGTTTTTTATTGTAAAGTTCTGTTGATGGCTTTACGGAGTATAGACCAAATTAGTGATATTTACATCGAGATGACGCGAGTATTTGTGGGATTGCAGAGCGGACAAGATCAATCAGACTCACTGTGATCTCAGTAATTAGTTACCATACTGTAATGACGTTACTGAACGCACAAACTGAATCTGACTCACTCCAAGCATACATTATTCTTGGCGCAACCAATTTGGCTAAAAGTGTTATTTACCGTTTTGTATTTTTCTTTAAAAACCACATACATCTAAGCTCTATATCACCGTCTGACCTAGGTTTTGACATTGTACGATAATAAGATTTAATAATTAGTGTTTCTCAGAAGTATATTGTTAAATATTTTTTCTACGTGAATAAATTGAATTAAAGTAAAACTCACTGTGTAATGCAATAAAAATTTCAGTGTTATGTAATATCACCGCGTTATTGAATAAAATCTGCTGTGCTTTGTGATAAAACCAGTCCCTAGACTTTGCCAGGTTTGGTTTCTGTTGTGCCTTGTACAATATTAGTATTATTAGGGTTCGTTGTATAGGGAAATATTCATAACACTGCCTTAATCCTGATCAAAATTTTAGCTGACATGTTCAAAATTATCTAAATATTCAAAAATCTTGCAACCTAACATTTTGTTCCAACAAGCTCAAAAGTATATTGCTTAAAATTGCCACTATACCTACTGATGTTGGGCACAATTTAGAGGGGAACAACAAAACAATCCAAGTGAAATGCACATTTGCATCAGTATTTGTATCCCACATGAAGCATAAAAGTATAGCTTTTGATTTTTGTTATGTAAACCAAGATATAGCACTTCATAATCTGCAAGAGTACACTGAAATAATTGACTATATTGTCATTACGTCAATTTTAGCCAATTTAGCCTCGAGTTGTTCCCCTAACGCGAGAACGCAGCTGTTCCCCTTGACGTCTCGTGATCACTGTTCTGTCGGCCAGACATGTGAGCATGAAGTACCGTTTTCTCTATCATGACGTATTCCATGGCCTTGTCCGAATTCCAGGAGGGAATAGAGTGGGTTGAATAAGAGGAACCAGGCACGGCAGAAAAATCAAATCGCTCTTGCCATTTAGGCCTGTCTCCAACCATGCTCAAACATAAATCTCTGCGGTTGAATAGGACTTTAGGTCAGGTATTTTGTCAGGTAACTCGCTAATTGCTGCCGTCCATAGGTTCAGATGAGCACAGATTCATTCTGGTGTAAAACACTAATAAATAAATCAATTATCATAGTTTTACTGTTACCCTTTGGGCAGCACCTCTACAAGTGAGTCTCTCCGCATTTGCCGTTGGTCGATCAATCGTAACCTGGACTATGTATGCACATTTAACTGTAATCGTATTCGACTTTAAATTTATCTACGGGCTGAAAGTTTGAAATTTAGACTGGGTGCTTGCCGTGATTGAAATATTATGTAACTTTCCTGTCCCTCTTCCTTCTCACCAAGGTTATTAACATTTTTATGTGCCTGACCTTTCTTCCAGGATTGTTTCTTTTGAATTTTTTTGGAAATGAGTCTTTTAGGACTAGAAACTCTATTCCGTGGTCTAAATGTGATATGTGAATGCCAGACTTTTCATTATTCATTCAGCATTTCATTATTTTATTATCTTACATTTATTTATTTATTATTTATATTTAATAATATTCTAAATAAGGATGTGATACGTGTCTAATAAATGTAAATTATTTTTATATAATCAAGTATATGCATTTGATCTCAATTATGATAATATTTCTGAACATACTGCATATGTAAATGCGATTAAAATCCAGGTTGAACAGATCCGTACGATGGAAAGGCCAAACACTATTGCAAATATGTTTATTAAACATGTGTAACATTGTCATCTAAAATATTATTGTGCAAAGACAATATATACCTGAAGTACCCAAACGACCACCACGCAAACATATTTTTAAATTCTATTTTGTCCTGTAACACTGGACATTCACCAAACGTGAGGCCTCAGTGTATGACAACGGGAAATATTGTGGAGCTCTAATGCGGGGCTTGGTGATGGTTGAGATACGGATTGCAGCTATTGCAATTTTACACTTCTTTAACATTGATTTAATCAGTAAGGTTTGGGTTCCTACTACTGTCGATAATTGTGACCGAATATACTTTGACTGTATTGAAAGATCCTGACTGATTTTACCTTTTGAGTTGTGTCATTAGCCCACCACCGAAAGCTGACACTGAATTCATGTGCTTAGTTGTACATCTTTATATTTACGGAAAGAGAGGACCAACGCCCACGGTGTTTAATGGGTTATTAAACTTCAAACCAAGGTGTTTAATAAACATACACATATATCTATGTATTAAACATAAGTGCCTAAATCAGGCATATAGGTTTATACTAAAATGCTATAATCTACAAGTGTTTAATATCTAAAGCATAATAGTTTTTCGTGGCCCTCTGTGGCTCAGTTGCTTATCGCTCTCGCACAGCCCAATGACCCAGTAACCTCACGCCAACACGGTCGTTGTGGGTTTCAGTTCACCTCATGCTGGCTTACTCTCCGGCCGAACATGGGAAGGTCCGCCAGCAACCTGCGGATTGTCGTTGGTTTCCTCCGGTCTCTGCCCGATTTCCTTTTACCTCACTGCTGATCGCCGTCGTATAAGTGAGATATTCTTGAGAGCGATCAAAACAGCTAGCAAATAAATAGATAAATATCTTTTCACTTGCTTTTACGCCGCACACAGGGGTATTTTACTTTTACGGCTGCCACGTTTATGGTGGGGGAAACCCGAGCAAACCGACGATCATTTGCATGTGGTGGGCATTCCTACCAATGCATCATCACCTTACAGCCCTTTGACCCTCTCATAAAATTTCATAACAGCCCCCATTTTTCCTTTTCTAGCAGAAGAGCAGAAATCCTGTGCTTCAGGCTTCGGTCAGGACATCTCCCAGTTACTAGCAGCTTGAAAACATCCGAGATAAGTGATTCGGAACTCTGTAATGTTTGCTACGCTAGGGAGGCCATCCGCCACGTTTTATTCGGGTTTTCCCGGTACACTTTGTGAACATGAACATTGTTTTCTGATCTTTTCTGACCTTGGGTGTATTAGCTCAATTCTGAGAGCCGTGCCATGTCCACAGAAAAAAAAAAGTTTACTGTTAAAGTTCTTGGAAAATATTTAAGTAGGATGCACAGATTTCAAACCACTGCATAGTTGCAATAGTTCTCTGAGTTGATCATAGTTGATGAGAAAAACCTGAATCCCTGAGTCACGTCTTACTCTTTTGGGGCAAACCAGTCTATGGAATGGAGTAACCCTGTAAACTATGTTATGTATGTACGTACCGATGCATCAGCTTGGACCCGACTTGAACTTACAACAGCCTCATTGGTGAAATGTTCTTCAGTCATTATTCGAAGGTGAACAACTACGGTGACCCTGGTTATACAATATACACCAAGGTATTATCTAAGATTTTTTGACTGGTATGGTTGTTCAACGACTGTGTGTATATTTCTGTGGTGAATCCACGGGAAGTATTTTCCGAGCACATTTTTTGATTCCTTCTGCTGATTGTTACAGATGAGTGCAAAAACGCCTTATGAAAAAGAAAAAAAAACCAGGTTAAAAGCCGAAGACATTTCACAAGTTTTGCCTGTTCCTTCCGTGAAAAAGGTGTGATAGTCAAGTGGAGAATTTTATTACTGAAAAAAGTTCCTTTTTGTAATAGTAAATCGGGCGTTGTGGCCAGTCATGTGTGAACGTGCATTAATGTGTGAAGGGCATGGGACACAGACACAGCTCTGAATTCCTCTAGATTTTCGACATATATCGCTTAATTCGGATTTGCTGGGCATTTATTTGGGCCGTTTTCACATACATATATCTAGATGGTTTATATTAAAATATAAAACGGAGAACATGCAAAGTGGTATTTTAAGTTAAATAAAATATTCGGCAGTCCAAAGAGTGTGGAATGGTGTACTCTTCATTCATTCATTCATTTGTTTGTTTCTTCCTTTGTTTCTGTTATTGGAGTATTTCATGTTTGACTGGCTGGTGAACCATTGTACGGAAGTTATGCGTGTTTGAAATTAAAATTAAAATTTTAAACCCAGCAAAGGTGAATATACATTTTTCAATGCTTTTGTCCCCCGCTGCAATCCAGCTCACGCTGGTATGGGTGATCACTGTACTCTGATATTTATAACCACATAAAACACACGAGACTTTCAAGCCTTCTTTATTTGCTGGCAGATTAAAATATAATGAGGTTCTAAAGCATACATCGACACATTGTTGACATGGTATTTCTACGCCTACGTTTTTAAGGGAATGCAATTTGACTGGAAAGAATATTCGTTTGTACAAAGAGTTGCATTGTTCTGTTGTGTAGCTTTGACGTGTAGACATATAATCTGCTGGAATTATTTGTCACTAAGCAATTTCACGATCGCGGGTCTAAAAGGCAGGCACGCTGACACCGTCCTCAAAGATGTTCTCCTTGTTACACGACAAGTCATCACAACAGTATTTGAAAGCGTGGCATTGCTGACCCAAGTTGGGGCACTCAAAAACCCCTCGGCGTTGTTTGATCATGGCCTTCTCGAAGTTGGCAGAAAGCTCACGCAACTTTTGCCTGAATCAAGAAGAAATGCGTATTAACAACACTGTTATTATAATAATGATTTTGCACATTAAGCATTAGTATTAAAATATTTTTCATCAACATTAAACAGTATTATTCTAGTAATAATTATTACTTATTGGTGCTTGCCTCTGTGGCCAAGGGCGGCGTTATGGCCCCGTGCTTCTCACCAATGCGGTCGATATACTTCGGCGGGCAGCAGTCGTATATGTGAAATATTCTTGAATACGGCGTAAAACTTGTGTTTTACATCGTACTCAAGAAGATTTCATTTATACGACGGCGGTCAGCATTATGTTGGGAGGAATACATAAATACGCATTGTTGCTTAACACCGTATTAAGAATTGGTCACTTACATGAGTAGGCCACCGATCATCATAGGTTACCTGAAATATGCCTGGCTTAAGGCAGTAGGCAAGACAAGGATTCGAACCCACGACCTCATTGTCGTGGATCATATATACCGTAGCAGTGAGTCAACGGTTTAACCATTTGAGTCGGTCATTTCCTTCTCGCCTTTTCCATCGCTTCTTAGTGTGGTTGCCTATTACACCAGATGACAACTCAGCACCAGAATCATGAGTACTTGAAATTGATAGGCACTTTAACCACTAAAACCTCTTAAAGTTCACACAGCCTGTTGTGTTCAAACTGAGCAGTATTCAAACATTTTCGCTATACCAATATTCGCTCTTTTAAAAATCAACTTATCCACACTCCGTTATAGCCTACCGAGAAGTTTTAATATACGAATAGCTATCTCACCTAGTCATACAGCGAGCACCATCAACATCAGGAACGTCAGAATCTTGCTCTTTGTCGAGCGTGTTTTCTTTTTGCCGTTAAGGTCAGTACAGTGAACAGTGAATATCGCTACTCTAGAGGTCGCCATATATATAGCTAGAAATACAATTGGATAACAACAATGATTGCCCCCATTAGGGTAGCAGGTGGCAGGTAATGTGGGTTGTAATAACGGTTGGAGGGAGGGGGTCAGCTTAGAAGACAATGGCATCGGTAGTGGGTACGGAGGGCGATAATGGTTACTTATTGGGTACCAAAAAACAAAAACAAAATCACGTATGTGAAATTATATTTCAAGAATCGTCGTTGAGTTCAAAGTGGAATGGTTAATTTAATTCATGTACAGAGTCGTTTTGAGAAGCAGAAGAAAACCTAAAGAGAAAGGTCGGAATGTCAGTAATGGTAAAATCAGCAACAGGAGCTCATATTCTACATTTGCGTTTCGGTTGGGACAGATTATATGTATATGGTTATATATTATATAAAACTGAATCCATGCTTTAAGGAATTCTATTTGATATTAGAATTCTACTTCATGTTCGGAGCATTATGAAGTTCTGTCTGACGTAGGCCTACATGACTGTAGACTAATGAATGCATTTCCTCTACAGTCGTATGTGACAAGGTCCGCCAACAGCATACTTGTCTTGGTTTTCTGCCCGGATTCCTCCCACCATAATGCTGCCCGCCGTCGTATAAGCGAAATATTCTTGAGTGCGACGTAAAACACCAATCAAATCAGTAAACAAACAAATGAACTAATAAATGTGTCATCTCTATCTTAACGTAGGCAACAGTTGTTGAAGTTAGCACGACTGTCTTTTTTCGTTAATCCTTTTGGGAATGTCCATTAACGAGCTAGAAAGTTTGGGGTGTTTGGTCGTGTTTTTTTTTTCCCTCTGAATTTGTGAGCGACGGTTTTCACGTCTAGGCTTCCATAGCAAATAGTAGCACGTATGCATGTGCGTTCGTAAAAACAGTATGATTAAATTCTTTAGATGATGCTGATAGCAGTTCTACATTTTTAAGGTTCAACTTGAATAACCTTTCGGCAGCACTTTCTCTCTTAATAATTCTACTTCGTACTTATAAACCGATTCGCATAATTAGTTGAGAGCGATGTGACATTTCCTGACCTACCACGATAAAAGGAACTACATGAATATAACAACAGACGTGACCCTGTACGCTCATTTGACTTAAGCCTTGTTTTATCACCCAGAGTCACTGACCACCAGCTTGGTATATGATATGGCACAAGTAATCGGATCCATTTTACAGTTTAGGTTACCAGTCTGTAAAAACAAAGGTCTAAGACCCAAACTCCCAAACGGAAAATTAATTAATAAAGTAATCATGACGAAGAGTTAAAAATATATGTATTTAATTAAATGTACAGGAGACAGCAATTCTTTTAAGTCTGTGTGCTGAACAGCAGTCCACAGCAGATGGTTTAACGTCCACATGTATACTATACACACAATATTCTGCTGTAAAGCCAGCAATGTTAGAAAAAGTATTAGGCTTTAATCGCAACTTCTCACACTCTCTTAAAACAAATGTATTATACATACATTTAACAATGTTAAATATTAAGATTCTAACAGAGGTGTGTGTATGGGGGGAGGGGGAGAGGTAAGGAATTTATTATGTTAACACTGTCTAAAGCGTGAGAAATTTCAGACATTACATTGTGCTTAAGAAATGTTATCATTTGACGCTAAGTTATGCCCAGATAACACATTTGTGTTCTGCGTTCCGCACTATAAACGATAAACGATAAACATCTTGTAAACAAGTATTACATCACAACCAGGGCCTCCGTGGCCGAGGGGCTTAGAATGACTTCAAGTAATTCAAGAGTAATGAAGTCAATGACTTCTGGGTTACAACGCTGCGCTAAAGCGCTAATCAAGAGGGCCATGAGGTACACGTTCCACCATAATATTGGTCACTGTTGCAAAAGTGAAATCTTCTTGAGTAAGGCAAAAAACACCAATCAAATAAATAAATAAATGTATTACATCTTGCACAGTGCTTAAAAACTAAAACAATTTCCTGACTACAAGGTGCAAACGTCTGTCATTTACAAACATTATAAGCATTATAAGTCAAAAATTTTTGAGTGCCACTGTGAACTCTCATCAAATGAATAAACATATTTAAATAATATAACTTATAATGTGTAGAGCCCGGGCAGAGCAAAACTCACAACCACCTGCAGGTTTCTGGCAAATATTCCAATATACGACCACAGAGGAAGCCAACATCAGCCGGATTTGAATATACTGGTGAAAGCCTCCTGAATCAATAATCTGTGCTAGCACGCTAATCACTAGGCCACAGAGGGCGTACGTAGGAAGGTCTGCCAGCATCCTGCTGTTGATTGTGGGTTTCCTCCCACCATAAAGCTGGTCACCGGCGTATCAGTGAAGTATTCATGAGTAATGCGTAAAACCCGGGGATCGTCACGGGTTTCCACCGGACTCTCCGTCGTTTAAGTGAAATCTTCATGAGTACGGCGTACAACACAAATCGAATACATCAATAAATTCATAATCTCTCATTTCACCATTTACCAGGCGTATAGCTGGCCATGGTATGAATTAAAATCTTTGCGTAAAGTGGTGTTTCATTAAGCGGCAATGAAATGAATATCAGTTAAAAAAAGTCCAGATGATTCTCACATTAGTCAGTCTGACATTATGGAAGTAATGCATGTCTTGGGGAGAAGGGAGGGGAGGATATCAGGAATTTTGAGCTCGAGAGAAATCATGCGGAGACGACATGCACTGTATGTTTTATAAAGAAAGGCTCTGCTGAATCCCTTAATTGCTAGGCTTCTCCGTCGTCGCTGACTGAACAAGCTCGCGTCCGACTGTTTACTTTATAAACAAATGGAAGTTAGATAGCGGATATAACGGAGATAAGTGTTCATGTGACCGTGTATTGAACAATGAAAATGAACAATGGGCCTATGAGGTATGATAATAGTATTTCCCACATTAGTCATTCTGGTAACCATCAGCACTGTCACCACATTTACACTGTTTCTTTTTTTCTTCATTTTTTTTTCATTCTAGGTTCTTCTATGGTTGAGAACGGATCCAAAGAAGTATGCACAAAAAATTCGAGGGCGCTTTGCAAGTTTTTGTACCTAAGTGGTAAGGACGTCCATTCTCTTGCACATGTCATGGGATATCAGTTCCAATTGATACGTGGAGAAAGATAGATAGTGCCATTGTAATAGTGAGAACGTACAAAAAATTCTGGGAAAGCCAGCTAGAGATCTAGATGCATCTAGATGGTTTACATTAAAGTAAATGTTCTTGACATGAAAATTGTTTTTTTTTTGTTAAAAATGTTCGGTAGTCCCAAAGGATGTCGAATGCTATGTTATTTTTTCACTTTATTTGTTTCTTTGTTTATTTTTTATAGTTTGTTTAATATTCTAAAGTTTTTCATTGAGAACGGAGGGCTCGGCGGTCACAGTTCAAGGCGCTGCGGCCATATTTAAATTGTGTTAGTATAACGATATTTGATTTTCTTTTACCCTTCTTATGACATATAGGTGGGTGTTGTCTTGTTGGGAGTAATGTACTGAATATTTTTTACTGTGTTTAATCTTAAGAGCTAGAGCATTGCACAGGTTAACGGTTGAAGGCATAAAAGAATGTTGGAAGCTTTGAGTCCGTGAGAAGGCTGGGACCAAGCTTAAGGGTTCAAACTCTCTGACCAAAACCGGGTGTGAAGGCTTAGATGAAGCATGGGTGTTCAAACTCTCTAACCAAGCCGGGGTGTGAAGGCTGGAATCAAGCCTTGTGATTCAAACTCTCTGTTCCAGGACGGGTGAGAAGGGTGGTCCAGGTCTGGGGGTTCAAACTCTCTGACTAAGGCGGGGTGTAAATGCTGGGATCAAGCATGGGTGTTCAAGCTTTCTAACCAAGGCTGGGATGATGCCTAGGAGCTCAAACTCTCTAATCAAGGCGGGGTGTAAAGGCTGGGATCAAACCTGGTGGTTCAAGTTCTCTGTCTCAGAACGATTTTGAAGGCTGGGGTCAAGAATAGTGGTTCAAATTCTCTCTCCTAGAACGGTTGTGAAGGCTGGGGATTCAAACTCTCTGTCCCAGGACGGGTGAGAAGGATGCGAAGTTTGGCAGCTCTAAATAACTGACCAAGGCGGGGTGTAAAGGCTGGGATCAAACATTGGAGTTAAAACTCTCTCACTAAGGCAGGGTGTAAATTACGCTGGATCAAGGCTAGGGGCTCAAAGTCTCTAACCAAGGCGTGATGCAAAGGCTGTGATGAAGCCTAGAAGTTATAGCTTTCTGACCAATGTGTTGTGTAAAGGCTGGGATCGACTCTGGGGCTTCAAACTCTCTTTCGCAGGACGGGGGTGAACCTGTCTGAATTTATTTACAGACCAAATACGGAAGTAAGACTCCAATGGTCATTTTTAGTGCATTTTAGTTATAAGACAATTGCTAATTCTAGAGCCGTGCAGGTATACAGAAATCATTTACCGCCGCGAAGATAAAGACCACGTTTCTTTATCGAGATAGAATGGTCATCAATCCAGCATTGTGGAAATAGTTCTCTTAGGCCTGACCATTGTTGACATCCTGAGTCCATCTTATGCTGTTGGTGCAAATCATTCCATGCACCAATGCATCACCTCTGACGAATCCAGCTTGAACCTGTCTTGAACTCAGAACAACCTAATCGGCGAGATGTTCTTGAGGCATTATTGTGTGGTAGCACGTTAACAGCTCAACTACGGTGAAGCCGATTGTAAAACATAGGCCAAGGTGTTATACGCAACATTTCTGTTTAATGGTATGGTTGTTCAAGCATTCTTTGTTTGAACAAGTGGTTTGGCCAGCTATACATTTCTATAGTCTATTCACTTTACGGAGCACATTTGTCGTTCGCTCTTCTGTTTGTTACAGATGAGTGGACACGTCTGAGCTAAAAAAAACATGTTGCACGTCAAGGCGTTTTGAAAGCTCTGATTGTTCCGCCGTGTAAAGATGTGATATTCGAGGGAACTTTTATTACTGAAAAATACTTGTTTCATATCAGTAACCCGGGCGTTGTGGAAAGTGTTCTAAAAGTGCAGTGAGGGTGAAGGATACAGACACAGCGCTGAGTTACTTGAGCTTTTCGACACATCACTTACTGCTGTGAGTTTATTTGAAGTTTGTTTTTCTTAATTTTCTCACTTCTCTAAGCTAACGCTGGAGAAAGGCTTTTCTTGTAGGTACTGACTGATTTGGGTTTTATTTGTTGCAGAGACATTTTTGATGTTTTACTGTTTTCCAGTCTGTATTTTGAAAACCTACATGTAGGCCTATTACGAAAGTTGTTAGACAGTATTTATTAGTTTTCAGCATATCATAGAGAAATGGAAAATATTACCGAGCTAGTTTCACATCATTTTTCTGCGAAAAAATCTGGACGAATGTACATTCAATGGTTTGGTGTTGAGGAGGTTTCGGGGTAGCCATTGATTGTGACATATCGTCAAACTAAAAGGTTCTATGGCAGCTTCACTATGCTAAATCCAGGTAATTAGTGAACCGGTAGACATTTACGTCGTCGCTGACTGAAAAAGCAATCGTCCGGCTGTTTACGTTATAAACAAATGGGCGTAAGAAAGCCGACATAGCGACGATAACCGTTTAGAATCAACGCACCACAAAGTTGGCTATTGGTGAGTTCGATGGACTTTGCCTCTGGGGCGTTGCGATGTCATGTGACCGCGTACTATCACCCTATGAGGTATGATAATAGTATTTCTCACATTTGTCATTCTGATAACAATCAGCACTGTCAGCACATTTACACTGGTATGCCTTCTTTTTTATTCTAGATTCCCCTCTGATTTAAAATGGATCCAAAGAAGTACGCACAAAAAAATTGGACGGCGCTTTTTAAGTTTCTGGACTTCAGGAGTACGGGCGCCTTTTCTTTTGTGGATCTCATGGAATATCCATGCCAATTATTACGGGCGGGAAAGATCGATAGTGCCATTGTAGTAGCGAGAATCTTCAAAAAGATCTGGGAAAGCCAACTAGAGATCTTGGGGAAATCCATGGAAGAAAAATCTATGACTGAGGAAGAATTCCTCAAATCGGTGATGGTTCTTAACGAGCAGGAGTGGTACCATGATGAGGCTCTACCCGCTATTGCGTCGGCCATGTTTGATAGCTTGGACGAGAACAAGGACGACCTAATTAGTCTGGTGGAATGGCGACATCACTACGAGAGGTACGGGGTGAAGAACGAGGATTTCGTCCGGAGCACCTTCGCCAAGATGGATTCGAACAGTGACGGAGTCATCTCCCGACAGGAATTTGAGTATGGCATAAAAATGTACGTCAAACACGACACACAGAACGATTACTCATTTTTGTACACACTTGAGTAGATAAAATCAACGAACTTGAGTATTTAGCCTTAACACTTACTGAAATTAGTAGGGACACAAAATGAATCATATTCGTGTTTAGTATTCAGCTGGGACAATGACTAAAATGAGCAGACAAAACCGAGTAGATTTGGTGTGGGAATTCCGCTTTATTCATGACTAATACAGGTGTAACGAATTTAATTGGATTCACTTTATTATTCACTTGTAAGCTAAATGGACTATGTCAGTAAGAAATTAATCGCATTGACTTTCAATATAAGACTGTATGTACGGTTTTATTTAGTATAGAAGAAATCAGTGATACCTACTTTCAGCTGACAGGGAAATCTTGTGGGAATCTTGATTGGACAGAATCAGTGAGATTACGAGTTCCGTTATCGTTTATGATACACTAATGACACTGGGCGCTAATAACACGAATTTATTCAGCTTCTATTATATGTAAAGTGTTTATGGCTCAAATAATTAGCGTAAATAAATCATATTTACCATTTTGTAGTCTGCTGTAACAATCACGTACATGTATCTAGATGGTTTATATGAGACAAATGTCTGTGGCGTTTAAACTGGCTGTTTATCCAAAATAAAATATTCGGCAGTCCCAAATTCCTATTTTTTTGTATGTTTGTTTATTTGTTTAGTTTGTTTATATTAGCAACATTTTTTGCCGTTCTCAAGACTGATTTTCTTACACCACGTCTGTCAGCATTTCGGCGAGAGGAATTCAGGGCAGTTCGCAGGAAACCCCCGACCATTGGCAGGCTATTGGCAGACCGCCCCACGTTCGATTCTGGAGAAAGCCAGGATGTGCTGATGCCAGAAGGACCATATTAATGAAAGGTTTCTGGGGCAAACGTGAACAAGTTCTAAGACACTTACTAGTCCCTTTCCCTAAATAGGTTCGATTTAACGGCTTTACTGCAGATGTGAGGACAGAGCACTTTTAAGGTGAATGACATTAACGGAACCTATTCCTAGCTTTTATGTATGGCATAGGGGCCTAGCAAATTTCATTTTGTATGAGTTGGCGATAATAGATTTTCATTCATCGAATTTTACCCGTACTTTGACACAGATTATTCACAAGGTTTGGTCAGGTTATATCGGAATGTGGACAGTGAAAGACAAAGTGCGAGGTGTCTTCCCTCGGGTTTCCACAAGGATAAGCTAAGGTTGGTGTCAAGTTTACCCGTTCACGGTCACAGTTCAGGGCGCGGCAGCCACATCTAAGTTGTGTTAGTATAATGATATTGGATTCCCTTTACCGTTTCTAGAATGTGGGTGTGGTCTTGCGGGGATTAATGTATTGAATTTTGTTAAACACGGTTATTGTCATATATTAAGAGCTAAAGCATTCCACGGGTTAACGGTTGAAGGTATAAAAGAATGTTGGAAGCTTTGAGAACGCGTGGAGGCTGCCAAGGTGTTCAAACTCTCTGACCAAAGTCGGGTGTGAAGGCAGGGGTCAAGTCTGGAAGTTCAAACTCTGTAAACAAGGCGAGCTGCAAAGGTTTGGATCAAAACTGGCTGTCTAAACTCTCTGACCAAGGCGGGGTGTGAAGGCTGTGATCAATGTACGACTCCTATTAGATATATAAAGGGAGACAAATCAACGCCAAATTATCCTTGTCTGTCTTTTTGCTGGTTTATTGTGTGACATGGTTTTAACTTGCTTATGACACTCAAAGTATGACTTGACAGACAATTTGCTATCAGTTCTCCTGTCTATGTCAATACATACGATTGCAAATAGTCGGTACTCCGAGCTTTCCAAGAATTCTTGACAAGCAGCGAACCCGCTGCAGCTAAAGTTGAGGAATTTAAAAATCGTTGTCCACTTCTTGTGTATATACTTGTTCACGTTCATCTGAAAAAAAAACAAAGAAAGCAAAGAAATCATGGAGGAATGAATATAGAAAGAACAGAGTTAGGTTAAATGAGATGCTGACGTTTAATGATGGACAGAATAACTTTCTGATCACTGCTACCATGGCTGCTCCTACAACTGCTAGCTGTACTACTAATACTGTTACTACTGAAATTACTGACCTTACTATTATTAGTAGGAATATTTTTACTTCTGCCCCCACGTCCACAGTTTGTACAACTGCGATTATTACAATCGCTATGACTGTGGTCTTCGTGGCCGAAGGTGTTAGTGTTCTACTCACACAAATGCGGTGATTTCAGATCAGCTCATGTTCGTTTCCTCTCCGGTCTTACATCAGATGGTCTGCAAATGGTCTGACCTGTTTCCTCCCACTGCAATGCTGGCCGCCGTTGTATATGTGAAATACCCTTGAGTACAGCATAAATCAACAAGCAAATAAATAACTTAAAAAATGCTAGTATTGTGACTACTGTTATGATTACTTCTTAGGTCAATGACAACCAGAACATGGGTCATCTCTCAAATGGCGGTTGTTAATTAACATGTGAACACTAGTGATTATTTAATCCCGTCTGTATTGAAGGCCTCAGCATCCGGAAGCATATGTGGCTTAACTACATTTCAAAATGACCAACATACGACGCTTTTAATAAGTGATTCAACTTCAAAGCTTCAAAACAAAGCCGTTTAATAAATACGCACATTTTTAAGTAGTAAACATTATTGTCTAAAATGTATTGAGGCCCATACTATAATGCTATAATCTTCAAGTGTTTCATATCTGATGCATAAAAGTGTTTATATGTTAAACATCGAAATTTACACTGTAGGTGAACTGTTGTTCTGTACACTACTAGAGACAGAACTAGCAAATTCGATATGAATATGTTAAAGAAGACATATAGGCGTCTGATACTGTGTTCAAAACTAACAAGGAAAGCTGTTTCGTAGAAGGCCTAAGTTAACCAAAGACTGCATGGAAAGCCAAACAAACAAACGAAACAAAAAAAAAACAAAAAAAAAAACAAACAAACAAACCAACAAACAAAATAACACAAAATGTCCCTGTAACAAATTAAACTACATCTATGTTGACCAACAAGGAAAGACTTTTTGTTGTGTAAGTTTACACAAGTGAGAAAGTTAAAAAGCAATCCGCAGAGGAGTACACAGCTAATCCAAACCGCGGCAGGCGTTATGTGTCTAAAGGTACATGCAAGTTAGCGCTGTATCTGTATACCCCATGACCGTCATACAGTTGTAATCTATTTTAAAGCTGACTAAACACTACGCCCAATATACTGGCGAAAATGTAGCTGTTTTACAGCAATATGACTCCCCACTTCAGTATCACGGCTATATAGGTCGGAGGGAACGAAAATTTGTAAAGACCCTTTGGAGTTTTATTATCGGGTCTGACGTGTACACTCGTCTGTAACAATCACAAAAGCGAATGAGAAATGTGCTCTTAAATCACTTCGCTTGGATCGGCCAGAGAAATGTATAACTGGATAAACTACTTGTTCAGACAAAAAGGGCTTGAACACCCATATTGCCCAATAAAAATCTTCTGTAAAACTCCATGACCGATATTTTCACCTAGGGTCACCTTGGTTGAGTGGTTAGCGCGCTAACGCAGCATAACGACTCCAAAACATATTCCTAATGACGTCACTGTGAGTTCAAACCGGGATCAAACTGTCTTCCACTCCCATCGTACGGTTGGTGGTCCCCCCCCCATTTCGGTTCAGCACGGATTTTCCCCATAAACTTGGCCGCCGTCATATAAGTAAAATATTGCTATATACGGTTTCCAAAAGTAAACATATAAATATAATTTACAATCAAATCGAGAGCGCACTAAAACAGGGTGGTTAAGGTGGATGTCTTTCATCACCGAACACACGAGATGCTGGCTAGGAAAGTGCCCATTCACAGAAATGTAGCTTTCCCGGATCTCACGTGTTTGTGGGACACAACTACATGTAGACAACCTAGTCGTGGAAAGTGTAATTACCATTGCAAGGGACTGCATTATATCAAAAACACTGGACCTCGTACTTCGAGGCTGGCTGGAGGGTGAAGGACCAAGGTTTGACCGCCGCGCTTGTAGTTTTCTACTTCTTGTGCTTCTGAACCACCATTACATCTCTTTGTGTATCGAGAATGCAACTTGCAACAACTCTGTACTTACTACAGGATTTTGCTTCCCCAACTCATGTAACCCTGTGCTCTAAGCGTAAGATGAGTGGAAGAGCTTCTGAGCTCCCCGGCGGTATTAACGAGGTTACTTCTCATTTGTGAAATAGCAGTATACAATCACTGAGGTATACCGTGCATGAGACGCAGAATGCTGTCATTTTAGCAAACCATTTCTCAAAATAAAGAACACAGAATTTACCTGACAGTGCTTTCCCTAGTAATACCCCTTCCCCCCCCCCGAAATCGTCGAAGTATAAAAAAGATGAATTTTGTATTCCGTGCCCATGTGGTTAGCGTGCTAGCGCATGCTGCACAACTACTCGTGAGCCCCCTTCCATGGGGTCGCTGTGAGTTAAAGTCCATTTCATGCTCCCTCCCTCTCGGCTGGTTTCCACCAACATTCCTTTCACCATAATGCTGGTTGCATAGGTGAAATATTTTTGAACACTGCACAAAACTTTAACCTTAGCAATAAATGTATAAATACCAAACACTATTCGTTAATTTATTAGGAGACTCTCACTTACGCAGCACAATAACGTAGGAGCTTTACCAGTATGATCGATGAGAGTTCAAGTCCGCATCATGATGTGTTCCTCTCGAAGTCTAACGTGGGAAGATTGTCAGCAATTTGCAGATGGTATGGGATTCCTCCAGGCTCTATCCGTTAGATTTGCGCCATGGTTTTTAATGCGCAAGCAGTAAACTTGTTTTGCTGTACATTTTATCTAAGACACAAAACCAGTCTGCTTGTCCAAGATAAATTCATTTCATATAAGCAATTTGAGCGTGTGATATATTTTACAACATAGTGAAATGGTAAGTGCTGTTTTTTTAACTTGAACAGTTATGCCATAAACAATGTTTATTCAAAATCAGTCTGATTTAATTCGTATTGTCAGCAGAAACTTCACCGTCACTGAATAGCGTACTTAAATTGAGTCAACAATTCAACAATACCGCGAATACACCGATCAACTCAAAATAGCATCACTGATTTCTGATATAATCAATCAAGTCATAAATACAGCTTAATTCTAAGCCTAAATCTGAATGATCTCTCAGGCAACAAATGTTTCGGACAACATGTGCTAAAGATAATATAGTCCATTAGCCTACTGCTGAATATTCCGACTTACCTATTTACGTCATGAATACAGCTGAATTCTCATACCGAATCTGACTGATACTTTCAGCTGAATGCCCTAGCTAAATGATTTTGTTTACTCAAGTGTAAACAGTAATGAGTAATCATTCTTCCGGCCGTGTTTATTGAACATTTTCATCGCATATTCCAATTTCTTTCGGGAAATAAAACCGTCCTTGTTAGTATCCATCTTGGGGAAAGTAGTCCGAACGAAATCCTCGCTCTTGACCCCGCGCCTCTCGTGGCAATGTCGCCACTCTGCCAGACTAATTAGGTTGTCCTTGTTCCCATCCAGACTACCAAATATGGCGTCCACAACAACGGGTACAATCTCACTGAGGTACCAGTCCTGCACGCTAATACTGCTTTGTGATTTCACAAAATCTTCTTCGTTTATTGATAGTTCTTTCTCGGATTTGCCCAAGGCTTCGAAATTGCCTTCAGAGACCCTTTTGAAGCCTCTCGCTATATCAATGGACCTGTTCACCTTTCCCGTCCTTAACTGTTGACATGTATGTTCCATGAGTTCCACAAGCGTAAGGGCGCCCGTGCCGCTGAAGTTACAAGACTTAAAATGTGCTCTTAAGTTTTTCTTTTTTTGCACATGCATCTTCCGATCCATTTGCGGAGAATCTAGAAATATCAAGTGAAAAAAAAATGAAGCAAAAGGCCTCATAAAGATGATGATAATGCTAATGATTTTCTGAGAGACAAATAAATAAAACAAAGCCTTATGTTACACTGACAAATTCCAAAATACGAATGCCAAAATGACAAGTGTCAGGATGACTAATGTAATTATTTTTTTATTATTTATTTGACAATATAATGTGTTTGCTCTTAACGACATACTCGAATGTTTGTCAATTATATGCTGGTAGCTATTACCGTAGGAGGAAGAAAGACGGAGTGCCCGTCGAAAACCACCAAACTTTGGCAAATTTCTTAGAAATATTCCCGTATGTGACGTACAGACATGTGTAAAATATCGATGGTAAAGAAGTGGTCTTCAACGACCGCCAGGCTGGATACGTAAACTGCTAAAAGAACGCCATCGACAGGCTACGGTCAGCAAAGAACCACAAACCGTGAAGAATGTAGAATATACAAATACCTAAGTAGAACTCGCGGCTTGTGTCTCCGGTAAAACTAAAGGCAGGTACCTCTATAACCACTGGACCACTTCCTACTTCAGCACCTCCTTAAGTGGATTTTCCAGGAACAGAACTACACTGTAATCATAAATGATGTATTTTTTCAGTAAAATGACAGTCATGGCATTATGGCTAGAATAGATTTTTTGTAGTTAAATAGCTCCTCTCTGCAAATTTACAGTTAATAGCATGCCCAGCTGCATACACTCGGTGCTATGCAAGTACAACACGGTACCAGAGAATATGTATTTCACGTTCCAAGTCCAGTAAAAGTTCAAACACCGGTGAATTATACAGTAGTAGTACTGAAATATTGCACCTAGAGTGAGCACATGTGATCCGTGACCACCCGATGGCCTGGTAAAAGACCACCAAAATTGAGGTCGGGAGATCCGGGATAAATTCTGCGTGGTACGCAGTGGTACTTGTTGTTACCTCCGTGGCGCTCAGCACTCGAAGGTTAGAGCAAGGAAACAGGACTGGTCTGAAAGTTGTCAGTGAAATATCACTGAGTGGTGTGTCCTTTCTGGTGTCTTCGGCATGATGTTGCAGTGGCGGCAGACTCGCCCCGCCACAAGAAGACACAGTTTTATACAACCTTAAGGCCTTCGTCGTCATAGGACTAAAATATTGTTAAATTCGACATATAACAGGAATCAAATCATATATATTCATGTGATTGGATGACAAGCCATTAAAGCAATTTTTACAGATTAACCCGACTTGCATTTATAATTGCTGATGTTTTTGCTAGCTGTAAACAACCCGTATAAAACAAAGTCGGGGCCTCCGTGGCTCAGTCGGTTAGCGCGCTGTCACAGCACAATGACCCGAAGCCTCACACCAATGCGGTCGCAGTGAGTTCAAGTCCAGCTCATGTTGGCTTCCTCTTTGGCCGTAAGTGGGAGGGTTTGCCAGCAACCTGCGGATGGTCGTGGGTTTCCCCCGGGGTCTGCCCGGTTTCCTCCCACCATAATGGTGGCCGCCGTCGTATAACTGAAATATTCTTGAATACGGGGTAAAACACCAAATAAATAAATAAATAAATAAAGCAAAGTCTGTGAAAGATATATAACCACCTTCATTGGACTTCATGGCAATTACAGATTCTCCAGATAGTAAATCTTATTTTTATCTGTTCAAAAACCAGAGCGGTTTCATGTCACTCCGACATCACGACAAGAACAAGAGTTTCAATTTTAATCTTGTGAATTATCGGCGTTCAGACAGCATTGTACCGAAGGGTCTCGCGTGTACATATCTCCCTGTGTCGCATTTGTTAGGGACCTTGTGTTGTGTGGTGATTTCAATCAACGTCAAAAGTTATTACTGAAAACATCTGTGTATCAAGTATATTCCATGATGTGTGTTCAGTTTTGCGATGAGCCCACGTATCTTCTTAGTTCATGTGGACAGAGAGTCCAGAACCTCTGGGACACTGCTTCGTAACTGAGTTTAATACCCCTTAAATTGGGGCTACCGGCTACACGTTCGTCGTGCTGAGCATGACCCCCACGTTGATCATATGAACAGCTTCAACCAAAACCCAAGAGAGATACATATTTAATTAATGACAATATATAAAATAACCTGGTACACGATTTGGATGTAGATTTTATTCCTCCGTCTGGAACATTCTTTGCATATGCAGCGGTATATGAGAATACATTTTTCCTCTCCAAATCACCGAAAAAAAGCACCACTTAATTTGAACCAATACAGGCAGCAGGCACATGTTGAAAAGGTTATTAAAAAAATCTTGGATTTACAAGCGTCTTATATCTATTAGGTAGTCGTTGTGCGTGGATTAATGACCTTACAGATGGCGTAAACGTCGCTACAATTAACACCATTGATCATAGGGCAGCGTGCTTTCCAACATTCGATTCCTCATCACTAATCACGTCAGTCTTGTTGCCTCCCCACCGCTTATTAGCAAACTTACCCGGTATAATTTTTTTCACACATTACTTAAATTTAATGATGTTAGCCCGATCGTAACGGAATCCATGTTACATGTATATGTAACATGTGCAAACAGGACTCGTCTCTTTAATGGTGCAAACTCAGATGCACCTGATATGTATTCAGATAGGAATATCAAAGCCACTAATTGGCCGTTCACAAATGGGGTGCTACTAACAAACTTGACTCTCCAGCCAAAGAGTGTAGAGGTGAACAGAGCCTTCATTCGTGGCATACCGGGCTGTATCACGGTGTGCTTATTTAATTAAGTTCAACATAAAAACTATCTCGGTACATTGTAAATGTTTTGGATTCTGATTTCATTGACCCGCCCAGAACATTCCTTGCGTCCCTCTGTTAGCACTGAAAGCTGTTGACTGATTACGTTTGGATGAGTCCGTCCATAATTGTTGTTTTAGAAACTGGTTCTGCGATTGTGTACCCGAAACTCCTATTTTTTGTTACCCGCTGATGTAGAAAATATCGGGTTTGGTCGCCTAGATTAATAGTGCTATACTCTGTACTAAAGTACATTAGAGGGGCTTTATACAGCCTAGTCTTCGGACAATGGCGTAGTCTGCTGGGATTCGAAAACAGGCGGGAGAAAATGCGGATGATAACTAATCTAAAAACATTGAATTTATGCATTCCAATATAAATTATGGAAAGGGTTAGTTCTATTATTATGTATGTCTTTGTATACACAAAACCATCGTAACTACGACATGTAGCAAAAGACAATGCTTTAAGAAAAAGAAAATGTTATTTTCTTCACCAGGACTCTAATGTCGAATTGAGCCATATTAAACTTCTTTCATAACCCTCTTACGGTTGAGCCCTAACACTTGGCTATTTTCAATTCTCTTTAACCCCAAGTCAGAACAAGCGTTGAATTCAGATTTTCTTGAACGATTTGCCGCATCCTTCTAAAGCCTTATACAAGAAAGCTGCAGGTAAGGATATTATAAAACGTACTTTTAATATGTACACAACCCTAAACTAACGTCTTTTCATTGATGTCATTAGAAGGCTTTTATAAAACCAGTCGAGCATTACGCCCTAATTACTAACTATAACCGGTTTTACAGAAATTTGACTCCTGACTTGAAAAAAACACGCGATGAACAGGAAAACACACCTTTGTATGTGACCTGGAATCATGTCATCATGTCTGGCGTGTACATTCAACTGTAACAATGAGCCTACTTTCCTAGGTACTGGCGACTCTGGTTCAGGCTGAAGTTCCCGTTGTTCACTTGTAATATAGGAGCAATACATTAGCAGTTAGCTCATAAATTATGAACGCAAAGGAGGCAAGGAACTACACAGCTTTCACAGCCTAACTTACATCTATTATTTGGTCTCTTCTTTTTCTCCTGGAACTGACACCTTCCAGGACCGTAATATTTTGTCGTCGTTGGAACATATGTCAAATTATGTCTGCTATAAAACTTCATCTCCCGTTATTTGAAATTCATTTATGTACTGTACGGTTGAGTTCCAGCCCATGTCGGTGTGGCCGGGAATGAGTGGGCAGACTCCTTGACAAAGAAAGCTTTATCCTTTGTTTACACATCCTTTCATGTACCACTAAGTAATCAAGTTATAAGTTACCTAAAGTCTATGTTTTTGGATATTTGGCAGAGGGAATGAGATCAGTCTAGGGGGAGGCTTTTCTATGGATATAATAATTCTGTTTTGTCTAATTCCTCTTTTCCCCTAGGCTCTCGGCGAGACGAGGTGCCGGTTTTCCGACTTATTTCTAGACATATACCTTTAAATATTTACTTACACAGAACTAATTCACATCCACATGGTTTGTGTGACATATGTTTAGTTATTGATGATAATGCCCATCTCTTGTTTAAATGTGCTGAACACTGTATTACTCGACACCTTTTATACGGAGATTTATGTCCCATTGTCCTACGGCATTTTACCCTTGCTTCTATTTTACAGGCGCCTATCAGTCGTAATAAAACTTTTCAGACTTTGGCCAATTTTCTTAAAATATGTCAGCGCTTTTAATTCATCAATAAAATGTAGCCAGAAGTAGCATAAATGCATTTTGAACACGTGTTTAAATATTAATGATTATCTACATACATGTATTTATAAATATTCCTCCACTGGTCAGTCTCTGTTTTTATAGTTGTCGTTATTATGTTTTAGCCGCAGTGGAACCTATCTGAACTGATGTACTTTATCCTCTCTTGTCTTTGCCTTATCTATGTATGTTCTTTAGCTCTACGCAATACATGCTCTTTTCCACACATGTCGTAACATCCTGACATTCTAACGCCCTCCTTACCTTATGATCTACTTTAATTCTTCTATTCAAGTAGAAGGGGTAGGTATAGTGCCTATGTGCATATATATGTATATACCCGTTCTGTTTGAATATATTGGTGATTATATAATTCAGTAATGATCCCACGTATTTTTCTTTTTCTCAAGGCCAAAATTCAAGCTGTTTGTATATAAATTGTTATACTTATTCATTTACCATGTACACACCTGTGTGTTGTATCGTAGTCATGTTGTGCCCTGCAATACACAGATGTGTACAACTACTACAAAATCAACGTCAAGTGTGCCTCAGGAGAATAACATCTTGTTTTAAATATTACCTTGTTTTCTGTATTGTTTGGGTCTTTCGGCCGGGCAAGAGCCAATACAAATCAATCCCCCCTTCCCCAAGGAAGCCAGCATAAGGCGAACGTGAACTCACAAAGACTGCATTGGTAGGTGTCTTTTGAGTCAGTACACTGCGCTAGCGAGCTAATCATCAGGGTCACGGAGGCCCCCGTCCCACCATGATAATGGCCGTTGTTGTATAAGTGAAATATTATTGAGTAAAGCGAAAAACACTAACCAAATAAATAAGTAAATATATTACATCTTGTATGATGCCATAAAAACTCCAAAAAATTCCGGCCTGCAAGATGTAAAGGGCTTTCGTTTATAAGCATTATAAGTCAAAAATTCTTGAGGGGTAGAACCCGGGCAGAGCAAAACTCACAACCAGCTGCAGGTTTCTGGCAAATATTCCCACGAGCAACCTCAGAGGAAGCCAACAAGAGCCAGCTTTGAATGTATGGGTGAGAGCCTCTTGAATCAATATTCTGCCAAATCACTCGGTCACGGAGGCCATCATCGTATTTTTCTGCGGTTACCTCGCCATATCGACCCAGCCCAGGGTTCTCAGCGGTGGTGTCACCATACCGATCGGGAGCAGAGTTCGCTGCGGCTGAGCCCCTGTATCGACTGACCCCAAAGATCCCTGCGGTTGCGTCTCCGTGTCGATCGAACCCAGAGTTCTCAGCGGTTGTGTCGTCGTATCGGGCGAACTCTAAGATAACATATATAATGATGGCTAGAACTCGGACAGAGTAAAACTCAAAACCACTTACAGGTTCCTGACAAATATTCCCACCTACGATCACACAGGAAGCCAACATGAGTCGAATTTGAACGTACTGATGAGAGCCTGCTAAATCAGTGTGGTCCTCGGCCACAGAGGATCCCAATTGCAAATTGAGATTATGAGTGCAATGTCCTCTTCTGCATCAGGGTTTTCTGCGGCTGCGTCGTTGTATCAAGCGAGCTCAAAACTGTGCGGTTGCGTCGCCGTTTCGATCGAGCTCGGGGATTTCGGTGGTTGTGTCTCCGTATGGAGCGAACCAAGGTTTTCCTGCGTTTGCCTCAACATATAGAGCAAGTCAAAAGCTATTTGCGGTTTTGTCGATGTATTGACCGAGCCCGGGATTCTCTGTAGTTGAGTTGCCGTATCGACCCAACCATCAGTTCCCTGCAGTTGTGTGTCTGTATGTACCGAGTCTAGAGCTCTGCGATTGCGTCGCCGAAATGACCGAGTCACCAAGTTCTATATGGTAGCGTTGACGTAATGATCGATCCGTACATGTGATCATACAGGCTAGCGTAGTGTACTGGGAAACTATTTTTCATATACCCTTAACAAATCTATTTGGGATCTTAATATTCAGATATTTCTCACTGCTACTCTGCTTGAAGTGTAATTGATGGCAGTGCACAGTCCGCCATAACGCTCACAAACTATTACGCCCTCATCCAAATATAGCATGTTTTAGAAGAGTTGACCGAAACAAAAGGCAAAAGAGACAAAGAAAACAACAACAATAAAAACGAGAAAAACAAAAGCAAAAAACAAAATAACTGCAACCAAAAAAAAAAAGATTTGAAAAACGCTGGGATTATTTTTATAAAGTAAGTACAGCTGATTTTTGAAAATGTAGATGCTATTTAAAAGCAAGAAGTGTAACGTTTATATAAACACAATCTCAGACCTGACAAATGACATTTTGAAACAGCATACAGCTGTAAAGTGGGCTAAAAGAGTGAAGCCCACCACCAGTTTTAGAACTGAAGAAGTGATTATTTACATGGGAACGACAAAATGTTCTGTGAAATTGCTGAAGTCCCTAAAAGTTCCTAGAAGAGTTTGTCACCAAATTTAAAGGCCATCTGATCCGTGGAAGAGATTGAGCTGGAACCTGCAATTCGAGGAGGAGGTACCCTAGAAAATACCGGCAGTTGTACCAGTATGAGTGACATGTCTTATATTGTACGTGAAATTCTGTGATTTGAAAAAAAAGGTCATTCTGATGATGGTAAAGCTGCGTCAGTTTCTGTGGATAAATTGGTTTCGGGAAGAAGTGTTACGTTCGTAGCTGAAGGATGTCTCACTAGTGCATTTGATATCATGTGGCTCATCTTTTCCTGCACACACTAAGAAACAACAGCGTAATTGTTTATCCTTGCAACATTGTTGACATTTTTGTGACCACCGAGTTGCATAACAGAAAGCCTGTAGGAGACAGGTAAGTGTTGTTTTGCGGGAACCGTGGTTTATCAAATGGCCAAATAAGTTTTCCCATTGGTTGGCGTATATACGCTGATTTATGGACATTGATGTAACCTGTTACTCGTGTTTTACAAGAGAACAATGGTAAGTTCTGCTGTGCAATCTATTGCTTCCTCAGCCGTGTTTTTCAAACTGGAAATGAAATTGCTGTAAAACTTTTTGCATGCCAGTGTTAAACTGTCCGCGCAGTGTTTAGCCAGCCGTATCAAAGTACATTATAAATGCGTCAATGCTATGGAATACAGCATTACAGCAAGCTGCATTAGCTGTGATTTGGATTTGCTGGGTGGACATTTCAGGTTTGTTTATTTGCTCTTCTCACACCAGGTGTGAGGACATTTGAGGTTTACTTATTTTTCTTCCTTACTTCTGTAAACTTAAAACGACTTTGCTTGGTAACATCCGTTCATGTAATTTTGATCTCTGGCGTGGACATTTTGGATTAGCTTGTTATCAATTTTATCCTTGCTGAACGTACTACAAGACAGCTTTGCTTATGAGTTTGTAAGATGGCGTGCAGAGATTCCAAGAAAATTCCTATGCATACCCACAGTTTGTTAATTTATAAAGTAGCATGTTACCGTTTGCCACTCTGCAAATGCTGCTATGTACGAATGGTACATATTATTGTGGCAGTACACAGTTTGCATAGATTGTGTAATACCCTCACAATGACGTGTGTACAACCGGCGCACATAGTATAAGTAAAACTTTTTTAAAGTCACCTATATGGCGTTCAGAAGCAATGGAATAAATATTTGAGTTTTGTTTATTTTGCTTTCTCTATTCTTTAAACTTACATTACGAAAAGGTTTGGAGCTCTGTTAACTGGGAGAGATGTGACTTGGATTTTTGTGTAGATATTTTGAGCCTTGTTTATTTTCCTTTTTCAGAATTGTAAACCTATATGATACAAAACTTTTCTCCTTGTTAGTAAGGATAAATAATGATTTGAACTCGCTGTGTGGACATTTAAGGTTTCCTCCCCCCTTCTCTTTTTTCATGAATTTACTCTCCAAATAGGCTTTACCTGTGAGTTTGTGATATGACTTAAAAGAATATGCACAGATATCAATTAACACGTGGTTATAGGTCACCCGGTTTCTCATAAGAAGATGGTTTATAATTGTGCGTATATATTCATTTTGTAAGGAGCTTTTTTTCCGTACAAAATATGGCATACAATTCTAAGACGAATGTCATTATACGTCCCGGCAAATCTGAAAGCAATTGTGGCACTGGCTTGGGGTTAAACAGAATTGAGACTGGCCAAGTGTTATTACTAATTCTAAAAGCAAAAGACAGCTCATGACTAAGGTACTGTTTCCTTAAAAAGATTGCAAAATTCTCTCTTTGAATGTAAAAACCCGTTTGAAATTGTATGAATTTGTTATTGGATTATCTTCTATTGAAATGTAGAGCATGGCGCCAATGCTTTTAAGCTTACGAGAGGCTGACCAATCAGAGAATTAGGAGATTTGTTTTTTTATTTGTTTGATTGTTGTTATAATTTTCTCAAGAAAACTTCACTTACACGAAGAATATGGTGGGAGGAAACCGGGTAAAACCCGAGGGAAACCCACGACCATCCGCAGGCTGCTGACAGATCTTCCCATGTAGGAGAGTAAGTGAGCTTGGAGACATCAGCTGTTCCTAAACTGTGATGTAAATGGTCTGAATTGTGTGTCAGTGTAATATAGGGACAGCACACTGGTTTAATGGTATATGCTTTAATTATAAAAAGTACATGGGTGAACAGCATTGCATTGTGTTGTGGCGCAAGTAACTTTCTTAATCGTTTCATTGTTATAAATAGACCTATGTACTTTAGCTACAAACACAAGCCTTCTATCCCATTTCAGCCTGAGGTGACAAGCGTGTTCCCCGCCTGGAACAGTTGCGTCACACCCTGAGCAGAACATCTGCGCTTCATGGCAGTCCACAGAGCACTGCCAAATGTCAGTTTCGGCTGCCGTGGTAGCTGTTAGAAGCAATACTTTACCGAATTAAACATAATACATGAGTACGACGTTACCGCCAATCTTACATACATACATACGTACGATTGTATGTATGTATGTTTGTATGCCAAGTGTTAACATTTTTTTCAATTACATCACGACGAGGTGTGCTTGGAACATATATATATATATATATATAGAGAGAGAGAGAGAGAGAGAGAGAGAGAGAGAGAGATACTGTATATCGTATTGTGGGAGGGTGAATCAATGTGGAAGGACGAGTCTATGTACGTATTACCACGCAAGCAGAAAAAGGAGAAGTAATGTGGACGCTGTAAGTCCTAGTCCAGTTATGCTGGCTTTCCCTCTACCCGTAAGTGGGAAGGTCTGCCGGCAATCTGCAAATGGTCATGGGTTTCTCCCTGCTCTGCCCGGGTAACTCCCACCACAATGTTAGCCACCGTCGTATAGGTGAAATATTCTTGAGGACAGTTTAAAACAACATCAAATAAGTAAATAAATATTCTCTAAAACACCATGTCAAAGGTGGCTCTCGACACTTTCTCTTTAAACTATGGGGAGTACAAAATATATCCCGGCATTCAGTTATTGCATTCGTCATGTGGCTTGTGAAGAAATCAACCAGGTTAATTTATGGAACAAGAGATTTGAGAATAAAAGCCTAACTGAGGTAAATTAACAAGAGGTTAGCTATCACAGTGACATCGCTGATGTGGTCGTCCTCTCTCTGCTGCTGTCTCCTACACTGTATACCTGCATAAACCGGGGTTCAGGGGTGAACTAAGCATTCCCGAGGCCTTGTTTCTTTCGGTTGCTTTCATCTTACTGTGTTTTGCATAAACCATGAAAAGACATTTTAAAAAAATCTAGATTAATAAGACTGTCGAAAATTTTCTGATAATTTTACATAGCAGAGTTTTGTCATATCCCATGTGAATGACAAAATTAAGATTGTGTATAATTAAATCTCGACGGAAAGCCGTCTGTTTGGTCGCAGCGGTATATGTCGCCTTGTTTGAATGTCACTTGTCACCTACTCTGGGGTAGAGGGCCAGTCAGTGTCCAGGCCGTTTAGTCCGTAAGGTAGCATTTGTCCTTGTCCCGACACTAGGCATTAGTGTGGAAAGATGAATTTAAAATCAGCCTTGTGCGTCAGTTCTGCGATTTGTACTAATTTGGGCGAACGTTAAAGTGTGAGGGTAATTGAGATAGACTGAATGGGAAGGGAAAACGGAAAGTGCATCGGTGTAGTTATCACACGTGTACAAAGTTTAAATTAACATGTATACGGTTAAGGAATCTTAAACTAGAAATGTATTCATATTTCACAGTGTTTGTATCAATGTCCTTGTACTATTATAAGACAAAATAATCAAGCGCTTGGAACAGATGCATTGTTAAATATTATTTCTACGTGGGGATAAAAGGATTAAAAACAATAAAAACAAGACAAAACTACAAGCATGTGTATAATACACAGTTCGACTAAACTGAAAACAAAAGATAAAATTTGAAACCTAGTGGATGTGTCTACATCACCTAAGGGACTATGCTTTGATTATGCATGTAAATACACCAGAACACACAGAAAAGAAAACCTTTTCAAGCGCTACAGACGAATGCCTTCAGTGGAAATAGGGATGATATTTTCATTTGCAGGTTTGATAATCTGGCGTATACCTTAAATAAAACTCCTTGATGACCATTAGCACTTTAGGGAGAATTACTTTATGTGGTACAGTTCCAGCAATCCGAGTGAGTGACGGGTCTCCGGTAAGTTTACCTGACTTGCTTCGTGCAATTAGGATTGTCGGGTCTCTGTGCTGTGGATCTGTCGGTCAGCATCATTGTGTTCTTTCTGCTTAAACCATGGTGCTACGTGGCGTGTTAAGTTGTGCTATGTATGCATTTCCACAAACAGCAAGAATAAAACCCTAACTCAGGTAAAATGACAAGAACGCGTGGTTCACCGGTTACATGTGACCATTTGGCAAATATCACATTGTCGTTGGTGCCAAACTCTAAATAAGATGGAAGGCTTATTGGTAGAAATATGGGTCAATATTCCACGTGAAAGACTTGTTAGCCTGGTGACAAGCGTGCAGCGACGTTTGGAAGCCATTATTCAAGAAAGCGGAGGGCAGAAGAAGAACTAACATCCATCATTACAATTGACTTTGACTATGTATCTAGACGGTTTATATGAGACAAGTGCCCGTGAACATATAAACTGGTAGTTTATCTTAAATAAAATAATCGGTAACCCCGAAGGATGTCGCGTGCTACACTATTCATTCATGTTACTTGCTTGCTTGTTTATGTCTTGAGTTTGTTTACGCTGTTAATGTTGTTTTTTTTTGTCGTTGTCAAGACTGTTTCACTTACACCACCTCGGTCAGCAATATGGCGGGAGGAATTCAGAGGATTTCTGGGGAAACCCACCAGCATCATCAGGCTACTGACAGACCATCCCATGTACGATTCGGGAGGAAGCCAGCTGAAGCCAAAGCGACAATGTCAGTGAAAGGCTTCTCGGAAAATGTGCTGGGTTATGAATGCTTAATTCATTAAGTGTCCATGTATCATAATAAATCAGTATTACTGTTATTTATTTATTTATTTGATTGTAGTTTTACGTCGTGCTCAAAATGGTTTTAGGTTATATACTACGGCGGCCAGGATTACGTGGCAGGAAAGATAGCAGAGCCCATGGAATCCCCGTGAAGAGATGATCCACACAGATACAGACAGACGGAAGGACGTCGTGGCCAAATCTATTGGATATAATCAAATACAGTCTTTGACAGAGATTTTAGGTGTATTAATATGGCATAGAATTCTCATTGAAAAGTTATCAATGAATTGTCAAAGGCAAATGGCACACCTCCGTACAGCCAGATATAATACGCTCATAAACCTGACGGCCGTCGTGTATTTCTTCCAGACTTCCACAACAACATAACGTTTTGGCGTGATTGATGTTTGGGGCTGGCCATAATCGAGCGGCACGGGGCACAAGGAGAATTCGGTTGACCTTTGGCAAGTTACTGACGAACTTGGTATGTTTGACACACACACACACACACACACACACACACACATATATATATATATATATATATATATACCACATTGTCGAAAGACAGGTGGTCTTCAATGACCGCTACACTGCGAAGACGCCGGTATTCTTCATAAAGGCTCAGTCACTAACGCTGGGTTAAATGTGCTAAACCGGGGAGAAAGTTTGAAGCAGCAATATTTTGAAGTTAACAGTACGTCGGATAACCTCGCCCATGGCCCCACAAGTGGTTTGAATGGAACATGCGTAGTGAACAATGGGATTGGGAACAAGTTCTGAGAACTTTACTGCAGATGCTAGGATACGATAAGAGTAGACTAGGATAACAAAAGCGAAAAAGAAAGAAACCACATAGTCTATTTTACGAAAACCTGGATACAGGGGTCGAAAAAGAGCAGAACGCACTTGAAACTAGAGTAGGTATGAGAATTTTCACAGTGTTTCAACTTGGGCAGAGCACGTTTTAGGTAAATGATATTAACAGATCCTATTACTGGCTTCTTTATATGCCATAGGTGCCTAGCTATTTTCATCACATGTGAGTTAGGGCTAATAGATTTTGATTTATCAATTTTCTATCAGTTTTTCTATGATTATGCTCTGACAGAGGATATTCAAAAAGTTAGGCGGGACTATATCGGGATGAGGACAGTGAAGGACAAAGTGCGAGGCGTCTTTTCGAGGGTTTCCACAAGAACAAGATGAAGTTGGTGTCATGTTTACCAGTCCACTATCACAGTTCAGGGCCTGCCAGTCGTATGTAAGTTGCGTTAGTAATGGTATTGGATTTTCTTTTACCGTTTCTATAATATTTAGGTGTGTTGTTGGGACAATGTAGTGAATTTTGTTAAACACGATTCGTGTCTAATATTAACAGCTAAAGCATTCCGCAGGTTAACGGTTGAAAGCATAAAAGAATGTTAGAAGCTTTAAGTCCATGTGAAGGCAGGAATCAAATGTTGGGATTCAAACTCTCTGACCAAGGCCTGGTGTGAAGACTGGGGGCATGCCGGAGACCAGGGCCGGGTGTAAAAGCTGGGATTAAACCTAGGGATTGAAACTACCTGTTCCAAGATGAGTGTAAAGGTTGGAATCAAGCCTAGCTGTTCAAACTCTCACACCAATTCGTTGTGTAAAGGTGGGGATCAAGTCAGGGGGCTCAAACTCTCTGACCAAGGCCGGATATGAACCTGTCCGCATTTATTAAAAGGCTAGGTATGGGAGTACAACTCCAATGAGTATTTTAAGGATATTTTTGTTTCGAGATGATTGCTAATTCCAGACCAGGGCAGGTATATCATTTATTGCGAAGAAGTTAAAGATCACCTGTGTTCATGGAGGTGGATAGGTTATCAGTGTCGAGTGGTGGCGGTCAAGTGTAAAACCAGCATTCCCCCTGAGACAGCATAACGGCAAATACGTCACTTTCTATCAGCTCTAACTGATATCAATTCCCATCCAATGAACGGCAGAGAAGTGGAGACGACTTGATATGTGGTTGGGTACCTGAGACCAACGATTGGATGATCTTTAACTTTATATGTGCTAATGAATTTTAAGTCGCATTCTTAGTTCTTGGCATAACACCACATGCATTTATATTTTCATTTATTTTTTTAGGAGGACAAAACAACTGATTGTCCATCAATACACTAATTGTTCATTTTTAAATTTAATATTTTTTCAAAAGAGAATAAAGGAATGTTCACATCAGATGGCAGCCAGTTTTATAAAGTCGAGGTATCCCGGGTGCTCGTCATAAACCACCAGATTTTGGCAAGTTACTGACATACATGTATTTCCCGAGCTCGACTCGCACGCCACAAGCTGAGTTCAAAGCCCGCAAACACTTATTGTCACAAAGTATCTTGTAACAATGATTTACATATGATGCTGAAATATGTAGAACACGACAACTGCTCTATTGCTATATTTATTTGTGAGAATTATCTGCGTTTTTCGACGAACTCAAGACTCTTTTCCACACGTATGCATTATAGTGAGAGGAAACTGGCAGAGGACACGATAACTCATTGGCACGTTGCTGACAAACCATCCCACACAGGACCAAAGGGGAAGCCGAGATGGGCTGAACTTACACATTCAGAAACCGTTTAGTGAGCGGCTCATGAGTCAATGTCCTCCCGGTAGCACAAAAGGCACTCCACCAGGGACAGCATGTAAAGATTTATGTACGACTCCTAATAGATATGTAAAGGGAGAGAATCCGAGGTCAAATCATCCTTGTCTCTCTTTGTGCTGGTGTATTGCGATACATAGACAGCAGTAGATATTCTCCTCTTTAATCTGGATCAGATTGGCTGTAAAACAGCCGATGATTTTAACTAAATACTCACGAAAGTAAATGGTACATGACACTCGCTTAATTATTCGTCCCATGAAAAGTGTAGTGTACTGTATGTGCTGATAAATTTGCAACTCAGTTTTCCAAGTGAATCTGATGTATACTGTCCACTATACGTCAAGCCACGATTGCAAAGTGAAAACTCATAGGGAACCTAAATGATTTGGTCTTATAAAAAATTCAAGTCAGTTCTCCGAGTAACTCTAAATAATTCTGTTCACTTAGTCATGACACAAGTGAGTAATAAAAGAGAATCTGCTTGATTCAACCTACTCACTGGGGGTATAAAAACGAATAATCATTCCCCCGGTTCATATTTTGTACTGAAGACTTTCAGTGGATGCTCGAATTTCTGTCGGGAGATGAAACCATCGTTGTTGGAACCCATCTTGTCAAATGTCGTGCGGATGAATTCCTCATTTTTCACTCGGTGCATCGTGTAATATTCTCGCCATTCCGCAAAGCTGATTGTGTCGTCTTTGTTGAAAACCATAACATCAAAGAAAGCGGACGCAGCGGCGGAGGCGAACTCATTGACGTACCAATCCTGCTTGCTCACAATAGTTTGACCTCTGACCCAGTCCTCCTGACTCAATGATCTCTCGTCTTTGGGTCTGCCCAGAGCCTCGAGCACGGAGTGCCAGTGCTTTTTGTAAGGTCGCGCTAAAGCAAAAGCCTCTTCCGCCTTTCTCGCCCGTAACAGGTGACAAGAGTATTCCAAGAATTCTTGACAAGTAGCGAACCCGCTCCGGCTGAAGTTGAGGAATTTAAAACTCGCTGTCCACTTCTTGTGTATACACTTGTCCAGGTCCATCTGAAAAGACTCCAGAAAACAAAGAAATCAGTTGGAAATAATATATAACGAACAGGGTTAGGGTAAAATGAAAAGCTAACGTTTACTGATGCAGAGACTACCTCACTGATCACTGCTAATATGGCTACTCCTACAACTACTATCGGTGCTGATGGAACTGTTACTGCTAAAGGTACTGATGTTACTATTATTAGTACGGTTACCTTCACTACTGACACCACTACTCTTGCTACTCCTTCTACTGCCACGTCTACAGTTTCTACTAGTGTTGTTATTACTAATGCTACTACAGTGGCCTTCGTGGCCCTGGGAGTTATCCTTCTATCGGAACACACAACTCAAGAGTCTCACGCAAATGCGATGGCTGTGAGTTCAGATCCATCTCATGTTCATTTTCTCTCCGGTCGTACGTGAAAAGGTCTGCAAATGATCTGACCAGCTTCCTCTCAATGCAATGCTGGTCGAGGTCTTAGAAGCAAAACTCGCATAATGAGCACGGCGTAAATCACCAAGCAAATCTATAAATACTCGGGTAAATTAATTGGAAAAAATTCTAGTTACTAATGTTGTGAATACTTATTACGTCACTGACAACAAGAACATGGGTCATCTCTCAAGTGGTTGCTGGTCATTAACATGTGAACACAAGACATTAGTTTATCCCGTCTACATCCAGAAACATACGCGGTCTAACTACATTTCAAAATGACCAAAACCCAACGCGATTTTAAACGTGAATAATCTTCAAAGCTTCCAAGCAAAGCCGTTTAAAAATATGCACATATATTTAAGTATTAAACGTAAGTGACTAAAATGTATTGAGGCCTATACTGTAATGTCATAATCTCAAAGTGTTTCATATCTGATGCATAAAAGCGTTTATATGTTGAGCATTGAAATTTACAATATAGGTGAACTGTTGTTCTGTGCACTACTAGACAAATTCGAATTGAAAATATGAGATAGGGCATATAGGCATCATAAAAGAGACATGTGTCGCTGGCACGGTACTATTTACCTCCATGCGCACCCTTCAAAGTGTCCTCCGAGTATTAAACTTTAATTCTAAAACAATACTCTATAAATATAATGCTCATAAAAATTATTTGAAAATGAGTAAATGTAAAACCACAAACCTTAAATTCAACCAGATAATATCCTCTCCTCGAATTTAAATCCCATGCACACTCACAATATTGAAGTTCTGTAATGCAAAGCCGTTTTTTTCATCTTGTGCTCAATGTAATGGGGCAGTTTTCCAGAGTTGAATGACTTGTACTCCCTAGTGAATGTTACTTTAACTGGCACGCCTTTTTAGGAGATCGACACTCCCTCGCTTCGTTCAATACTGACCACACAAGAGGGAAAATGATGTCCACCGCAGGTGAAAATAATGAAGATTAATCATAAATATACAGCTTCCATTTACTTTAGTGCCCTCACCGTTCTCTAAAAAGCCGACTCTACACACACTTACCATCCACAATTACTTGCCCATCAGGGGTACACAAATTGCACCGCTATAGTCCAAGAGAAAAAAAGAAACCAGGACAACAAATGTACAACCGTAAAGCGACTAATAAAAGTGATCGCTTATCAGTTTTACCGAGAAATCAATATGCCCAAAATGTATTCCGTTATTGGAAAAGCTGCCTTGAGAAGGGTGCTTATAACTTAAACTGATCATGTCAATGTGTTGAAATATCATAAGATTTGTTTATTATCAAATATAATGGGGCGATTTCACCACTAGAACAACAACATGTACTAACACTTTTCTGCACATTCTTGTTATTGGTACCTAAGGATCTTACAAGGGATACACAAAATCGAGCGGTGATGTGTCAAAGTTACACATTTTCTATAGAAAATGTTAAGCGGTCCTTCACTTACTTCTTTAAAATCGCCTGTTTTGTTACCTGTGGTCAATAACAATTTAAGCCTTTGTAATCAGTATTACCCTATCGAAAGCCGTTGAATGGAGAAATCTCTGATCTCTATCAATTCATTCTTGGCAAAATTACGGCTCTTACATCTGTTTACTCAGCGGAAGGTATCTAGAACAAGTTCTAAATACGCATGTCTTTGAATACTCTTCAGCCCAGGACTTGGAATTTTGCATATCCCTCCTCCCAAAGTTTGTACGCTCTTTTTCTACCACCTTCATTTTACCAGTATGACTAGTAGCATATTCACACGTCAAGTTTGTCAGTAAGTTGCCAAAGGTTAGTGGTTTCCCGGCACAATCTACTGTACAAAGCGTCTGCCTGGTTTCCTGACAACATATTGCTGGCCGTCCTCGTGTAAGGGAAATATTCTTGAGTACGGCGTAAACACCGCCGAAATAAATTAAGAAATAAATCTCAACGCCGTTAAATAATTTTAAAATTCTTGAGTATGACGTTAAACAACAACCAAGTATGTAAATATATACTTTCCCTCAGTTTCCGGTTTGTAGCTTTCTGTTGACCTTGAGACATTTGGAAACCTTGTCTTATTTACTTAGTTCAAGATGGCAATCGACCTAAGCAAAATGTGAAACTCTTTTTATTAAAGCACATCTTAAACATTAATATTCTGGAATTAAGTGTACACATCTTTGCCAAGGTTTCCCTGACCATACATTATCATCATATAGGTCTACTTAATATTTTTAGGTAAATCTTTACATATATTGACTTGCAAGATGGAGCCAATGTTACAGCAGAATACCAACTGTGAATCTTACTTATTTCGTCTATTCAGTAAGGACATGGATCAAGTCTACTTATTTCGCCATCCCAGAGGAGATAATCTTAACAATTGTATATCCACAATGAATCTAATAGATTTCGGCTAGCCTACTCGGTTGTGTATAAAAAGGAATAATCATTCCCTGGCTCGTGTTCCGTATTGTACACTTTCATGGCATGCTTGATTTCCTTGCACACGATCAATGCATCATTGTTGGAATGCATCCTGGGGAATGTAGTGCGGATGAATTCCTCACTTTTCACTCCTTTCATGACGTAGTAATCTCGCCACTCGCCGAAACTGATCGTGTCGTCTTTGCCCTTGTCCATAATATCAAAGAAAACCAGCGTAACAGTCGGGATAAGCTCTCTGTGGTACCAATCTTGCTTGCTCACAATGGTCTAACCTTTGACCCAGTCCTCCTGACTCAATGACGTCAAGTCTTTGTGTCTGCCCACGGTCTGCAGCATGGAATCCCAGTGCTTTTTGTAAATTCTGGCTGAAACAAAAGCCTCTTCTACCTTTTATGTCCACAAAGGTCGAAATGCCAGAACGACTCAAGTTCATGAACGTGAAAAGTGCCGTCCACTTTTTTGTATATACGCTTCTAGATCCATCTAGAAAGTGTAACAAACACAGATAATATATGAAATCAACACTGTCTCTGATCATGTACTCCTATGTACTATCAATATTATTGCTACCAGTCCCTATACTCCTGTCAGTTGACCATAGTTATAGTTACTTCTTTTACTACTGCTGCCATTACTGTTACTACTGAACCACAACTATGACCAGTGCTACTGCCACTAACATTACCAATGTTACTGCTCCTACTACTATTACCTATTTTCCCCTCCCGCCGTAAGTCTAAAGGTACGCCAGCTACCCGCCGATGATCGTCGGTTTTCCTCGGGCTCTGTCCGGTTTCCTCCCACCACGACGCCGGTCTATGTCGAATGAGTGAAGTAGTCTTGAGTACGACGTAAAATTCCAATCATATAAATAGATAAATACTACCACTATGATGATTTCCAGTATGACCATAGGTACCACTTCTAGCTTCTATTGTTCCTACTGCTACAACTACTACTTCGTGGAAGGAAAATACGCGATAAAAACAAATAAGTAAATAAAGAAATAATGCGAGAATCTTATGTTGCCCAAGGCACTGACAAAAAACGACAAACTGTACCTCACCTCGGAGTACATATACTGTTACAGGTTCTGCTATACCAAAGATTGTGCGAAAATGTTACATACGACGTAGGAAGACAACCACAAACTTTATCTTATCAGAGATTTGGCCCTCTGCTACAGGTAGAGCTACACCAAATACTGTGTGAGAATGTAACACAAAGGTTTGCGTATTTTGTGTACAAGTGTATGTATAATATATGTACCATGTATGTATTACAGGTTAACATCCGTTGTGAGTGACAGAATGTTATAGGGCTTTTGAAATGATTTCATATTACTTAATACAGAAGTTAAACAAACCTCAAAGGTAACGGGAAGATGCCCACGATACAAATATTCCGGCGTATGACCGCAGAGGAAGCCAACAAGAGCGTCATTTGAATGCTTTGGTGAGGACCTCCTTAATGAATGTACTGCGCTAGCACGCTAAAAACTCGGCCACAGAGGCCATCGTGGTATATTTCTGTGGCTGTGTCGCCATAGAGGTCGAGTCCAGAGTTCACTGCGGTTGCCTCGCCATATTGACCGAGCTCAAAGCTGTCTGCTGTTAACTCGCTGTGTAGACTGAGCCCGAGGTTTTTAGCGGTTGTGTCGCCATATCGATCGAGCACACAGTTCTCTGCTTTTGTGCCGGTATATCAATGGATCCCAAAGCTCTATGCGTATTGGCCGTGTTGGCCGAGCCCAGTAATACTATACATAATGAGCTGACCGAAACAATAGGCAAAAGAAACAAACAAAATAAAAAAAAAGACTAAAATACAACAACTGTAACAAATAACAAAGATTTGAAAAACATTGGAAATTATTCTTATGAAGTAAGTACAACTGAGTTTTAAAAACACAGGTGCTATTTAGCAGCAAGAACTGGAACGTTTATATAAACACAATCTCAGAATCTGTGAGTTGAAGAAGTGAATATTTACACGTGAACAGCAGAATGTTCTTTAAAATTGCTGCAGATTCTAGAAGTTCCTGAAAAAGTTTGTCACTAAATTTAATGGCCACCTGATCCCTGGCAAAATTTGAGGTGGAACGTGCAATTCGAAAACCATGTACCGTGTATCGGCAGTTGTACTTGTATGAGTGGCATTGTTTACATAGTGCGGGAAACTATGTGATTTGAAAACAAATATGTCATTCTACAATGTAGAAGGTGATGGGACAGCTGCATCAATTTCTATAAATATACAGGCTAGGGAAGAAGTGTTGCATTCCCAGCGGAAGGCTGTATGCTAGTGCATTTGATATCATATGGCTCATCTTTTCCTATATTCATTGAGAAACAACAGCGTATTTTATTGTACATTTGCAACATGTTTGGCATCTGTGTGGCCAGTGAGTTCAATAATAGTCGAAGGAACTAAGCCAGGATGACGGAGACGGGAACACGTGTTTTGCGGGCACTGTTGTTTGTCAGGCGGCCAGGTAAGTTTTCCCATTGGCAATTTGTATTATAAATTAATGTGGTCCATTGTCCACTTTCAACTCTGAGCTGATTTATGGACAGGGATGTAATCTGTTACTCGTGTGTTGTAAGAGAACAACGACAAGCTCTCCCTGTGTCCGCGGCGCAATTGCGCTGGAAAAATTAGCGTGTTGTTTTAGCTGATTATTTTCGCAATGCATTTAAGAAGCAGCTGTAGGGTAGCCGCCAAAGGTGTCTTAGCAAACTATATATTGCTCAACCAGTTTTTTCAAGCCGGAAAACAAATTAAAACTATGTGTATGCCAGTGTTAAACCAGCCGTATCAAAGTGCGTTATAAATGCGTCGATGTTGTGGGATACAGCATTACAGCAAGTTGGACCAGCCTTGTTGACACATAACGCTAGCTGTGTTAGCTTACGTTAGCTTAACTTGGATTCTCTGGGTGGACATTTGTTTATTTGCGCATCTCATATCTGTAAACGTATACTTTATAACGGCTTTGTTCGTTAATAACGATTTACTATTTCTATTTGTAGTGGACATTTAGGATTAGCTTGTTATCCATTGTATCCTTGGTGAACTCACAACAAAGCAGCTTTGCTTATGAGTTTGTAAGATGGCGTGTAGAGATTCCCAGAAAATGCCTGTGTACCCACAGATATAAAATAACACTTGGCTACGGATTCACCGGTTTTTCATATGAAGATGATAAACTTGTCCATGTATATATTCAGTTTGTAACTTGTTTGGAGCCATGCCTTTTCTGTACGATGTATGGCATCCAGTTTTACAACGAAAGCGATTGAATGTCTCGGCAAATCTCAATTCAGCTGTGACACTGGCTTGGGGGTTAAACAGAACTGAGACGGCCCAAGTGTTAGAACTCATTACTACGGTACCGTTTACTAAAAAGATTATAAAATTCTCTCTTGAAATTGTATAAATTTATTCCTGAATTATCTTCGTTTGTAGAGTAGAGTATTGCGCTACCGGCTGGAGATGGCGCCCATGCTCTTAACCTTACGAGGGGCCGACCAACCAGAGAGATAGGAGATCTGTTTATTTATTTGATTGGTGTTTAACTCAAGAATGTTTCACTTATACGACGGCCGTCAGCAGTATGGTGGGAGGAAACCTGACAGGACCGGGTGGAAACCTACGACACTCCGCAGGTTCCTGGCGTACCTTACCACGTGCGGTTAGAGAGGAAGAGGGCTAAGAGATATCAGCTGTTTGTAAGCTGTGAACTAAATGCTCTGAATTGTCTGTCAATGTAACATGTAATGACATAGGGACAGTACACTGCTTTAATGATACATGTTTTAACTGTAACAAATACATGGCAGAACAACACCTCAGGTATTTCCAGACCAATATGTTGTGACGGAAAGAAGTTTCTTGATCGTTTCATGTCATAAATTGACATGTATACTTAAGTTACAAACACAGCCCTAGCCTCCCACTACAGTCTCATGTGACAAGAGTGTTCCGCGCCTGGAGCAGTTATGTCACAGCCTAATCAGAACGGCTGCGCTTTATGCTAGTCGATGGAGCACGGTCAGATGTCAGTTTCGGCTGTCGTGGTAGCTATTAGAAACGACACTCTGCCCCAGTAAACAATATACTGTGCAACCTTTTTGGCAAACTTCAATTAGAACATGCGCTGTCGTTCACTTTAAGAATGACATGATATAACTTTTGTACTGGTGAATACAATACTCGGACAGTGGTGCACGAGGAAAAAGTATTTCCAGTGTCACATTTTACATGTAGCTAGTAAGCGTCAGCTTCGTTAAAACGCCTCTGTACTAAATAACCTCTTGTGCTTACGAAGATAAACTTTAGTAAATTATTAACTTTTTTTGTATAATGTACATTATGTGCTGAAGGTATCACAGAAAAATATTTGAAAAATTCAGGAGCGCATTAAAGGCCGAGAAGACGCAATTTTGGGAATAAGGAATTATCGAACATTTCCCTCCGACCAGCCATGTTGTAGAAGCCCTGAAAGACTTGGCCAATGACCAGCCCTCAAAACGTCACCTGATACTTTGACTGCGAAGTCACGTTGCAGGAAAGCTCTTGATTGTTAATGGCTTGTTTTTGTCGTCAGTGGGCAAATATCGGAGCAATAAATCGGAACTTAAGGTCATTGAAGTATTTTGTTGAATTGAAGTAATTTGTGTCAAGTGCACAGTTATAGGGTTAAGTGTATATTTACTTTTCTTACAATTCTCTTGTGTTGGGCAGAAGGCTGGAGTGATTTGTTCGAGCGAGTTGGCAAGAAAACCGTCCCAGGATACCCCTTGCCTGAAATGAGGAGATTTCCTGGCACATTTTCTCTTTCCAGCAATACCGACGGCAGATCTATAAAGGAAATGTCTTCCCCATATCGACAGAGAGAATCTGTTCCAAATGCCCTGCTGTAGTTTGGATATTTCCTGATGTCTACCAGTGGCTTATGCCAACACTCATGCATGCAAGTGGAGGCGAAGTTAACAGATGGGGGCTGAAAGCCGTATAGCTGTGTGCCGGCCACGAAGTTTGCCTTGAGAAACTTCCGAAAATGGCCGTTTGAAAACAAAAACAAAGAAAAAGGGAAACAAAGGGAAATTGAACTAGACTGAATAGGAGGGGAAAACTGAAAGTGCATCCTTACGGTTATCCCACGTGTACAAAGTCTAAATGCTTGCTCACTATGAAAACTCCAGAACGTTCCTTTAAATTTTTCCTGATTTTTTGCCAATTTTTTTCAGTCATATCAAGACAAGGAAGTCTTTTCTTATGGTAGACCGAGTTTATGCCGCCAAATCACTGCTGAAATATCATGACGAAGACACCAGACGTGGCTGCCCGCCCTTCCACATGACACTCACACCGGACCGACCAATCCTGTTTAGTTGTTCTACCCTTTCTGTACTGATTGCCAAGAGAAGCAGCAATGAGTACCACTTTCAGTCTTTGGTGTTGCCGAACCAAGGAATAATCCCTAATCTCATAACCATAACGCTGACGCGGTAACCACTAAGCCACAAAGGCTGCCCCAACACTTCAACAGCTTCGGTTTGGCTTGACAGTGTTAGATTTAGACCTGCAATATAATGGGCCGCCTTTCCTTCGCGTAATGACGATTCGAGTTAGAGCTCGATTGACCATTCTTGTCTAGTTAGACCTGAGCACCATGTGACCAGTTTGAGCACAAATCGTTATTCCCCTAACAGGAAAGAACAACACACAACACACCACAAAACTTCCAACCGAATTATATAGGCCCGTGAAGGGCGTGAATTGAGTTTACAGTTACGTATACAATACCGGCCAAGTGTATAACGGTACATTTCCAGGAATTGTATAGTCCAACAATCAACCTAAACAGTGTGTCCTAAGGGCTCACTTGGTAAGCTTCAAGGCTCGAAATATGAATAATTTCGTGTGATCACCAACTGGTGAGAGACTAATACCAATATGATTTCTTTACCAAGACTATTTCATTTCAAATTTAAAATTTTACGTGACCCTGAGTATGAACAATATAAAAAATCATTACGCTGCTATGTCTCAATCCTGTCATTTTCTGAATAAGTACGCTCTGCTAAACAGCTTACTTACTGATCATTTATTCCCACTTGAATGAATGTTGGGAAAGTGATATTTACGAGGAAGAAAAGAGTGGAAGACTTCATTCCTAAAATCCCCAATGCATTGGAGCACAACGCTATACAAAGGTCTTTCTAATATCCTTGCATTTCTCATTCATACTGTGTTCCTTGGAACGGTAATTTCATACATTGTGTCAGCAGCCTCCAAGATACCCGCAGAACAATTTGGAATCGCCCTCTTCAAGTTCACACAGCTGTTGTATTCAAATTGAAGAGTATTTAAACATTTTTGCAGTGCCCATGTTCGCTTTTTCAAAATCAATTACCCACACTCCGTTAATATCTCACCGAGGGCTACAGCCAGCACCATTCACTTCAGGAACGTCAGGATCTTGTTCTCCATAATCCATGTCGAACGTGTTCTCTTGTTGACGTTAAGGTCAGTACAGTGAAGAGTGAATAGGGTAACCCTTGAAGCCGCAATATATATAGCAAGAAAGACAATTGTATAACAACAAGGATTGCCCCCAATAGCGTGATAGGTGGCAGTTAATCTTGTTAATAAAGATTTCTAGAGGGGGGGGGAGGCTGTTTAGAGGACATTGACACCGTTTGTGGGTATGGAAGGGGAGAAGGAGTAAGTATTGGGTGCCAAGAAGAAAAACGTGAATCACGCAGTTTAAATTTTTATTTGAAGAATCGTCTTTAAGTTCAAAGTGGAGTGGGTAATTTAATTCATGTACAGTGCCATTTTTAGCCACAGGAGAAACCCAGGATGTCAGTAACCGTGAAATGAGCAACAGCAGAGCATGTGTACACATTCTACCTTTGCGTTTCTGTTTTGACAGATTATATGTAAAAATGTAAATGGTTATATATTAAACAGAATCCATGTTTTAAGACATTCTATTTAATATTAGACTTGTATTTCGTGCCCGGAGCATTGTGAAGCTCTGCCTGACATAGGCCTACATGACTGGAGACTAAAGAATGCATTTCTCCTCCGGCCGTACCTGGGAAGGTAATGAATTTATTACGTTAACACCCTCTAAATAGTTAGAAATTTAAGACATACATAGTGCTTAGGAAATGTTGTGATGTAACATTAAAACTAAAGTGGCATTATATTACAACCAGGGCCCTCCTTGCCCGAGAGGATAAGCACGCTAGCGCAGCATAATGATCCAGGTGTCTCTCGGTAATGCGATCGCTATGAGTTCAAGCCCAGCTCATGCTGGCTATCTCTGCGGCCGAACATTGGAAGGTCTGCCAGGAATCTGCGTATGATCGTGGGTTTCTTGGGACTACGCCCTGTTTCGTTCCACCATATTTATTTATTCATTTGATTGGTGTTTTACGCCGTTCTCAAGAATATCTCACTTATACTACAGCGGTCAGCATTCTGGTGTGAGGAAACCGGGTAGAGCCCGGGGGAAACCCACCACCATCCGCAGTGCGCAGGCTGCTGACAGACCTTCCCAGGTACTCCCGGAGAGGAAGCCATCATTAGCTGGACTTGAACTCACAGCGACCGCATTGGTGGGAGGCTTCTGGATGATTACGCATTATCTTTTTATATTAGTGAAATATTCTTGAGTAATACGAAATACATTAATAAAATAAGTAGAAATATAGACAAAAAAAAACTAATAAATAAATAAATATTTTACATCTTGCATGATGTTATAAAAACTGCAAAAAGTTTCTGCCTTCAAGGTGTAAAGGGCTATCATGTACGAGCATTATAAGCATTATAACTGAAAATTCTTGAGCGCAACTGTGAACTCTAACTAAATAAATAAATATAGTTGAATGAAATAATTTACGATGGGAAGAATCCGGGCAGAGCAAAAATAACAACCACCTACAAATATTCCCAGGTGTGTTTGCAGGGGAAGCCAAGAAGAGCCGGATTTGAAAGTATTGATGAGAGCCTCCTGAATCAGTATTCTGTCCAAGCACGCTAATCACTGAGTCACGGAGGTCATCATCGTGTTTTTGTCCGGCTGCGTCGCCATATCCACCGAGCCAATTCTCTGCGGTAGCGTGGCCATATCTACCAAGCCCAAAGCTCTGCGCGGTTGCAACACCGTACTGACCTGGCGCAGGGTTCTTCGCGGTAGTGTCGCCATATCGATCGAACCCAGAGTTTGCTGCTGTTGAGTCTCTATATCGACCGACTCAAAAGCTGTCTGCGGTTGCGTCGCCATAAGGACGGGGGTTGTGTTGCCGTATCGGCCGAGCCCACTGATAACATAAATTATGATGAGTAGAAGCCGGCAGAGCCAAACTCACAACCACCTGCAGGTTTCGGGCAAATATTCTAACATACCACCATAGAGGAAGCCTACATGACTCGGATTTGAATGTATTAGTGAGAGCCTCCTGAATCAATACGCTGTGCTAGCACGCTAATCACTCGGTGAGGGCCCCAATTACAATTAGAGATTATGACTACAATGTTTTCTTCTGTATCAGGCTTCTCTGCGGTTGCGTAGCTGTTTGAATGAAGCCAAAAATCCTCTGCGGTTGTGTCGCCGTATAGATCGAGCCCAGGGTTCCCGTTGGTTGCCTCTCCGTCTCGACCGATCCCAAGCCACGTCGCTATATAGACCGAACCAAAAGCTATTTGCGTTGCGTCGCCTTATTGACCGAGCCCAAAGATGGATGTCTGTGGTTCCGTTGACGTATCGCCCGCTCCCAGAATTCTCTGCAGTTGAGTCGTTGTATCGACCGAGCGATGAGTTCTCAGAATTTGTATCTCTGTATCGACAGAGTTCAGAGCTCTGCAAGTCGACAGAGTCCACAGTTCTGTGCGGTTGTGTCGCTGTGTCGACCGAGCGCTCAGTTCTCTGAGGTTGCGTCACCGTATTGATAGAAACGCACACGGCATGATGCAGACTACAATGTGCTGATAATATGTTTTTCATATACCTATATAAAATCTACCTTTGAGACCTTAAAATTCAGATATTTCTGTAGACTGCTCTGTTTGAGGTATATTGGCTGGCAGTGCACAGCACGCTCGCAAATTCTAACGCGCCCGTCCAAATATAGTTTTCCTATTGTCTAGCATTTATACCATACATTACTTCGGCTCCTTGTTCATTTTCACGTTGGCAGATTTTTGGACAGTAATGTAAAATATTTCTCGTGTGTTGCAGGAGAACAATGGCAAGTTGCGGTTGTGCCGAGGTACAATGGCACTGGAACAATTAGCTTATTGTTTAAGCTGGTTAGACACGCAATGTATTTAAGAAACTGCTCCGCGGTGAACGCTAAAGGATGTGTGAAAACTGTTGCTTTTTTTAAAATGAGAAATCAACTTTCTGTAAAAATTTTGTATGTCAGTGTTAAACTGTCAGCGCAGTGTTTTTTTAACCAGCAGTATGAAATTGCATTATAGTTGCGTCGATGCTATTTAACACATCATTACAGAAAGTTGCATTAGACTTGTCGACACATAGCGTCAGCTGTGACTTGAATTTGCTGGGTGGACATTTCAGGTTTGTTTATTTGCTCTTCTTGCACCTGTAAACGTATTCTTTAAAACGGCATTGGTCGTTAGCAACGATTTACTATTTCTATTTGAAGTGAGGACATTTGAGGTTTACTCATTTTTCTTTCTTACCTCTGTAAACTTAAAACGACTTTGCTTGGTAGCATCCATTCATGTAATTTTGATTTGTGGCGTAGACATTTATGATTAACTTGTTTTCCATTTTGTCCTTGGCGAAATCACCAGATCTACACATTGTTAATTTTTAAAGTAGCATTTTACCGGTTGCCACGCTGTAAATGCTACTGTGAACGAATGGTACATATTATTTTGTCAGTACACAATTTGCATAGATTGTGTAAAGCACTCACAATGACGCATGTACACATGATGTAAGTAAAAGCGTTTGGAGTTCACTTATATGGCGTTCAGACGCAATAGAATAAATATCTGACTTTTGCTTATTTTCCTTTTTCACCATTGTAAACCTATACAGTACAAAGCCGCTGTGCTTGTTAGTAAGGATAAATGATGATTTGGATTCGCTGTGTGGACATTTAAGGTTTCCTTTTTTTGCCTTCCCCTGACGACGTTCATCAATATGGTAGGCGGAAACCCGGCAGAGCCCGGCGGAAACCCACGATCATTCGCAGGTTGCTGGCATACCTTCTCACATATGGCCGGACAGGAAGAGCGGTAGGAGAGATTAGCTGTTTATAAGCTGTGACGTCAATGTTCTGAATTGTCTGTCAGTGTAACATGCATTCACGTAGCGACAGCACACTGTTTCAGTGGTATATGTTTTAACTATAACAAGTACCTGGGTGAACAACACTACAAATAGTTTCACACCATTGTGTTGAGGCGGGAGTAGGTTTCTTGATCGTTACATGTTATAAAGTGACATGTACACTTAAGTTACAAACACAACCCTAGAAGCCTACCACAGTCTCAGGTGACAAGACTGTTCGCCGCCTGTAGCAGTTACGTCACAGCCTAAACGGATCGGCTGCGTTTCATTCTTGTCGACGGTAGCTGTTGGAAACAATACTTTACCGAATTATACATAATATTCTGTAACCTTTTTGGCAAACTTAACAGAGAGCATGTGCTGTCTTTCAATTTAAGAATGGCATGATATAAGGTTGCTGTTACTGAGTGCAACACTAGAGCCGTGGTGCTGGAGAGAAAAGCTTTTACTGTGTCACGTATTACATGTAGCTAGTAAACGCCAGCTTCATTCAAACGCCTCTGTACTAAGGAAGGTCTTGTGCTGAGAAAGAAAGTCTTATTACGTAACTAACTTTTTTGTGTAATATACACTAAAGTGAATATAAAGTCTGTCACTATAGATGCATTGCCAAAAAGAAGTGCCGTAGGTATCACAGAAAAATATTTGACAAATTCAGGGGCGTCTTAAAAGCCGAGAAGACGCATGTTTGGGAGGATGGAAGTTTCGAACATTTCCCCCCGAGCAGCCATGTTGTAGAAGAGTTGAAGGACTTGGCTACTCATAAGCCCTAAAAAATCCCACCTGAGACTTTGGCTGCGAAATCACCTTGCAGTCCAACTCTCGACGGTTAATGGAGGCTTTTATTGTGATTGAGCAAATAACAGAGCAATAAATCGGAATTGGAGGTTATTTTCTGTTAAATTGAGGTATTTTGTTTCAACTGGATAATCATAGATTTACGTGTGTATTTATAACGGCTACCTGTGTTAGAATGCTTAGGTCTTGGGCAGGAGGCTGCAGTAATTTGTTCTAGCGAGTTGATAAGAAAACCGCCCGGGGATATCCATTGACCGAAATGTGTTCCAAATGCCCTGCTGTGTTAACGATTTTCCTGATGTCTACAGCCACCTAATGCCGACACTCATGCATGCAGGTGGACGCGAAGGTACGAGATGGGTGGGCTGAGAGCCGTATAGCGCCCTGACAAACTTCCGAACTCGGCCGTTGAAAACAAAAATAAAAAAAAACAAGACAAAAGGTGAATTCTCGAATTAGATATATGGTGTTTTAATTTGCATTTTTTAGACTCTTTTGCCTAGTGCAGTAAGCTTGCCTCTAATGTTGGAACAGTTTTCTTTTATCACCGATGGTGCAGTGGATCTTCCAGGTAATGTGGAGTCACTTCATATGGCTGGCATGGCGAAATGGCGTCACCAAATAAATATCTGGAAGGAGTGACAATCATATCCATTTTATTCTGCTAATAAGTACTGTAGAACTTTTTAAATATTTTTACAACCAAGCTGACAAAATTTTTTCGGAATGAATCCAGGTTTAGTGGCTTACTTTCTGTTCACTTTGAAAGATATAAACCTAAACTTCTTAGGTTGCTTATATCGCCCACTTTCTTCCGTCTCCGCTCGAATCCCAGCAGGGTGCCTCATTTCCCTGGTACCTCACTGTATAAAATCCCTGTTTACTTGTTCAATACTCTTCTGTATTTAATGACAGAGAATAGCACGGGAAATCTAGGCATCGAAACTCGATATCCAAATGGTAGCAGTGAACCAAAATGGGAGTTACGGGTCAAGAATCGTAGACCAGTTTCCAAAACAACGTCAGAGGAGATCTGTTTGTCCTCAGAGACAAGTATTGTAGACAACAACGCCATGAAATTTTACAGCGAAAAATATTCCGTTTATAGTTATAGTCTAGTAAATTTCCAAGAAAATCCATATAAGGCAGAGGGAATCCCCATGGCCGAGATCTTTAATGTGCCATTGCGATCACAACTTCCCAAATATGCGGTAGCTGTAAGCTGAAGTCCAGCTCATACTAGCTTCCACTTGAGCCGTACGTGAGAATGTCTGCCTGCAAGGTTTCTTCCCAGCATAATGCTGACCTACTTCGTCTGTGGGATATATTTTTGAGTACGACGAAAAACACGAAAAATAAAGAAATAAATCACACTGGGCGGGGTGAGAGGAGGCCGTACTCATAGCGAGGATCATAAGAAAGTTTTGGGTAAGCGAACTGCAGGCCGTGGGCAAATCCAAGGAAGAGTTGTCAATGGATAAGGAAGACTTTGTCAAGGCACTAAGTATTATCAGCAAGCAGGATTTGTGCCATGATGAGGCTACACCGGCTACGGCAGCGGCCATGTTTGATAGTCTGGACGAGAACAAGGGCGATCTAATTAGCCTGGTGGAGTGACGACATCACTAAGAGAGGCACGGGAGGAGACTGAGCACAGGTAGAATGAAAACTGTTTTAAAATACGTTTCACATCTGTCGCTGGCACCCACGAATTAAAACTAGCTGGCCAGCCTCGCCATTTCACCAAGTAATATGTTTTGCCACGTTCTTTTTTTCTATCTAATACTCTTTCCACTTGATAGCACGTATCAAGCGTTGTTTCAACGGGTTGGAGTTGTGTTTCGTAAAATGTCCCAGAGATTATTTCTCCATTCAAATCAGCTAATGTGTACACCACAGGTTCCCAAGGGTGCCGTGCTACAAGGAGGAAAATTTCTTGACTCCAGTTAGATAGGTACGACTTCTCAAAAGTTCTCTTGACCTTACTAATGCGAACGAGATCTCCTATTTTATACCGATAAATTCGCCGACTGCACCAGGACTTCATAGAGCTATATCATATAGCCCGAACTTCATGTTCATTGTCAGCTGTAACGGTAATCGGGGCTCGCCGAATGCTGCGGCGATACGCACGATTGTAACCCTTTGTTAAGTCAGGTAAAACATCCAGGTAACGTGGAGTGTTATTAGTGATGAATTATTTATACATGCGAGCAGCTCAACTACGGAGGCTATCGTTTCATTTATGTGTGAGAATAAAAAAGCCCATGCTCCTTTAAACATGCCTGAAATGCCTTGTTGAGAAGCTCCGTCCCTTCATCAGTTTGTAAAAATGATGGCTTTCATCCGGACTTGAAAATCCTTTTAAACGCCTCAATAAGATTAGCATCTGTCTTGTTAAGAACGGGGACTACCCAAGCATATTTAGAATATCGATGCATGTGAGCAGGTAACGCTTGGCAAAATTATACCTGGCTAGTTTACTCATGTCAGCCAAATCAGCTTGCCAATGACTGTCTATCCCACCCACAATAACTCTATTACAGGCATAGTGTCACTGAGCTGGACGATGAAGTGTAAACGTCTCCTCCTCGGCTAACCAAGTCTTTACACAATCACGTGACACAGTTAAATCATGCTGACGTGCAGCCCGTAATAAAGTACCAACCACGCTATAAGCAGCTCGGCTTTGGGGGTCAAAATATAGCTGTTGTAAGACTTTAGCGACAGTATCCTGAGATTTTGATATGTTCGCTTTTGTCTTTGCCTTCGTATGGAATAGAACTCTCTTTCTCCGTCGGCGGTAAGTCATAATAGGTAGGTACTTTTATTTTATACCCATTTCACTAAACACCAACAAGTATCAGCACAAGTGATACAGACAGCCAGTGATGTAAGCATCCAGGGCGTGAGAGATACTTACTCAGGTTTTATATGGGTTGTATCGGGCGACTTGCTCTGTATGTTCATGAGTTTGAAAATGACTTCCCTGAAATAGTATTTATGAATCGGATTAGAATTCTCTAGATGGTGACAAACGTCTATGGTAAATAGTCGAAGAATAGCACATCGTCGTTCGGTCAAAAGCTGATCTTCAAACATAGATTCCACTACTGCCTTATATGCTTGGAGGTCGGTTACTGAATCAGCAAGTTCTTTCCACCCTAATACCCTCGATTTCATGTAAGGAGTCTTATCACCTCTGTAACTAGAGGAATAACAGTGAAATACTCTAGAGTACCATACGTCTTATACTACCATCGACATACGTATATATATAAACAGATGTTCAATATTTAGCGACATTTTCCCACGTACATGCACAACCGACAGAGTGAGGTTTGGCATGAGTTATCTCCCACTGACCGTCACTCACAGATTTTGCTGTTTGAAGGGGAAATACTCTTTGCACCATAATCACTCCGTAAACCTCAGGGAGGATGGCTGTGAATAACTCCAACTCACCACCAATCTTTTTTTAGCGCGTGATAAATAATAATAAACATCAATAAGATCAATAAACATCAATAATTATCGAGGTAAACTACTAAGACATAAAACAAACAAACACATAGTTTTCATTCTTTTATATTTATTCTAACATGCTGAACGATATAACGATATTTTATAGTATTCAACCTTCATCGTGGGATATGTACAGAAAAATAAATCGAGAACTCGTAAACTGAAACTATTAGTTAACAACAACAACAAGAACATTTCTCACCACATCTCAAAATTCAAATCGTGGCATATGTACAGAAAAATAAATCGACAACTTGCAAACTGGAACTATTAGTTAACAACAAAAACAACAACAACAACAACTTAATTTTCATCAAATCTCAAAATTCAATAAATCGCCCATATGTTGGCTTAGCTTTTTTACTCTTTGTCTCCACTCTTTGTATCCACACGATCGTTCCACTGATACGTATTCACTGTTGATACCAATGTATTGTCCAAATGAAAACCCGTACAATTGTTGAGTACTCTTATATTCCCTCCACTGCTTGAGTTGAATTGAAATCGCTTGCGAGGGGAAGTAGGTGGTCTGAAAATAAATAAATAAATAAATAAAATAACTATACATGTTCATAATACAGTATAAGGTCACATGACTTCCTACGACAATACATCTAGTATACCCGGAAACGTTAGTTTGTAAAAAATTAAACATGTATATATATAGCCCAGCAAAAAAAATGACATTTTTTTCATAAAAATACATGCTCACACCGCTTCTTCATCTTCACACTATCTCCCTGTCAAACGCTCAAAGAACATTTAGTTGAAATCAGGATTACTTTACTCCTTGCAGATACTGGCGGACTTTATCATCTGGTCATTCATCCTCTTTAGCCGCATTCTGAAAATCGATGATCACCTTAGATTCATCCAAACGCCATGCTGCTTGGTCAACTCTAATTTCGCTTTGCACATCCATATAATGTAGTGGCTCGAGACACAGACTTTGACACGTATGATCCACACGAGAACCTTCACATTGCCCTTCCTTTACTTGATCAACACGTTGGAATAATATGCTGCATTATTACACTCCACATTAAATTATTAAGAATGGTGTTCTCACCACCAGTGAGAGGAATTGGCGGTAGTTGGGAGGTAGGTGGTCTACTAGCTGTATGGGACAAAGCTTCATCCGTTTTCCCAAGCATGGCTCGTATACGATGGCAGGCCTCGGTGAGGTCCTTCCACATATCTGCCCAAAAAGTGATCCGACCTTTCTTAAGATAACATTTTCCCTGCTTGCTGTATTGCATCCAATGTTTAATATTCCCACTACCACCAGCGCTCCCCGGTTTGCGGATTCTTATATGTTGACAAACTGAAGAAAAGATCATCACAGCGAAACAGCTGTTCTGACGGTGTGCTAATCTCATCATCATCTTCACTATCTGTTATAGGACCGGTTACTGTTCGGCGGGTTTGTGATTGAAAGAGGCTTTCAAACTTGTCCCAGGCATCCACTGGAATGGCCATATTGCGCTGGTAAAGTTGGTTGATATGTTGGAAGAGGATGATTTTATCTTCGGCAAGTCGAATACAATATCGGCTGGAAATGTCGATATCATGAGTTTTCTTGTCAGATGGAGAAAGTTTAATTTGCTTCTTAGGGACAGCCTGTGCATCCGTTGTCTCTCGCTCCGCTAGAACGGTATTCATCGCCCCAGTTGCTGTTGTTGTTGATGGCTGCTGTTTACTTCGCGGCATAATGAAAAAAAAAAGTAAGTCACTCAAGTACTGGTAGTTGACGGTGTGAAGTCCTGAGGTAGACTGCTGGTTGAGGTGTGGAAATGAACGGATCTATGTAGAAAACTAAAAGAATTTTGGCACAATGCCAACTCGTGCGAATTTGGCATACTGCCAGCTCACGCAATGCTTTCCCCCAACAACTGTCACAAGTGGGGATTCCCAACAGATGAGGAATTCCCGACAGACGGCGCTGGGATGCTCGGAACGGTTTTCTCTTTGGCTCATGCTGGCTGGGTGGCGCGCTTCCTAAACATAACAGAATCCGGCCGAACCGTATAAAAGCGCCAGCCTTAAAGCCGAATCAATCCATTCACTCACTTGAGCATCATGACACATATTGCATTACACGAATTGGCTGTGGTTTATGCCAAGGCATACGAGAGATACGAGGCGAGTGCAAGGGTGCACGCGGAACTAGAGCGCATTAGCATGGGCAGAGGTGGAATGCCGGAAAGTGGAACTAGAAGCGAGATGGGAAATTCTCAAGGCAGCCTGTGCGGTGAGGGGGCGGCCATTTCATCCTTGGTTTCGCCGAGAAACAACCACCGATGAAACAAAAGACGCAGCAGCACTACCACCCCCTCACTCCGCCTCTACCAACACTTCCAACGGCCCTTTTCAGGGCCAACCAATTCTTCCCGAAAGAATTTCAAAATTTGGGCACGATATATGAGTTATGTATGCCTTTAATGTCTGTGATTTGTCTGTTTTATGTAAAACAAAATCAGCCCCTCACATTCATCCTCGTTGATTTTTATGATGAGAATGTACATACACTCACATACATACAGCAAAGTATATCCGTTCTCATCCGCATATTAGTGTGTGTGATTTTGTCCGTTTTATATACAACAAAACAAAATCAGCCCCTCACATTCACTCTCGTTGATATTTATGATAGGAATGTACACACACCCACATACATACAGCTAATTATATCTCTTCTCGTCCGCATATAAAACTAGCCTTTACATTCATACTGGGGGAAAAATGTTCATTACGAGTATCTATATATTTTTTATTATTTAAATTTATATGTCAACTCAAAGCTGTTTTTTCAAAATGTATTCTTTATATTTCCGTACACTCAAGAAACATGCAAGGATTGAAAACCGTGAAGTCTGTGTCGTGGTGTGACGACTGTCGACTAATGAAAAACGGTGAAATTGTTCTCTTTGACCGTCGCGGTTTTTGGCACACTACCATCTTTACCAGGGATATAAAAGCCCCCGGATTTGTACAAAGGCCAGCGCTCGCTAAGCATTATCACTTTTCCACTCCTGACCGTTTTGGGCGGTGGATGATGTGCAGATACTTTCCCGGGAGTATGCCATGGCCTGTGTGACGTACTGTAGGGCGATTCGGCGCTTTTCAAGCGGCAGAGGACGCTATGCAGAAGTCCTGATCGCCCGGGGACGGATGAGGGCGGCGTGTCTAAGGATGAGTTTCGTCTGCGGGAGACTGGAGGAGAAGGCCCAGCGTTAGCCCCGTCGCCATTATACCGAATCAGGGTATTCCGCCAAGCTACGGTGTACAAACCGGTTCCAATCGCCCTTGTATGGGCGCCTCTTTCTACCTCAAGAACTTTCAGATCTGGGCACAATATATGGTTCATGTTTATCGCGTTTAATGTTTGTGATTTGTTTGTTTTATCTAAAACAAAACAAAATAAGTCCTCTTGACATTCATCCTCGTTAACTGGTTTGCTAGCAATTTACATAGATACATGTACATACATACAGAAAGTTATACCCATTTTCATCCAAATATAACAGTTGCATTTACACCCACACTGGAAAGAAATTATGTATATTAAGAGTATATATATATTTTTTTTATTATTTAAATTTATATGTCAACTGAAAGCTGATATTTCACGCTGTATTCTTTATATTTCTGTGCACACAAGTAACCCATTGATAAGCCCTGTCTCTGTATGCACGCATAATCCCATGTACTCTATGGGCCCGCGAAAAGGGAACATTGTTTTGATATCAGCACATTACTCAATACCAGCACTCGTACCTTGCCAACATGGAACCTTGCCAATTTGGCTGGCACCTTGCCAGCTGGGAACTTTGCCAACTTTATGACGTCATACCGGTACAATCGGTACCAACCAGGTTAAAAGATGGGAATAAAACTTGTAGGCCACATTATATACTACTCACGTTTGAGACGATTACTTTTTATGTTTCGACTCTGACATTCAGCTATGTACAGCATATCTGAATCAATCTAGTTATACTTTATCTACTTTACCATCCTAGAATACTTACATTTTACGATTTTGTGTCCATACAATTTTTCCCTAAATATATCGATTTAGATATAGATGTTTACCTCACGTTTGCGGTATTTTAACTAGTATTGAAAATTTCCATCTAGTCTTATTTGATTTGGATTTTCTCAGAATTGCATCGAGAATCATTTGCTGTCTGTTAGTTTAAGCATGATCTCGCCACAATTTTTTTAAATTTCATTTGGGGGAAAGTCTCACCTACATTTGTGAAAACATTCCATACACGTAAACTACAGTCACATGTCTTCATCAAATAAAACACTAATTTACTGTGTCTGATAGATTTATTTATTTATTTGATTGGGATTTTACGAAGCACTCAAGAATATTTCATTTACACGACGATGGGAAGCTTTATGGTGGGAGGAAACCGGACAGAGCCCGGAGGAAACCCACGACCATCCCCAAGGTTACTGGTCTGCACCTTCCTACCTACGGCCGGAGAGGAAACCTGTGTCTGATAAAGTACAGACAGCATTTCACGTGAACAAAGTTAACATCGATACTCACCAATACACATCGAAAACTCGGTAATCACAATTTTCGCAGCGTATGCATCTATCCGTGTACCGTAGTACTTTAAATACATTTTTATGTCAGTCAGATCAGGTTTCTGATTCACAATCTACATATAATGGTTAACTCTTTGCAACTTTCGTTTTGTAAAATAAAAGTTCACTGTTACTGTATAACAATTTACTGGCTTTTCGCGTTCTCTCGTGTGGAACAAAATGGAACTTTTCTGCAGTAAACTTTATTGCAATGGCTACACCAGCTATAGATTTCTAAACATCTCCACAAACAGCAGTCTCCCATAAAACGTATACTTTCCTTTTGAAATCCACAAAAAGTACATGTACACAATTAACTCGATATCCGAATAAAGTCTTTCTTGAAGTGGATAAAGTACAAGAGTTGACAGTTCAGAAATTCCGATCCGTAATTACCATACCTTGATGAGTATAACTACAAACAGGGTTTTATATGGACCTTTTCAGGGTGCTACCAGAGAGGGAAGACATGGAACATCTAAGGATTCTAAGTAGCCTATCGCGTTTATCAGCTTTGTAAATTTGTAGGCCAACCCTAAAGCCTGTCTACACCATGAAATTTATTGTCGAATCAGGCTGTCCACTGAAAGGTGCTTCACGGATGTAGGTGTTGTAGTTTTCGACACATCGTATTGGGTGAATGTCGTTTACACATGAGAATTGCCCTCCTTTCATTCGCCTGACTACAAAGCGCCACACTTTCAAGCGGCTTTGAAGGCTTAGAAAGATCAAGAACTTTGATTGCCTCAGGAGTAGGCTTGAATCGGTTACCGATACATGCCCTATTCCAGGTGAACATATTAATTACGGTGTTCTGAACTTGACGAAAAGCGGATGAAAATCCACATTCAGATGTACGCCGTCGCTCTCGGCCAGAATTTGGCTGTATTCTAGTGAGGTCTTCAGCCCCTCTGACGTCACATTCAGTCGATCACATAGCATGTTCAGCGCCCTAGCTCGTGTTCCCCTGACAACTGACAAGTAGTTTGATCTGGCCAAAGACACAGTCAGATTGGCTTCGATCTCTGCCAGCCTCTTAAATTGGTTCTCTTCAAATCGGATGTCGGCCATCTGGAAATAGGGAAAGATCGATTTATTTATTGATTTACGTTGAAACCATTAGGTATGATTAGTTCATGGGTTCAATAAAATTAGTTCGATGTTTTGCTTCCAGTTGTTATAGATTTTATCATGATTTTATTTTTTGATAAAGCATAAACTCAACACAGGATTGCTCGTGTCTGTAGAGGTACATGCATCGATATATGATAGCCTTTATACACGTACACAAATGGAAATTATTGATTCATTTATCGTGTGTTCAATCGCTAATATTTTATTGAATTTATTAATTAATAGAATCCTCCGCCTTTCATACATGCGTTAATGAACTCATTGAAACATTTTATCAGTCATCTTTGCAGTTCATTAATCCATTAGATCATTCATTAGTTGTGTTCAAAGATTTGTTCACATCACCTTCATAGTAGTAATACGAATATGAATTCCCCCTTCAGTAATTCGTGAATATACGTGTTTTGACTACATCGCTTATTCAGTTATCAGTAGATGTCCTGACTGAATCGCTTACATGACTAATGCATGAAAAGTTCGAACAAGAACACCTCATCAGCTGACAATACTAAACGTTATAACTGTCTGTGCCCTTACCCCCTGGACCATCGGGGAGTATTTCCCGGCGTCTCGGGGTCATGTTTGGCGAGAAAACCCCACGCCAACCTCCAATTCATTCCTCCTCCTTCCTTCTTTTATTTATGTACATTTGATAACCCCTATTGAAATAAATTAACTAACTAGTGCAAAGCCCATCGAAGCATTACTTTAGTAGGTGTGGTAGGCACACCGGTTGAAACGATATTGTTTCAATAAGCGTTTTGTTTGATATTTATGACCCTGATTGAAACTAATCGACTGGACATCAAGTTATGTTCGCTTGAACCTCATATTTGTAAGTACCATGAGAAATTAAAATGTTGCTAGTTTTAATATTGATCTATTTTCTGGGAAGAAAGAATAAGCATTATTTTGGATATCTGTGATATTGTCAAATACTATTATTCTATTTGAAGTACAAAGCTCCGGGCCCAAAATAAAGAAAAGACATAGCTACTTTCCATTAACTCCCATGCTAGGCCTACTGTTCTGGAAAAATAATATGACCAGGACCCAATTTTATGTTTAATACCATAATAAAGTTTACAGAGACTGAATGAATGATTATGGCTTTTGGCAACTTCGGCATTTTTCAGCCATATCGTGGCAAGAACATGTTTTAAAGCATGAATCAGTGTATGGTTTTCGAGAAAAAAATGTGAACACACAAAACAAAAATAAAAACAGACGTGTTTAAAACCAGGTAAAACAACTAAACCTCGGTTAAAATTCGCCAGCGACGCTGTCAAATAAGTCGAATAGAGAGTCGACTGTGTAGAAGTCCACACATTCAACCAGGACATGTTTGATGCCGTATTGGGACCACATCCAACACACCCAGGAGCATTGCTCCTATCCAGGATAAAATTACACGAGAGTGCCCAACCCGGCATCTTATTAAAACTACTTGGTCTTTACGAGAGATACCAAGACTATAAGAATTATAGCCAATGACAGGATGAATTGCATGCAGTTTCTTATGGATCTGTAAGTCCCACCCTGCCAAAGTCTACGAATATATTTAAGAATGTCATATTTAAAATCAGTATAAGGGATTTTAATCTCAGGTATGGGTTTATTAAGAGCAACTTTTGCCTCTCTATCTACCACTCTGTTCCCAATGAATACAAATATAGCTTGCTATCCAAAGGACCATAATATCTTTACCTCTCTGAACTCGTTTTCTATACTAAGCTAGCATTTCAAGAATGAATGGGTTTTTAGATCTATTATTCGCAATTACCAAAAGGCAGGTAACGAGTCACTGCATATCAGAGCTTCTTGGGCATTCCCAGAGGAAACATATGGTAGGACCAGGAGTACAGCACTGGCTGTATTTTGAAGACAAGGATGGAAGGCGAGGAGAAGTGAGTAGCTGTTCCAAGACAGCTGCAGCCGCAACCCTGTCCCCATCCTTTGACCCGTCAGTGTATACAAATTTATAATCAGAATAATTAGCTTTAATTTCAGCAAAACGTTGCTGAATTATCAGAGAATTCGCATTTGTTTTCTTATATTTACGTAGATCAAATAGTAATTTAGGTGGTGGAAGAAGCCATGGAGGAGACTCCGGAAAAGAAACCGGAGCTTTGTCCTCAAGCTTGATATTGGCTTCCTCAACATGGTCCCTTACACCAACACCGAATGAAGGGATCCTGTTAGGATATTTAGTATATTTGTCTACATATAATGGCTTGAAAAAACAGTCGTAGGTAGGGTTTGTTGGGTGAGCTTTAAACTTTGTAGTATATTGAAGGCTGAGTTTTATACGCCTGTGATGTAAGGAAGGCTCATTAGCTTCTACGTATAAACTCTCTACTGGCAAGGTTATAAATGCGCCAAGACTGAGCCTCAGACCTTGGTGATGGAGCGGATGCAGATACGATTTTCTAGCGGAACCCTGTATGATGGACCCATTGTCCAATTTAGACCTCATTAGAGAACGACATAAGTAAAACTGCTCGGTCAACACCCCAATCGGTGCTAGACACGACCTAAGTTATATCGAGAGGCTTGTACATTTAGCTTTTAGCACTTTATATGGGGTATGAAAGATAATTTCTTATTAAATATAATCCTAAAAATTTATTTCATCCTACAATATCCACTGGCTCACAACAAAATTTCAGCTCGGGGTCCAGATGGAGTTTCCGTGTATTGTAAAAATGCATACCGACGGTTATAGACGTTGAAAATCTAACATCGTTGGCGTCTGCCCATTTTTCGATCTTATTGAGGCAAAGCTGCAGTTGTCGCTCGATGCTATTCATATTTTTAGCACGATAGCAAATCAGGAAATCATCGACATATAAAGAATCCTCTGTAGGCCTACCAGTTCGATGAGTTTCAGCCAGACTATTTATTTTGACGCTAAACAGCATAGGAGAAAGAATACTGCTAGAAAGAGTGGACCCCACACGTGTCTTAAATTGACGAACAGATGAAAACTCAAATATGAATAATAGTACGCGACCTTTTAAACCCATATCAGAAAATCTTTTCAAATACCACATTTTCATGTGGTGTCGTAGGTCTTGACAAGGTCGAAAAATATTGACACCACGAGTTCATTACTTATAAGAGCATCAGGAATGAAGGTTTAAAGTAGATCAACCTTGTTGGCTTCAAGAAACCAAATAAGTCTATCATGTATCATCCGTTCCATAGTCTTACAGACGCAGCTGGTAAGAGCCATGAGACGGTAATCATTTGGATCACTATGATCCATTCCCGGTTTAGGGACGAGGGTAATACACGCCTTCCTCCATGACGGTGGAAAATTATCAGCCATTCCCTTATCATAAAGTCAGTCCAAGAGGGTGTCTAGTGGCTCAGATGGTAAATAATTCAGAAGTGTGAAATAAATACTATCAGGGTCGCATGCAGTATCGTGTGCCTTTTGCAATAAAGTTTTAATTTCTTCAATCGAAAAAAGACGGTTATAGTCTTCTAAATTCTTAGAAGAAAAAAGGCAATTGAATTATCTCCTTTTCTTGAAATATGCTGAAATTCAGCAGTGTAATTCTCAGATGAAGATTTTGAGATATTTTTTTCAGCTAATTTATTGACTATATCATGTGGTGAAGTTAATAAACTATCACCATCCTTTAAATGTTGAATTTTGGCCTTATTATTTTTGACTTTAAGCTTCTGAACCATGTTCCAAACCTTACGCATGGTTTCCCTCCCACAAAATCGTCTCTGGGACTTAATCGACCACTTTTAGCTCCAACTATACGAACCTGCTTTAAATTATTATTATCAGGACAATGATCAAATCTGCGCTCGGCCTTTTCACGGTCCTTTATGCCATTGCGATAGTCATTGTTGTACTAGAGTTTACTTTTGGATTTCGCATTTTTCGAGGCCTTAAGGATGGTTCTATCGGCTGCTGTTAGTACAAGCTCATTAAATTTTACCAAAGGACCGCCCGCAGCATTGAGATACTCTGGAGTGATGTCGGCCTGACAGAACATCTGAAATGCCATCCACTCTGCTTCATCGAACTTCCTCCTAGCTACACGTTCTAAAGAATTAAAATTGAGATGCTCAGGGACAAAACGAAAATGGTCACTACCACGGAGATCATCATACACCTTCGAGGAAAAATCCGAGAGAAGTGATGGATATCACTTGATATGGATATCACGTGATCCCGTGACAGTGAGATCGATAGCAGAATATGAACCATTACCTGGATGGAAATAGGTATTAGAACCATCACTGACATAACATAGTTGATCTTTCGATAAGAAATCTTCCACTCCCATATTGATATTATTACTACCCTATAGTCGGTTATGGGCATTAAAATTTCCCATAATTATTAAAGTGGGCAGTTGTTCTTTTAAATTATGACACTGCGAAAATGACCAAGAAGAATGAGGAGGATCATAAAGTGAGTTATTGTTTCCCATAAGGAAACACGGACGGCCACAGCCTGTATCTCTGTATCGAGGGCAAGAGGACTGTGAATAATGTTATGATTCACCAAGATAGAGGAGCCGCCACAAGCTCACTCTTCTTCATTAAATTAAGTGCTATTAAGTGTATAATTTTAAAGAGATCTTATCTTATCAGGTGTCATAAGGCTAGTTTTCTGCATGCAAAGGGCAACTGGATTTAACGATTGAACTAGCTGTGCTTTTTCAATAAAACTAATCTATAGATCCCAATAACTCCATTGTATAGTTTTGTCTAAGGAAAACATTACCGAGGGAGACCTATTGGGGATTTATGTTTGGACCGCGGACGACACTTTTGTGAAGATCTACTAGTAGACCTAACAGATACGGGTGATGTATCCATCACGTCCGCACCTGAAGCTGAAGGAGGAAGGTCCTCCAAAGAAGTAAACCTACTAAAAGTTTGGACAGGGTCCTTGATGGCCTTAAAAGGATGCTATGTGGGACCACCAGGTTTTTCGTTATTTTGATTTCCAGATTTATTGGCATTGCTTTAAGGGTTATAGGTTTATCTTTTTTTGAATTGACCAGAATTTTATTTATTAAAAGTCTGAGGCTGAGAAGTCTGAGCAGATATGGTCATTTTGTTAGATGACCCAACGGGTGAGGAAAGTGGCAAATATGTTGGTTTTTCCACGCCATTCGTCCAAGTTAAAGTGGTGTGAGTCCCCACAGATATATAATCTTTCTTGGCTATATTGGCTTAGGATCCCTTCAAAGGTGAAATGGAAAAAGCACAAATCTTGTGAGCTTCTTGATATGTGACCTTATTTTTCACTTTCGTCCTGACAATCTGTTTCTCGAGTGGAAGCCACATAAGCACCGTTGCAATTTGAACACTTAGCAGGGTTCTTCCAACCGAAACCACCGTGGCCCCTCTCACATCATCGAAAACAGATTAATTCATTTCTACCCTGGCCCCTACCGTGTCCAAATTTCTTACAGGTGAAACACCTAGTTGGGTTGGGGATATAAAGATAAACCCAGACATTCTAATGGGCAGTGAGAATAGATTGAGGCAATGTGGTCCTGCTGGAACGTAATAGATAAGTGTACAACCTAATTACATTGCCGTCACGTTCAGCTGAAAACCATTTCACCTTTGTGACGCCTTGGGGTGACAACTCGGCGACGATTTCATCTTCCGTTAGGCCATCTAAGTCACCATCCCGTTGTCGAATTATCCTTTGACAACTGTTAAGTGAGTTGTGGGGAGAGACCGGGGTACCGTTTATACTTCTAAGAGACAATAGGTTTATGGACTGTTGTCTCCTATAAGCACGTCCCCGATCATAATTTTTTGACGTTCTTGATCCAACCGGAACAAACTTCAAGGGCTTTACCTAAAGCAAAGGCCTTGAGTTTAGATGCAGGTCAATCAAGGTTTTTAGCTGGGAGAACTAGAAAAGCCCGCTAATGATCCGTAATGAAATTTTCAGATAACACTTCGTTTTTCCTCCTTTCAGGCGCACTCGATGTGGTAAGCCGAGAAGAGGATACGTTAGAAATATTAGAAGCAGTTAAGCGAAGGTTTATAGAAGACATAGCAAATGTTTGTAGAATTCATCCCGCCGTACCTCCAACCCGCCCCGGAGTGTCAACATGAACGATCCCTACCCACCCACCCACCCACCATAGCGAGTAACCAGAGGAAAAGGTGACTGGATTTCCACGTCCACCTAAGTAGGCAGATTTTACGGGTATACTCAAGTAGATTCAGTTTGAATTTAACCCACTCGATTGACCCTACAGCCATCGTCCAGATAACCACAGGGAGAGCCCTAGTCTAGTCGCCTCGCACGACAAGCTGGCCTAGAGAACTGGGGTCCTATTCTTTTCACTCCCGGGAACAGCACGGGGAAAGTTTATAGAGAAATCGCCCTACATAAAAGCAATATATTTTTATGTCGCTCTGTTATATTCTTAGCTTCGAAGTAATAGGAATAGATTTAAACTATGCTCAGTTTGTTGTAAACGCTGGTAGGACAATAAGGACATTTATTCGATGAAAATTATAAATCTTAAAAACACATATAGTTAAGATACATGTGTGAGTTTCAACAATTAAGGGATGTGTAGGGATGGCTGTTTGCTCTGCTCTGAAATTCTTAGAGCTGTGATATGAAAGACATCGACATGGTTCTCTGAAAAATAAGTTTCTTCACCAATTAACGTGCGCTTTGATCTTGCGCTTAAGGCGAAAGTCGAAAATGATGTTTTAGGTGTCTTATTTGCCAAAGATCAATGAAATGTGAGTAGACTGCTAAAAATCATTTGCCACCCACCAATGTAGCTAGAGATTCTGACAATATTCTGACTGAAAGTCCGACTGTGATTTATTGACTGACTGTTGAGAGCCGTACCAATTCCAACATTTCAGCTAAATGATCACAAACTCAGGCATTATGCCCATTATCCACCCACCCATCCAGCAATCTAGGCTGTGGGAGAAATATCCGGTGGAAGAAAACCACCTACATTCTGTCGACAAGACCTGCACACCACCTGTAGTCACACGACTACAACGTCACAACTGACAGGTAGATATGAGCTAAAGTAAAAGGAAAAAAAAAACCCGGGAAAAAGACACAGGTTAAAAACATATTTCAGTCTTAAAACCACCTCGCCACTCCGAATGACGGCCAGAACCGAGTTGAGACACCATGTCGCCTCAAAATCCTCTAACTTACCGCTACCTTTGGTATATCTTCTCTGATCGTAGTAGGTTGGTTTCGCGATTTCGCGGATAATTTCGTGGATTTCCAATACCTGCTCTCCGCGTCAACCATGTCGGCAACTATGGTGACGTCACGTTCGACCAAGAATCCCGGGACCAAAATCCTGCCCCATCCGTGAAGTATAAACCTACTCTAGCGCCTAACCCCAACACACTGACGGCGTAACAGGTCAGCCTGGTCAGCTTAAGAATTGTCTGGAACATACGCCAGTACCACTCGGGCGAGGAGTGTTCTTGAACTGGAAGTTCGTCCAGGTAAAAAGGAGAAAGCCCGAAAGGTCTTACCCGCCGGTTAATCAAAGATCTCCCAACATGCGCCCATCTATAGGAACAAGACAAAAGTTTGTCCAAAAACCCCAACTTTAGTGAGCAGACTTTTGTTGCCGCTTCCACTAGGCCTAGCCCACAATTCCTCTTCATGGCGGTACTAGCTGCGTGAGACACAAGAGGTTTCTTCCCCTGCCACAGGAAGTCTCTGGAAAGCCTATTTAGGCTTTGATTCGTCTCGACACAATATAAATAACCCCTGTATAGGACGATAACACAGGGCCACGAAAAGTGGCACCCTGTCCAAGCCGCGCAGGCTGGCCAATCGGCCATGCCAGCCAAGCACCAAAACGTTGAAAAACCGGTCAAAAGCATGAACTGTATCTAATGATAGCTCGTGACTAGAGGAATCTGTGGGTAGCAAAAACACAAACCACAAGAAATACATCAATTTAGACAGACGAAGCGGTCGACAACACGTCTAACTTCAATGTCTATCTATCTATTCATCAAATACATACAGCTCTGATCGTCGTTTGTCACGAAATGTAGTTACTGATGTCAGGTTTACCTCTGCTTATACTAGTACTGGACACATGCTATATTTTACTCACGCAAAGTGTTACGAAAACAATGACGGCCACTGCACCCTTACTGACATAAATAATCTAAAATATTGACATAAATACCCATAAATACTCTAGTAACTCATTTCAATAGTGGTTTCGGCAACACAACAATCACTCTGGATGGTACAAATCATATCTGTACATGTTTACATGATACGATTTCATGTAAAACCTCGACACAGTCATACCTTTCTTTATATACAACGAGTCTCTTTAGGGTTTTCACATTGTAGAGCATATCTTAATTAAGACAAAGAGGTGACATTACTAACCATCATGAGCGTCTGTGCCCGCTCGCTGTTGGCCTTGGAGGAGTAAGCCACGGTGTCCTGTGTTACATTTGTCACCACAGTCTTCAGGAAAGCTTTCTCTATGTCCTCTGGGAAATTCACCCCAAGCAGGTAGAAGTATTTCACCTCCGCATACACTCCGAAATCCGTCGGTTTGCAGTTCTCCCTTTGGATACAACCTTCCTTACAGGGTCCTATTAATATCAAAATGAGATATTTCTATGCATCATAAATACTTGTAGCAGAGGTTTTTCATGAATGGCCAATAATTGACTTCTCTAAAGAACCGCACTGATGTAGATATTGATTGCATAAACTTGTGTTGATGAGCTGAATGATTCCTAATGATTCATCTGGATGGATAATGGTCATGGATAGAGAGTAAATGACTAGGTCTTTCTTTTAATTATGGAGGGAGGAATGCGGAGTAAATCATAGGATTCTTTCACTGACTGATACATCGCCATGCAAAGGCAAAAACTGAAAGCAAATCATGTTTTAGGCCAAAGGTCTATTAACATCTTTTTTACTATTCCAGCAGACTGAGGGCAGTAACCAAAATTCTTTATACTTCATTGTCATGTAGCGACGTCTTGTACAAGAAATAAATAGCTCAAGGAGTACCATGGTGTGGTAAATACGATTACAGCAGCGTATTTACAGGTCAACTCCCCATTCACAGAAAACTTGTCTAACGTGTCACTATATGCCACGGACCCATGCATTTAATGACACTGACATTAAAAGTTCGACTAAATTACTTGTCTCGTTCTGGCCGCAATTCTCTAAACAGCATGCCCCTTCTATCCTCCAACGTATAGCGTTAAAGATGGCAGCTTCCACAGTCTGTCGGTCAGTTATGAACATCCGGGAATCAAACTGAGGCGTGGTTTCCTTGGCAACAGATGTGATACCACCATAAATCCATATGAGCTGCAGAGGCGCTACAGGAGGAGCAACAGGGAAGTTACTCCACCTGGAAACACATTGTTAAAGATACCAAAGTCGCTTAGTTTTGGGCTCATGTACGAAACAGTACCTCCTTAAGCCGTAAAAAATTTTGATTCGTAGAGTGTCGGAATAGAATTCAATACTTTATAAAGGGTCGACCCTGCTGTATATTTAATATGTCGATCATATTACATGTATATCGATCGCCATCTGGTTTCTTTTAACAGGTGGCTACATTATGCTGATGCTTTGAGAGTCATAGTTTTCCTATTTCTGCCATTTTACCATATGTTTTGAAATTATGACCCACCCGATTGAATCTATGGATTGAATCTATCTCTCTATTCACGTTCAAATAAAATCTCTTTCCTGAGTTACATTTACAAGCTGAGCACAGTTTTTTTCTATAGTAGCTTTATTGAAAAGCAGAATGATTGTTGTCCAAGGGAACAGTACCTTTTCTCTTGTGCATTATCTTCATCAGTGTATTTATCTGGTCATCAGCCCATGTTTCATGTGCATAGCCTCATTTCTCTTGAAGTCAGCGGAATATGTACTACTACTTTGTCACAGTCGGCGTTTTTTTAAAATGACTGCAATTATATTTGAAACGCTGGTGTCGTAAATGCCTTTCTTTCAGGTTACTTTTTTCATCTACTGTCAGGGTTCTTGAGTTGGAGAATTCGCGTAACTCAACCTGGACAGAAAGAAAAGAGATTAGGAGACTAGGACACATACCTTGATGGAATCTGTAGCCCTGTTTATGATTGGCTGAGAGAAGTTTGATCGGTACGTATCATGCAGAGTGGGAATATCCCATCTCCTAAGGAAATACTGAAACGTCAGCGAAAGGGATATCTGAAAAGAGAGGAATACACTGTTAGAAAAGTCCGTGTTATTCCTACAAAAACTCCGGTAATGCTACAAAGGTTTTACCACTACACTCTCTTTCCTGGTAAAACACCCCTTACAGAGGAAACACATGATCCATATGGTTTTCACGCAATTAGGCGATTATGATCGTTATTCTGCAGTCAAAGCAAATGGCAGCTTGTCGCCTGGTCTTTTACACCTGATTTTATGAAACTTTAACCATGACGTAATGACAGATTTAATTCAACAGCAATAATTAGTATAATATACGATTTTAAAGCAGTAGGCCAAAAAAATTGCAAAGCATGTTTATGACGCTGCTTGCTGCTTTACGCTGTGTAGGTAGGTCTGCTCGATACCGTTTTGTTATCAAAATAAGTCAGGTTCCGTGGAAATCAAGATAGGAATTTATTAATTTGGCTTGAGCGGATTTTTTTTCCAATGTCAAATAGAAATAATGTGGCATGTTGGCTATCTCGAGGCCACAGTGGTACAAAAAATGTAAATCCCTGATAAACCTTAAAGTCTTGAATAAATGAATGATGTCCGATGTACAACAATTTTAACTTATGAACAGCACAAGTATGATATTTTCTGCATATCATGTTTTTCTCCTTGTCTAATGTAACAAATATCATGTTATAATCGACCATTACCACACGTCACAGCCCACAGGTGAAAACATTACATAATTTTTACACAATACTGACCACAATGACCATTGTTAATTTTGCTAATTTCCACATCTTTGTAAAGTAATGGCAAATATATATAAAAAAATAGGATCAGAATTTGAGTTTTATGGGTCAAACTCTTAGTTGGTTGTTAAAATGACGTCTCATGGGATTTTTCCACGGGTCTTTCCATGTGCTGAGCAGAACCATTGGCAGAATTGTCCACCTTTCTTCCAGCAAACGACTAACCTTTCACCACTGAGATTAGATCTCAATCGATCCCTTTCAAAGGCGGCTTCATCATTAATCAGGTGTGTGTGGATTCTTAAGAACTCAAAACATCTCACTGACACACCTTGTGCTTAGGACATCCCAACTTCTCATTTCTCAAGCACCTGTGCTGCAATTTTTTAAGGAATTCTATCATCAATTGTTTCCGTTTACTAAATCTGGTGATCGCTACGTTAATGCCAAAGACAACAGAGACATCTCCATTCCTGTAATACAAAGGTTACAGTTCATGGATGGCGCGTTGTTCAGTGAGTTGTTTGAATTTCTCCTTATAGTAACTTTTATGTCCAATTCGGGGAGACCATTTATCAACTAACAGGTATCAGAGTGGGCACAAAGTGTGTTAACTCTCGTATTTGAATAGAACCAAATGCAGACGTTGCTAAAGAGTAACCTTTACCAAACTTGATCCTTTTTGTTTAATTGCCTCTAAATGTTTCCTCTGATTTGTTAGCATTAAGCAACCCATATACACATGTTGCAAGTGCTTTGAAAGAAATACATCCACGTTCACTGGGTTCAAAGGAAACTGCAGAGTGTCTATTTAGAACATCATACCTGGAATTGTACTGGTACAAAGATGGAATTGCTTCATGTCACGCCGACTTTTACCCAAGAAAGGGATATTTTCAGTTTTTAAATTTTTAATTTTCCTTATACTTGGATATGCATATGACATGTATACAGCATGCTTTCTGCTTCTGGGTGTGTTTGATT